>CM076578.1:305990696-306378538 GCA_034641835.2 Pinus albicaulis | reverse complement strand
GATATAGTTTGAAGTTTGCCGATTTGTTGACTTTTCCTTTCCATTTCTTCTCTCCACCTGTCTTCAGTCTCTTTTATCTTTGGCAAACTGCCAGGAACACAGTCTGAAATGAGATTAATTGAATATAAGCTGTCATTTATGAATTGCGTGAGATTATTCATTATATTTCCGGCCCTTGATATTGCTCTATCAGATTTCATTAATTGATGTTCCCATTCTGTAAACAAGATTTCTTTGTGTTTTTCCTCTATCCTAGGAAGATTTGCTTCTTTTCCCTTTTCTGTATCCTGCCAGTTGAGAAACTCATAAATCTTTTCATCGGCATCATCTATTTCTTGTCTAAGAGTTATGATAGTTTGGATCAAAGATGAAGTAATCTCACAAAAAGGTTCTGCTTGTGACAGTTTTGAGCAAAATTCAATTAACTGCTGAGTCAATAATTTATTAGCCTCAAGGGCTTCCGATTTGAATTCATATAACTTTGGATAATCTTTAAACTTATCCAAAGTTGCTTGAAATTCCTTTTCTTGAATCATTTTTGCCTTTTCCTCATTTTGTAACAAACTCTGTAACTTAGAAATTTCTTCATTTAGCTGCTTTTGTTTGCCTAAAAGCTTTTCATCAACCTTCTTCTTTTCTTCAGCAAGCTGTTTCTCCAATTCTTTAGACCTGAATGTCTGATCCTGTAGTTGTTGTTGCAATTGGCTGATCAGTTGCTGATTCTCCTTAGCTTTTTCTTCCAGTGAAGCTATGTGAAGATCTTTCCGAGTTATTAGTTGAGAAACTTCTACAACTTTATCCACTGTTGCAGCACTATAAGCTCCTGTATACTGGGACAATTTCGTAAGGTCTTCAAATGGATTCATTTCATTGTTCTTATAAACAATATTCATAAACTCATCTGATGGAGTAGAAAATATACCCTTTTCTGTTTTTCTTTTCTTTCTTTGTCTTTTGACAACAGCCTTATGTTTAGGGCTGTAAAATACATCCAAAGGAGGGATCTCCTCACCTTTTATATACCATTCATATATGTCTATAAATGATAATATTCCAATTATACTCAGAAATGATAATATAAAGAGGAAATATTATGAAAATCAAATATATAAATGATAGCAAATTCTTCAAACGAATACCATATAACAGAGACAATTAACAATGAACAGATAAAAATACCTCATTCATATTGCAGACTGTCAAACTAAGTATGATACTCTGATCTAGTAACTCCGATGTAAAATTAACTCCAAAGGCACAAAAATGCAACACTTCAAAGATAATTTGAGCACAAAAATCACCAGATGTGATCTTTCATAGAAATATAATAAGGAATGAAGTACATAAATGTTAGCTCCAAATCCTCAAAATATTACAACTTCCGATCCTTCTCTAAATGCATGAGAAGGATTTAAATAATAAATTAAATAACAAAAATCCTAATACTACTGCTACAATCTATCAAATTTAAAACTGAAATGCTATTTTGAATAAAACTGATTCATTGTTTTTCTCCTTCGCTTGATGAAGCCAAGTTGCAAATGTTCAACATATCTCGGAGTCTTGGTGGATGACTCATCTCAGTATGCAACTGTCCAGCATAGGTGGCATCAGAAAATTCTCGAATTAGACAATCGACAGCGTTTGATAGAAGTTTGATAGTTGTCTGTTGATTGTTTGGCTTGATCACATGAGTCCACATACTATCCCAGGATATAGTTTGAAGTTTGCCGATTTGTTGACTTTTCCTTTCCATTTCTTCTCTCCACCTGTCTTCAGTTTCTTTTATCTTTGGAAAACTGCCAGGAACACAGTCTGAAATGAGATTAATTGAATATAAGCTGTCATTTATGAATTGTGTGAGATTATTCATTATATTTCTGGCCCTTGATATTGCTCTATCAGATTTCATTAATTGATGTTCCCATTCTGTAAACAAGATTTCTTTGTGTTTTTCCTCTATCCTAGGAAGATTTGCTTCTTTTCCCTTTTCTGTATCCTGCCAGTTGAGAAGCTCAGAAATCTTTTCATCAGCATCATCTATTTCTTGTCTAAGAGTTATGATAGTTTGGATCAAAGATGAAGTAATCTCACAAAAAGGTTCTGCTTGTGACAGCTTTGAGCAAAATTCAATTAACTGCTGAGTCAATAATTTATTAGCCTCAAGGGCTTCCGATTTGAATTCATTTAACTTTGGATAACCTTTAAACTTATCCAAAGTTGCTTGAAATTCCTTTTCTTGAATCTTTCTTGCCTTTTCCTCATTTTGTAATAGACTCTGTAACTTAGAAATTTCTTCATTTAGCTGCTTTTGTTTGCCTAAAAGCTTTTCATCAACCTTCTTCTTTTCTTCAGCAAGCTGTTTCTCCAATTCTTTAGACCTGAATGTCTGATCCTGTAGTTGTTGTTGCAATTGGCTGATCAGTTGCTGATTTTCCTTAGCTTGTTCTTCCAGTGAAGCTATGTGAAGATCTTTCTCAGTTATTAGTTGAGAAACTTCTACAACTTTATCCACTGTTGCAGCACTATAAGCTCCTGTATACTGGGACAATTTTGTAAGGTCTTCAAATGGATTCATTTCATTGTTCTTATAAACAATATTCATCAACTCCTCTGATGGAGTAGAAAATATACCTTGTTCTGTTTTTCTTTTCTTTCTTTGTCTTTTGACAACAACCTTATGTTTAGGGCTGTAAAACACATCCAAAGGAGGGATCTCCTCACCTTTTAATACAATATGCCCTGTAGGATGTTCAGGAATGATTTCAACATCCTGCTCTATGTGTTCTGAACCTTTATCCTGCAATCCAAGCTGTTGAGCAAACTGATCATATTGATTTAATAGCTGAGAAGAAATATCAAGATTAGTGGAAACCGTAATCTCCTTAGTTATTTCTTTTTCTTTCTCTTTATCTATGCTCTGCTTGGTGCTTTTGTCATCTGATCCATCCTTTTGATTATGCACCTCATCATTGATATTTGTGCATTAGTCTGTCATTTGAGCAGTATTTCCCTTTGGGGCATCAGGTTTGTCAATAGTGACCACTTTTTGAGAATGTACAATCGGCTGGTTGACAGCCGATTGTGTAATGATTTTGCTGGTAGATGTTTCTACTAGCATTTGGCCGGATGTACCTTCTGTCTCTGATTTTTGGATTTGAGTTCTCAGCTGGTCTAGAGGTACTCTCAACAATCTCTGGCTTCTAAATAAGAGAAATTTATTTATTTCCTCCTGTTAAAATGTAGACTTGATCAAGTCAAAAATCTGAGGAAAATTATCTAATGAAATAAACAAATCATCGAACATATCTGGTTCATGCTCAAAACGAGCAATTGAAACTGAAGCAGTGACATCAAATGCTATCTTTTTTGGATCATACTGTCTTCCATGAATGGTTGCAAATTTACAACCTCTTATCTTGAAGACTTCCTTTTCTGCATGCTTGAAATCATTTAGAGTGAAATGACCACAATTGAGTGGGAATTGAGGCCACATTTTCTTCTTAATGTTGTTCAAAGACCTGGATATACCTTCAATTGTCAATTGATAAGAAACTTCTTGAGCGAGAAGTTTGTCTGGAACAAAAAGCGGAAGAACATGCGGCTCCACTATACTACCAAAAACCCTGATGTAAGTAAATTTTTCCTCCCCAAACCAATCTCCGATTGCAGACAGGTCGGCTTTAGCTTTATCAGAAATCCTAGGAGGAAAGCGATTAAAAATGGTTTGGAAAATGGGAATGAGGAAACCATGACAGATTCTATATACATTAGCTTGGAAATGAATCTTCCAAAGCAATTTATGATAAATATGGATTGGAAGGGGGTTATTGGGAGTCCATTTCCATCCAAATAAGGGAAATTCAGAATTGAAACAAATAGCATCAAGAATATAGGCACAAAAGAAAAAGGGGGTAGAATTTCCAGCATCTTTTTCTTGTCTGTACTCAAGGATCCTATTGGCCATTCTATCAGAAAGAATAACAGCACAATCCATAATGTCGGAATTCACAGCTGCTAGGATTAATGGGACCATTTGTATAGAAAACCTAGCTGAATTATCATTGCCAAATAACCTACACATCATGGCAACTGCATAGCAATATGGAGGCAGAAGAGAATCTACAGAATACATACCGGATGCTTCATTTCGGTGCTTCTCTGGGTTTTTCCTCCAATTTCTGATAGGGTCGGATTGGACTTTGTTATCATCAGCAAATTCTTTGATAAATTCCTTGTTTTACACCTTCTGTGGGTCTGGAAGGTGGTACATTGCTTTCAAGTCTTCTGCTTTAAACGAGCCGAAAGGCACTCCAGATGCTGAAACAAACATTCTATCTTGTATCTTTACACTGTCAATAACCCATCGAACTACATCGTAGTAAGGCATGATGCTCGCTCTAGCTGCAATTCGATGTAGAAATGAATTTGCAAGTGTTCTTTCGTTGATATCAGAGTCAGAATCCGAGCTATCCTCGTCTGGAACTGATGCCTTCTCCACTGTGACCTTGGGGTCTAATTTTTCCAACAGGTTGTAGACTGTGTCCCATGTCATTTTCCCAAGACCTTGGCATGATGTATCTGTGACTAGCCTTAGCTTTATGGGCTTTTCTTTTGAGACTGTAGGAGTCTCGGCAAACTTCACTGTTAGAGCAGTTTTGTTTCTTCTTCCTCTCTTTGACATTTCTACGTCTGCTACAGCTTCCTTTTGTCTGTGAATGAAAAAACTTGTTGTTCTTTGGCTCTGCAAGACAATAAACTCTCAGTCGTGATTAACAAGCCACTCAAACAGAATGATTTATGAATTTATGGTTTTCATTCATTTGTTTCGTATATTGCGTAAATGCTCCTTTTGGGTCACACTTAAGTATTTAAAACCAAATCACAAACCATATTCATTTGATTTGTTATTGAATGCCTTCGTACCAAATAAAGATTTGGCGCTTGTGATATATTAATATATTCAAAAAATCTTCGTATGCAAAATAGATGAATCGCATCGGAAGTTTTCAAATGGCAAATGAGTATCACAATACGTTTATCCCGATTGATCGATTGCGATTGTAGATCTTTCCGATCTCTAATGGTGGGGTCTACCATATTTTTTAAACAAATATTCGATTTTCTTTTAAAGGCGTTTATTATCAAATGCGCATCGGATCGGGAAATTTCGAATAAGCGTAAAGAGTTTCTTAAAGATTGTCCCGATTAATCGATTGCGATTGAACGCATCGCATCGGAAGTTATATTTAACTGTTTTAAACTCTTAGCGATTTTAAAATTTTCCGATTGGACTAATCGCATCGGAAGATTTGAAATGGGCATATGAAATTTCTTTTGAGGGTTATCTCCGATTCTCCGATCGCGATTGAACTTTTAACTTTGATTTGTTTTTTATGATAAGGCCTTGTATATTAGATCGGACCATAAGTTTTTTGAATGTTGAATATGAAATTTTTCAAAACAATGAATTTTAAATGTTAAGCCATTTTTATGCAGAGCTTCAGATATATAGCATGATTCATCCATAGATCTGCAATATTTCTTTCTTGTATATCATTGCTGTTAAGAAACCCTTGCCGGGTCATCTTGGATCTATGTAAAAAGTGACTAGATCTCTATTTTTATGCCTCATTGAGTAATATAATAGAATATCTGATTTGTCTCTCCATTTTATGAGCATAACCCTCGAATAACTGTGCAATCTCTTTATGCAGTAATTTCTGTGTGTTGCAATCTTGGGGTTTCATCATTTTTAAGCTGTTTTGAGCATGGGAGGCCTGTTTAACTAGGAAAAAGTCATTTGTTTCTGATTACATATTATACATAAGTTCAATAATGTTAGATATAATGGATTCATGGGCTTCATTTTTATGTTTATGCTCATATTTATGAAAAATGCGTTTTCTGTGCAAGTATTGTTGATTTTCCCATTTTGGGATATTGCAGTGGTATCAAAGCAATGATCTTGGCTCAGCCTGTGTTCTTCATCCATCATGGAGTATTATCATGGGGAGAAGAAGATATGTAAGAGAAATCAAAGCAAACCCTTATTGTCTGGAGGAAAGAGGTTCTCAGCACTTCTCTTTCAAACTCTGTAGGATAGAAACAAAGACATCAAAGAAATGAGGAGGGAAAGACATAGAAATCCCTCAACAAGATCTACAAGATCTATACATGAGGAAAGATCTAATTCCTCATCTTATGGGTGTGAGAATTCAGCCACATCATCAGATTTACAACGCTCTATCAACCAATTTTTCATGAAGAAGAAGAAGCAGAAAGGAGATGTGCCAAGGGAGGAGACTCTTGGTGATTATTTGCAAGAGTATGAAGCTCAATATAAGGGGTTAAAATATCACTTGAACTTCCAAGGGTTTTGCAAGATCAAATAAGGAAGGAGCACAAAGGGAAAGCAGCATGGTGAGGGAAGATTCTTCCTATCCACTTTTGATGGATCATCTAAATGTTCGGCTAGGGCTTGGGTGAAGGAGCTAGACACCTATGTGCAATAACATCAAGTTTCAGAAAAACAAGGCATCAAAGTAGCAGCTCTGCATCTTGAGGGTAAGGCTTATTATTGGTGGTTGTTTGAATCTTTTTCCTTAAAAAATGCAAATACACATACTTATGCAAAGTTCATTAGAAGAATAATGGAAAGGTTTGATAAAGAATATTATGAAACACTGTCAATGGAGTTTGTCAAACCACATCAAACAAAACTTTTGCATGGATTGGAAGGGTCCCTAAGTTCAGGTCCACTTCAAAAAACCATTGAAGGGGATGAAAACTTGTATGATATGTTGCCAAGGGAAAAGTTGTAATGCCCCTACTTAGCCTTAGCTAAGAGGAGACATTAAATTTTGATTTAATTTATGTTTTATGAATAAATTAATAAAAGAGGACATGTAAAACTCCTAATAAATCAATGCTCATGTGAACAAAGACAAATATGGGCTATGTAAATAATCACTTGCAGGTGTGAAAGAGGGTTGAGCCAAAGATTGGGTCCACCTTGACCAAGTCAACTGCGCTGTCTAGGTGCATTGTATCTCCAAAATGGACTGTGCAGCTCTAGAAGGGAGCCTATAGTGTGAAAAGGACCAACTCATCCAAGTGGTTTAGGGTTTGCAAAGAATTTCTCATGCTATAAAAAGGAGGAGAAGACACTTGAAGAGGTTGTTGATGAATTATATTTCTGAAGTATTTGTCTGCTTAGACAAATACCATTCTCTGGTGTTTAGTGGAGGATTGTGATTGGAATTCCTGTTTATGAGTTTCATCTCTTTCCTTGAAGATCATTGGAGGAGTTCTTTGCAGAAGTTGGCCACTATCTGGTTTGAGACCAAGCTCTATCTTTCATGAGCAGCGCTGGCCCATTGAGGGTTTTAAAGCTGCTATCTTTGTAGCAAGTGGCATTTTAGATCTGCTTAGATCTAGTTTTTTTTGAGAAGCTTTCTCTATTGGAGAGTGTTATTTAGCCTCCAAAGAGCTAGCTGATCCATATTTTGTATCAGATTTGTAATTTCATTCCAGTTATTCAGTCTCCTTCACCCTCTGCGTAGTTTCTGCTCCATACTACATTATTTTGTGAGAGGGCTTTGTTATTTTAGTTTGCTATCAGTTTGGAGGAAGATATCTTGGTGTTAGGCTTGCCTTCCCTTGGTGATCCATGGATTGGGTTGCTGATCCATGTCTCTATAGATCTGATCTATTTCAGTAATAAAAGTTATCTTCAGAAATTTCTAGGTTTTCTGTAGCACAATATATTGTAATTCAGATCTACAACTTAATATGCAATATTTTGATGTAATTCCAATTGGATCTTGTTCTTAAAGAATTTTAGCTTCCAGATATGTATTAGATCTGATGTTTCATCCATAGATCTATCATATATCTGAAATTTAATGTAAAACAACTAAACCATTTGGAAAATAACGCTGTCTATGTAATTCTGCAGTTTACTTCTAGTTGCAGCTCTCATTTCTGAAGGGATCTTGCCCCAGTTCTTTTGTAATCAGTTGTAAAGGCAATAAACTCATGTGTACATATAATTTACTGATATATTACTAAAGTATCAAATCTTTGGCTGACCTCCTCTAAGTTTTAGTCAAATCTGCGCAATTCAAGTAGCTTGGGTTTTCATTTTGTAGCAGTCTCTCTCTTTCACTGATTTCTAGATAGTCTTGTTTTTGGGAGATCTGTTTAATGTGCTTAAAATTATTTGTTTCTATTGAAATTGCATATATATGACACATACATATTGAATGAGGCGATCCCAGCCCTGATCTGTGTTTTCCTTGCTCAAATTTTCTTAGACAACGTTTTCATAGAAGGCCTTGTTGAGATTCCTGAATGGGATTATTCCAAGTTCTATAGGTAGAATCTATAGTTGGCCAGGTAGCCTCTAGTTCTCACCCTCTTTTTAGAGGTGGCATGACCAGTAAATGCCTCTGTAGTCCATCTCTGACATAGAATCTTGAGAATCCCCAAAAAGGAACATTACAGTGGTATCAGAGCTCCACTCTTGGCACAACCTGTGCTAGCTTTGGAGCCATAGTCATGCTGCATTCTGAAGATGAAGATCCTCTTTCTGAGAGGGAAATGAGATACCAGAATATAAGTCATAAAAATTATGACTATACTACTGTTTACCTTGACAAGGGTCAAGACAAGGGGAAAGTCCCTGAGTTGAATGATAAAGACAAGGAGGCAGAAGAGTTTTCAAAAAATCTCTTGGAAACCATGCAAGTTATATCCAAGGAAATAAAGGAGATGAGGATAGATAGAATGAGGGAGTCCCTTGGAAGACTCTATCAAGGAGAGAGTTCTGAAATGTCTCAGTTTGGGATTGGTCCACCGGTGAGCTTGCCACAAGCTCCACAGATCTCACAATGCTCTACAATGCCTACCTTCTTGGCTGTAGAGAATGAAGGGCTTCAAGAGTCAACCTATTTGGAAGGCTACTTTTCAGAATATGATTCACAAAGTCAAAGGTTCAAGGATAACTTGAGCTTTCAAGATTTCTGCCATCTCAAGGACTAGAGGAGGCCATTGCAGCAGTATAGATATGGAGGTTTCCTTCATGGGAGGCACCACACCATGGGCAGGTTCTTCTTGCCCAAGTTTGATAGATCACCCTCTTGTTCAGCTAAATCATGGGTGGAAAAGTTGGACATCTACTTCCAGCTGAATAAAGTGCTTGAAGCAGAAGCCATTAAGATTGCTGCACTGCATTTTGATGGAGAAGCCCACAATTGGTGGTTTCATGGAATTTCTACATTGGGGCACAACAATGTGTCCACTTATGTTGAGTTCACTAGGAGACTAGTGGAAATATTTGATCAGAAGGATCCGGAGGCCCCTTTTATAAGCTTGGAAAAACTTAAGCAGATAGGAGATGCTGAAGCCTATATCTCTAAATTTTTTAGGCTGTCTGTAATGCTTCCTGACCTTTCAGTTGCAAGAAGAGTCTATATGTTCATAGATGGCTTGGAATAACCTTTGCATGGGTTGGTCAAGTCTACCAAACCCACCACTCTGCATGATTCCATTGAAAGAACAAGAGATCTCCAAGATGCCTTGCCAAGAGCAAAGGCAACCCTTCCAAGCAAAGCCACTCACTCTTCTAAAGGGATGGAAGGGAAAGCTGCTCCACCCAAGGAGAGCTCACAGAAAAATATTCTTGACAATGATCTCCAGAGGGAGTTAAGAAAGAAGAAATTATGTTTCACTTGTCAAGAATCATGGGTGCTGGGACATAGATGTGCTTCTGGAAGAGCACATTATATTAAATTCTTCTCTGATTGTGAGGAGGAGGAAGGCAATGATGGACCTAGGAGAGGTCATAGCACTGGTGATGATGAGCAGGAGGATCCATCATGATCTAGAGAAGAAGAGGGAGCATTTGCTCCAACCAGTGGGACTCTTGCTTCTTTGAGGGGAGTGCCCAAATATTTGACTCTTAGAGTGCAGGGTTCAGTTATGGACCAAAGAGTATCTATTTTGATCGACAGTGGGGAAACCCAAAACTTTATTGATGCTCATTTTGTGTAGAGGAGAGGGATCCCTACTGATTATTTTGATGGGTTCTCTGTTTTGGTTATGGGGGACAAAACTATGCAGTGCATGCAGTATGTTCCCTCACTTTTTGTGACTATGGGGACTTACACTTTGAGGGACCACTTCTTTATAGTAGACATACTAGACACCAACATCATCTTGGGTGCCCAGTGGTTGATTACTTTTGGAAAAGTCACCATTGATTGGAGGACCTTGCAGATGGAGTGGGTGGACTTGAAGAGTGGGAAGCAACAAGTTATTCAAGGCATGCACACCTACCCTTCACTTGATGTCTCTACCCACACAAAAAATATGGAATTGCACAGTGGGGGCAAGGAATTTACAATTCCTTCCCTCATTTTCATGAGATTGCTGCAAGGGACATTCCTACATCATGGCAAGCCTCCTGGGATGCCATTAGATTCTGTGGAGAAAGCTTCACCAAGTGCTGAAACAATGGAAGAAAGAGTCACTGCGCTGTGGGAGGAAGCAAAGGGAGGATCATCCTTCCCACACATAATTTTGGCATGCATGATGCCAAAGGAACAAGTAGAAAAAAGGAAAGCACCACCATAGATGCATATACAACGATGTCCGTGTTGAGAAGTGTAGATCCATATTGGAGGTTTCAACTCCTTGTGGAGTACTCCAAAGATCCGCACACCGAGATGATATTAGATGGCATAAAGCAAGGAGGAGGCTACTTGGTCCATGAAGGGGTCATCTATCATCTTGGTAAGGTATTCTTGTCTCAAGCTTCCAATATTAAGCAAGAGATACTACAAACAACACATAAGGAGTTCCTCTCCAGATACATGCAATCAGCAAAAATCTACTCCCTAATCTTGAAGAGTTTTGATTGGGAGGGTATGGAGGAGGAGCTACATCAGCATTATGATTGGGAGGAACTAAATCAGCACTTACAAGAGTGCAATATTTATGTGGAGATGGGGTAGCCAAGAGATCCTATGCAGGATATATTTCAGCCATATCTTTCTTCTCTCAAAGGAGGGGAAAAGCCCATGCCTAACTCTATGAGTATGGGAGGTTTGTATGGTAAGAAAACTGATCTTGTAGAGCAAGTTTATTTTTTTGATTTGGCACTCTCTCTTACCATATGTATGTAGGCCATGGCTCCTACAAAGAGCAATTTTTCATGCAGATCTCATGGAAAATATGGGGCCAATAAAAATTCCAAAACTGGCCACTCCCTTGAGGTGCAAAGGGAGATTGTTTATCATGATGGGTGCTTTCCAAAGGCACCTAATGAGGGTTTCACTTTCAGCCATGTTAAAGTGATCCCTGCAACAAATATGTGGTGGGAGTACCAGCTATCACATTCAGAAATACTCAAAACAAGGAGTGTACTGTGCTGGTACCTTATGTGGGATTGTGACCCACCTCCTCATGTGCAAATTTCAGTTTGCCTTTATGTGATTTTGCTACCATACATAGATGACATATTGGTTTTGTTTATGGGTATGTATGGGAAAAGAGTCAGTAGTATACATGTACCACATGGGATGGAACTTTTTCCAGTACTTCATGACACATGTTTCAGTTGTGAAATTGGTTCACCCATGTTTATTTCTGTTGAGTTTTACACTCCTGAAGGGGCAGACTATGAACCTATCATGCTAGCATTGGAGGAGCCGTTTTTGATGTATTTCCTTGGTGAACACTTACTTCATGATGAGATCTTGATTCTTGATGGTGTCATCAATGGAGGAGGAGAAGAAACACAACTCTTACCCTACCAGTTGCTTGAGGACAAGCAACATTTTGAGGGGGACGACTGTAATGTCCCCACTTAGCCTTAGCTAAGAGGGGACATTAAATTTTTATTTAATTTATGTTTTATGAATAAATGAATAAAGGAGGACATGTAAAACTCCTAATAAATCAATGCCCATGTGAAAAAAGACAAATCTGGATTATGTAAATAATCACTTGCAGGTGTGAAAGAGGGTTGAGCTAAAGATTGGGTCCACCTTGACCAAGTCAACTGCGCTGTCTAGGTGCATTGTATCTCTAAAAGGGACTACGCAGTTCTAGAAGGGAGCCTCTAGTGTGAAAAGGACCAACTCATCCAAGTGGTTTAGGGTTTGCAAAGACTTTCTCATGAGATAAAAAGGAGGAGAAGACACTTGAAGAGGTTGTTGATGAATTATATTTCTGAAGTATTTGTCTGCTTAGACAAATAACATTCTCTGTTGTTTAGTGGAGGATTGTGATTGGAATTCCTGTTTAGGAGTTTCATCTCTTCCCTTGAGGATCATTGGAGGAGTTCTTTGCTGAAGTTGGCAACTATCTGGTTTGAGACCAAGCTCTATCTTTCATGAGCAGTGCTGGCCCATTGAGGGTTTTGCAGCTGCTATCTTTGTAGCAAGTGGCATTTTAGATCTGCTTAGATCTAGTTGTTTTTGAGAAGCTTTCTATATTGGAGAGTGTTCTCTAGCCTCCAAAGAGCTAGCTGATCCATATTTTGTATCAGATCTGTACTTTCATTCCAGTTATTCAGTCTCCTTCACCCTCTGCGTAGTTTTTTCTCCATACTGCGTTATTTTGTGAGAGGGCATTGTTATTTCAGTTTGCTATCAGTTTGGAGGAAGATCTCTTGGTGTTAGGCTTGCCTTCCCTTTGTGATCCATGGATTGGGTTCCTAATCCATGTATCTATAGATCTGATCTATTTCAGTAATAAAAGTTATCTTCAGAAATTTCTGGGTTTTCTGCAGCACAGTATATTGTAATTTGGATCTACAGCTTAATATGCAATATTTTGATGTAATTCCAGTTGGATCTTCTTCTCAAAGTCTTGTAGCTTCCAGATTTATATTAGATCTGATGTTTCATCCATAGATATTTCACAGATATTAAATTTAATGTGCAGCAGCTGAACCATCTGGAAAATAACGCTATCTATGTAATTTTGCAGTTTACTTCTAGTTGCAGCTCTTATTTCTGAAGGGATTTTGCCCTAGTTCTTTTGTAATCAGTTGTAAAGGAAATAAAATCATGTGTAAATTTGATTTACTGATATATTACTGAAGTACCAGATCTTTGGCTGACCTCCTCTAAGTTTCAGTCAAATCTGCGCAATTCAAGTAGTTGGGGTTTTCATTTTGCAGCAGTCTCTCTCTTTGGCTGATTTCTAGCTAGTCTTGTTTCCGGGAGATCTGTTTAATGTGCTTAAACTTATTTTTTTCTGCTGAAATTGCATACATATGACAAATAAAACTTTAATGAGGGGATCCCAGCCCTCATTTTCATTTTCCTTGCTCAGATTTTCTTATACAACGTTTTCATTGAAGGCCTTGTTGAGATTCTTGAATGGGATTATTCCAAGTTCTATAGGTAGAGTCTACAGTTGGCCAGGTAGCATTTAGTTCTCACACTATTTTCAGAGGTGACATAACCAGTAAATTCCTTTGTATTCTATCTCTGACATAGAATCTTGAGAATCCCCAAAAAGGAACATTACAAAAGTCCCCATTACATGAAAAGCTTTCTTCTCAAGAGGAAGACATGGAGATTCCTCCTTCAAAAGAAGACCAATATCTAAGGTCTCTTATTGATGATGATGCATTTTCAATTATTGAAAAGAAGGAAGAGAAGGCTGAATATGATAACGCAGTCATGGAAAGAACACATCTAGGACCTCATGAAGAGGGAGATGGAACACTTGCTCCAAGGAGAGAAACCCTTGCACCCTTGCAAGGAGTTCCAAAGAATCTCACATATAGAGATTGTGGCACAATCCATGTGCAGCATGTGCCATCATTATAAAATGGTGAGATCTTGAAGATAGAAGAAGGAAAAGAGGAGGGAAGGCACCACATGATGAGGAGAATACACCCCTCTTTATTTCAGAAAGTTGATGCACAAAGAAGGCAAGAGGATCTATGCAAGGAAGGTAAGGACAAATATGTCCACAGACATATGCATCCTTCTCTATGCCTTGATGTATCTTTACATGGAGGCATTCCACTGGGGAGACCTCCTGATGGGAGGAAAACTAAAGTGTTCTCTCAACTATGGGCAACATATACATACTTGGCTAAGGAAGGAGCCTTGGGAGAAGCTAGCACAATGCAAAGAATCTTTCATGGATTCAAAGGAGAGGTAAGCAATTTTCTGAATTGGACATTGCTATCTCCCACTCAGTTATTTGCACTGAAAAATGAGAATTCAGAAGTCTATGATGGCATGGACATGATGTCATAAGGCAACTCCATGTCTTTAGGGCAGCCAATGATATTTTCATTCACCAAAGAGATTTCTGAACATGACAAGAGGATATCAACACTCTTGCATGCATGGGCTAAATTGAGGAAGTTTTGGAAGACAAGGACTTTCCAAGGGGAGGTTGACTTCCATCTACTTCAATCCTGTCTTGAACAAGATCAACTGCAAGAAAGGAAGAAAAGGGAAGTTGATAGTACTCCAACATGTGACTTTGACATCAAGCATGTCAAAGAGGGGAGCCATGCTATGATAGGTGCTACACTTTAGATTTCTACAACGCTGTCATTGTTGGGGAGCCTAGATCCTTATTGGGAGTCCCAACTTTTGATGGAATATTCCAAGGACCTCTTCACATGTAAGGTTCTTGATGGGCAAGTGATGGATGGGAGGTATAAATTACTTGAGGGAGTCATTTATTCCCATGATTAGATCTATTTGGCTAGAGACTCCAAGCTCAAGGAGAAACTACTTAATGCAACCTATAAAATCTTGCTTTCAAAACCCACTGATTTCATTAGAACATATCATACTATCTTAGATGGATTCTTGTGGGAAAAATTCAAAGAGGATATGCACTCTCATATGAGTAAGTGCGTGAATCATTTGCTGGTTGAGGAGAAACATAGCTCTTGGGAAGAGTTATCATTCCCACCTCCTCATTCATTGAGTGTGAGAAGGAGCTCATCCATGAGCTACACTGCTGATTCAAACCAAGTATATGGTAAACATTGTATTGCTGAATATCATGATCTATTATACTTATATTTTCTTAACACTCATGTATAGGTATTGGCTCCAAGAGGGGGCACTCTTTCTTATGGGTTTCATGAGCCACTTTGGGCCATGCAAAATGGAGATGTTGACCATCCCTTAAGATATTTTGGGAATATGTTGTATTCTTCATGGTGTGCTTCATTAGCACCAACTATCATGCACCTTTTCCAAGCATGCAAGAAGGATGGGGCAGCAAACAAGTGTTGGGAAAAACACTTGTCATACCATATTCTATGGCAGTGGGGGTTAAAACTGCGTTGGTTGCACATGAGAGACCATTATCCTTCTCCCTTATTTCATATGGCAGCTAGCATGATTTCAATTATGATTTCATATGCTAAAAATGTTCTTATCTTTATTGGGGACATGATTGGAGGAGAGGCACATTGGTTGAATGTGTCCTTGGGGAAAGAGATTTCCCACCATTTTTGGACTACATGTTTCAAGGGAAGCATGGGAAAGGATATGGCCACCATAATATATCACTTGTTTCTTTATAAGGTGGGCCATATGATTGTGTGGAGCACTTGGAACATACCTCTCATGAACATTTGGGAGGAATTTTTCTATGAATTACCAAGCTGGGAGTTGATTCATTTCATTTGGATGATAGCATGGAGGTGGGAGTCCTTCATTGATGATGAAATTCCCCATGATTTTCATCACTTATATCTTGAGGAGGCCCTCGATCAACAAGAAGGTTTCCATGTAGACCTTCCTTTCTTTCATGATGAGAGCCATTTGGTTTATTTTCCAAAGGCCAACTTGCACACTTGGGAGGAACCATTGGGAGACAAAATTGTTGCAGAAAATCTGAAGCAATGGTGGAGACTGTTGAAAGAGGAGGTCACAAGAGGAGGAGGGGAGATTTTGCAACACCCTTACAGTTGCTTGAGGACAAGAAAAATTTGGGAGGGGAAGAATGTAATATTCCTAAAATTATCATGTAGCTAATAGGAATATTGATTTTTCCTATAAAATCTAGATAGATGAATAAATGGGCAAGGAAGCTCATAAGTTGCTTAAGTATGAATAAAAATCCCTGATAGTGTGAAAAGGGATCATGTAATAACTAGATCAAGCACCCACATGTGTGAAAAGGGTATAAAATGTGTGGAAAAATTCAAGTTTGACCAAGTCAAAAACATTTTTATATGAGGAGTGGTTCCTAAATGAAGACATCTCAATGTGAATGAAGATCAATCTAGCTAGTCAAAATGAAGACACCTTGAATGTGAAAGGAGACAAGGCATGAAGATCCAGTCAAGGTTGATCCAGTCAAGATTGATCCAGTCAAGATTGACTAAATAAAACAACACTGTAAAAGGATGAGCAAGGCACATGGAGACAACGTAATTTTGGTGGAGGAGCCCTTGCATGAAAGCAACCTCATAATGGGGTGGGACCCTTGGTGAGGAAGCTCATCAACTATATATGATGGAGGAGATGGAACTCATATGGCATGATTGAAAATTATCTTTTTATGTGGTTTTTTTAGACTTCTTTCATTCTTTGGATATTTATCTAAGTTTTCTGCACTGTTTAGTGCAAGGGTTTTATCATGCGAGGATTCCCTACTCTTTCTTGGAGATCTTGCTCAAGAAATCTAAGAGGAGCTTTCTGAACTGAATTTTCCACTATCGAGTGTTAGGCCAAGAAGTTACCTTCAGAAACAACACATTCCCTTGCATAAAATACGTTATTTCTTAAGGTGTGTAGTGGGAGGGGTTAAAACCCCACTTTTGTGAGCTAGTTTCCTAGGAGGAGGATCAACATTTTTCCCGGAAAGCTAGTGGGAGAGTCTACAAAAATTTATTTGCATGTTCAGCCATTTTTATGCAGAGCTTCAGCCATAGATCTACAACAGTTCTTTCTTGTATATCATTTCTGTCAAGAAACCCTTGTCGAGTCATCTTGGATCTATGTAAAAAGAGACTATTACATTAAGGATATATATAAATTGACTAGTACACAACTAATTTTTCCTAGTACTAGGCTTTTTACAACAATTTTCGACTAAATATCTACAAGTTTCGGTTAGAAGTGAATCTCATCAATAAGAAATTGATTTAAATTACAAGGCTAAGAGGAATGCCGACCTTACCTTAGATAAGGCTCACGTTTCACCCACACCTTAACCTTTTAATTAACATCACTGAAATACTTAGTTGACAATATAATTATAGACTTGACTTAGATATTCTTCATATAAATTAATTTTTATACAAAATTCCATATGTTAAATCATATTAATTACATCGGAGGCATGTTATTTGCTAGTTTGGGGTGGGCAAACATTGTTTACCCCAGCAAATGGGAGAGCTTGAATTTCACCCTTCCCACTAATGATATTTTGCCACATGTTTTTTTCTCCAGCTATGTCAACTTGATTTCTGCCCACGTTTTCCCTACTGCCTGTTTCTATAGCTATTCCACCTATCCTTCATCTTTTTTGTTCCTCTTCATTCCACAGTCAATAGCAACATCTGATAGATTTCAAGGGTGTACTGTGCTTTTGCGGATCTCAAGTTTTTACATACGATGGTGGATGCAGTGGAGTTGCCAAGTAGATTGGTTTTTTTCCATTCTGGAACAAGGTTCTACTCCCTAGTGCCATTGTTAGAATTCGTCTCACTTCACCCTCCAGGTAAATCACAGTCTCCAATCCACAATGTTGAAATTTGAGTCAACAATCCCAACGAATGGGGAAAATATTTCAATTTTGGGCAATCACTAATCCACATCTTCTTCAACCTTCTCAGATGACCCAAAGAACTTGGCAACATTTCCAACAAAGTGTTTTCCAAAGAAAGTTCTTCCAAACTCAGGTTTCCAATATACCAAGGAAATTATTTTAAATTTGTCTCTAACAAGATTAATATTTCTAGGGATAGTTGATGTGCGACTTGGCGAGGCAACAATTCCATGCTCTTGTAGTCTGAAAGGTTTAGATATTCAAGCATCCTGATATCTGCAAATGTTTCCTCCGACAAGGTCAAATCGGAGAAATGTTCCAAATTAAGATATTTAAGTCGAATTATATTCCAGAAGCAATTTGGAAGTGTTTGCAAACTCCAACAACAAGAAATATTGAGGTTTTGGAGGTTTGTTAAGAACCCAAAAGAATCAAGTAGCGAATTCATATGTGGCCATCTAAGGTGTAGGTATTTCAGTGAGGACAAATGACAAAATTCATCTGGTAAAGTTTTGAGATGAATCAACTCTAATATACAAGTCACCACAATATTTTCGATGTGCTTCATCTATCCAATGGAATTTGGGAGCACTAAAAGAGGAGCATAAACATGTAACTCCCACAAATCCTGAGGTGCCTTCCATGCAATATTCATATTTAAACCGTAAGAAAAATACAAAGATGATAGCTTTTATCTACAAAATATTTAAAATGTGTTCGATAGCCTATGCTGGTATATCAATTGCAGCAATAATCTACCATAAATTAGGGTGAAAAATTAAAAAAAGAGAATAAACACAAAATTTCCTTTAGCCCTAACCTGAGACTCTTCTCGCCACAGATTTTTCAATTTTGTTCCTACCACTTCTAAAACCTTTATATTATTAATCAGAAACCAAAAAGGCAGGCAAGAGAAGGGACGGTTGTTCCAGTGTAGCCATATCAGGTTTGGTGACTCTATCCTCCTCAATATGCTTTCTAAATGATGATCTTCAGTTCCAAGAAGTTGTAACTTCCTGAAATGATATGGTTTAGGGTCGATCAACTTCCTCAGAAAGTTTCCCAAAACTTCATCACACCAATTTGTGAATCATGAGACTTCTTCATCTAATTCTGGTTCCCAAATGTGATAGAAATAACTGAGGTCATGAACCATCCTAATTCCCCGCACCTCGGTTATTACTTGTGTATTATTTACAATCAAACAACTAATTAAGAAAATAGAGCAAAATTTTTTTCTCTTCCAAAGAGAAATTAAATAAAACAGAGCAACATGTTAATTTTAGAATGATTCAATCACTTACATGCGATTGCTGCCACAAATCATCAATCTCCTCCATTGTGTGCCAAAGACGACGATCCAAGAATCTTCTTGTTCCGCTATATTTCGCCCCAAATCTCTGAGATGGTCATGTGTTTTTATTGTATTATTTTCTATGTCCAGCTCCACTAGGAATTTTCTTTCCAGATTTAAAATCCCTACCAAACCATTCTAGCTTGATCCATCCCATACTCTGATCACCATATCCCCGTCTTCTCTAATAAAATAACAAGCAATGTCTAATAATATTTTCTTTTCCTCTCCATCTAATGCATTATAACTAATTTTAAGCCTCTCCTGGCTTTCAGTGGGAAGTTTAATTTGGCGAAGTTTATCCAATTGACCTTCCCAGTAATATTTTTCCTTCTTTTGACACAGAATCCCTCCAAACACCTTGAAACATAAAGGCAACCAAGCGCAGTCCCTACAAAACCCATCTACAAGATAGTTGAATCCTAGCGGTGGATGAGGCTGCAAGAAAGCATACGAACAGAAAATTTGTTGGGAGTATTGCTCATTGAGGCCTGTTAACTTATAGATTTATGACTCTGCTATCCCTGAGCTTGTGAGAACATCCTTGTATCTAGATGTAATCAATATTAAGCTATGTGAATGAAGCACATCCTTTATTGGCAAAAGTGCATCTAACTGATGCACATTATCTACATCATCTAAAACTACTAGAGCATGTGAGGATGTAAGATACCTTCTAAGTATTTTTATGCCTTCATCAATGCTATCTATTTTCTCATTCCTTTGATTCAGGCCCGTAAGAAGTTTGCATTGCAATGAACATATAGAGCTTTGACGTGCAGTCTCCCTGCAATCAAATAAGAAGTAGGATTTATTGAAATCCTAACTATTCTTGTTGAAGAATTCTTTGGCTAGTGTAGCCTTCACCACTCCACCCAAACCAACAATCCCCAAGACTTGAGCTTCACCACTCTGCTACTACTGCAATAGCAAAATTTGTTCAAAAAATTCTACTTTTTCCTGTAGGCCAGTTGGATATCTGGCCACATACAAGGTTGTTTTGGTCACATTCAAGGCTACTCGTCTGCACTTGAATCCCTGGTTACTGTATCTAATCTATTTGCTTCAAATTTTTGCAATCATTTTTAATAAGTTAATATCTTAGAAAAATTATCAGTTTTAATGAGTTTATCTAGGGGAATTTAGTGGCACTAAAATTAGTTCTTCACACCCTGCATTTGTACATTTATATAGGGTTGGGTTTTCAAGAAAATATCACACATCCTGAATCCATTCATCGTTTTGACTACATAATCGAATCGAGGAGCTAGACCAATTAGCATTCGTTATGGGTTCTCTCTCAACTAGCAAGATTGTCATGTGCATGCATTTCCGACGAAGCAGGTGATGATGCTAGATTGGGTGCAACGAAAGGATCTCTGGAATGGGAGTATTACTTGGACGGGTGAAACTCGCTAATTAAGTATGGTTGCTCTCCATAATTTTTTTAGCCTAATTCCATTTATATAAATGATATTAGATAATTTATTTTCTTTTAAGGAGTAAGCTTTCGGTGTGCAAAACACAATTTCAATGGCATGTTATGGTTGAGAGTAGAAACCACTTCTTTTAGCTTCATATATATCTAGATTTATATACATCTATTATATTATATGTTAATTCTCTTATATTTTGAAAAGCATTCAACTATGATTTTTGCATTCACAAAGAAAAATTGATGATCATAAGGTATTTGCTACTAGTAACTATGTTGATGAGAATTCCCACAAACAGATTGGTACATGGATCTTGTAGAAATCTATTTGTTACATGAGAATTGTAATCCTTTAACCTATTTGTTGCAAACTTCTTGACAACTGCAAGAATTAAATGGAAAAAATAATATCAATGCCAGAATTAAAATTGAAAGTGGGGAATTGAGATGATGGCATTTAAGACTAAAAGAGTCACCGATATGGACAGACTTGATAAAATATAAATAAAAAATTGAAAATAAGATTATTCATACCTTGCAGAAGTTAAATGGTTATCATCTACATATTTCAGACAATCTAGTTGTACATTTTGAAATTCAAACACTTTCATTACTAACTACCACTTGCACTTGCTTTAAGTTGATTAGCACTTAAGCTCCAGTACATAGATAAGTAACTTACTGTAATTTAACGTGTTATATAGAGTGGTTGTAGGGTATCTCTACCCATTATGTAATATTCTTGGCATTGTATTAGTGCAATTTCTAGGGCATGTAGCAATGACAACATAAGATAAATGGGGATTCTCTCAGATTTTTTTGGCTACAAATCGTCTATCATTAACATAATGAAAATTTCAAATGAGAACTTGAAGCAATAATATGTATCAACATTTTTGATCTCTAGGCTATCAGGAACATCCATGAAAACCCTTGAAAATATTTTGTAAAACTGCATGAAACAGGAGAAAGGAAATATTATGAGAATTTATGGAAAATAAGGAATAAATGTTGGCTAAAGTAGAGCTTGATGTTTACCTTTCTATACTCTAATGTATCCCCTGTTGATTTCCATATATCCACCATTAAGAAATATGGTGCAACTTCAGTAACCTGTATCAAAGAAATTCCATTACCCATTACCAGCTAATGCTTAAAAACATGAAGTATAATAGAGAAATTAAGCAAGATACAATTTTATAAATAATAACTAAAAACTAAATATTGGGAGACATTTTAAAACAAAGTTGATTTAATATCAATGTTTTGCTCTAAATTTATGATGAAAAATTATTAAAAAATGAGAATTAACGATCACTCTTCTCATCATCATTATTATGAATAAGATAATGTTTTTGAGGTTTTATTAAAAAAAGTGAAAGAAAATTTGAGATCTAGATTGTTCTAATAATAAGCATATTACAACAACCATTAAATAATGTGGTCAACATTATTAGTTGTTTTTGTGTTGAGTGTTTGTTATAGTAATTGTTATAGGTGTATTAATAACAATTATGGGTTACACTCATACTTATATAACTTAATACAAATTTGAGGAGGCTTATATCTCTCAAATTGTCACCTAGTCTTAAGGAAAAATTGGTTGCTAAAGGAGTATTACTTTTATGAGCTTCTTATTTTATTTTAAATTATGAAATGATTTGAGCATTGCTCGATAAATTTTCTTTGCACGATGAAAAAAAATACCTTAATTTCAATGGAATTTCACATAGAGTAGCCAAATTTGGCAAGAGATTCTTGTGAGCCTAGTGTTATATTCAAATGAGCATCTCTTTCTCAAGGTTTTTTTTTTTTTTTTTCATTATTGACAACGAGATCCATGATTTTTTAATTTGTTCCAAGGTATGAGGGAGTTCATGAATCCATTTTGTATGCTTCTTGAGTGCAAAGAGTTTCCTTTCATTTTCTCTCTTCATATTTTTCTTTTGTTGATTCTTATACCACCTTGGTACTTTCTCCACTTCTCAAATGTCATACAGTAAAGCATAGGATGAGAAGGGAGTAGGAAGATGAAGGATACCATCATTACTATGCCATTATTCTGAGACAATTATGTTAGTGTTACTTTATGCTAGTGTAACTTTCTTTTTAAATTTATCTCCTATTACATTCTTTAAAAGATATATAGAAACTAAAATTACAATCATATTTCATTGTCAATATATTTCACTTAATTATTATTTTCCACATTCCTCACTCTTGGCATTACTTTGCACCTCTTGATGCAAATGCTAGTTGTAGACTCAATGACATAAATCATAGTTGGATTGCAAAGGATTGAGTTAATCAACTCTAGTTGGGAGTGCAACCATCAATGCACTTCACAATTTAATGATCTCCCACAACCTGTCAATTATATGCTTGCACATTGAGAGAAATGGATACCTTTCAAGACTAGGCATGGGAGTCCAACTCTAAAACCAACGTTATTGATCAGACTATTTGACTAGCAGTCGTATGAATGCCCGGTCGAGTTGAGCGGTCAAGGTTTCAAAAAGTCAAGGTTCCAAAATTTTGAGGTCGAACTACAATGACCGATTGCAACCCAAGTAGAATATATGAGTTCATCCGTGTATGACTTTAAAAGATGGCATCCTCTCCCTGTAATCGTAGTCAGGGATGGAATTTGACGATATTTTTCCTAATTTTGACATTTAAAATTTTTGCACAATTGTTTCCTTTGATGTGTGTTGAAGTTTACAAAACATATTTTTGATGGTTTCTTATTTTTTTAAAAACGTTAATAATAATTTATGTCAAGTTGTGTTCCATCTGGGTTGGGCCCTATGACGATGTCACATGTGGAAATGATTCTACGTAGTAATTTTCTCACAGAAATGACAACTACTTGATACAAAAATATTGGTGCTAAGTAAGTCGTCGCTCAATTGGTCATGTACTTCTTGACCTCTTAGTGCCAGGTAATTCGGGGCTTGATTGGTCATGTACTTTTTAACCTCTTGGTGCCACATAATTCGTGGCTTGATTGGTTATGTACTTCTTGATCGCTTGCAACCTAGCTAGATGATGTTCAAGGGTTATCACATCCATTTATGCATGAAGAATGGAGTAACGAAAATCATTATTTACTAGGATATAGGCTATTTAATGTGGTTGGGCAGTATATGCCTACCCTTAGATTTAAACAAATTTAAATTTAACGGTAGGCATATACTACCCAACCACATTAAATAGCCTATAGCCTGAAAAATATGTATTTCCATGGAGTAACACCTCAAGGAATAGGTAAAAATTAATGTTGCCTCTCCTTGTGCCTGTGAGCCACAAATTAGTAGTCCCTGCCTCCACCAAAACATCCCCAGCCTCTGTATATATTTCCCTTTCCATTCCTGAGTCCCATGCTAAGTGCGAAGTAATTGATTTCATCTATAATTAAATCAGAGGAGAGATTTACTCTTTCACTTATTTTCATAATGGTTTCTTTCAGATCTCTATTGGGTCATATTATATTTCTTGGCATAATTTTGTTTGATATTGTAATGGAATTTTCATGGGAGGCGCCTTGGGAACTGATTCTACACCGGATTTAAATGATACAAGGGTTTTCGTAGTATTTTTTTTAACAATTTTTGCAGATCCCTTTTTTTTCCTATATGATAAGTCTGGGATTTTATATGTGAAAGTTTGATATGTGAATTTCAAATATGTCGTTGCATTGATGAGTTTTCACTCTTATCAGTAGCATTTATGTGTTAAAGGTAAATTCAATGTTTTACCTCTATTCTTTCCCTGAACTTGGATGGCCTAGGTTTTGATTTGTCGAACCAAATCCTCATTTCTTAAAAAAAACAATATTTTTTTGTTTCAATCCCCGATCAGGGTGCCATGCAGGAGATGGGATCCATGAGGTGTCACGTGGCGACGTGCACCACACGGTCACTCGAGAATTAAGACGACAGACGTCCAGTAGGGCAGTACGTTCACGTGCTAATTAGTAATGGCTACCAACGATATAGGTGGAGGCCAACTAACGCTGTCAAAGAAGTTTGGGAAACAATGTCGATAATTGAAGGGGTTTATAAAAGCAGCAAAAAAGAAGGGAGGTACTATTCTCAGTCTGAATTCGAAAGAAGGAGAAGTGCGGAAGAAGGTTAGAATTTTGCGGCTTCATCTAGTTACCTGATATGTGGTATATCTCCTTACAATGAATGTAGAGGTATGCTTAATCATTCTTCCGGTTGGTTACACTACAATTATCAGTGATGGAATCTCTCCATTCTTGCTCAATTGGTATTCTACTGGTCAATGTCAAGTTTTCGATGGGGGCTATCAAAACTTAGTGGGCTTGCATGATGCTCAATACTACATGAGTTTTTTCGAATTTTGATTTCCATTATAGATCAAAGTCTGGTTTTTTTGTTTTCATGGCCCTGAATCAAGGGGATTTATCATTGATTGCTTTTTTGTCTCTCTGCTTAAGTCAAATGTATAATGTTTCTGTAATTCTTGGCTTTCCTTTGCTATCAAACCTTTCCTTCAAATTCTCAGTCAATGTGGTTCCTAATCCTTCTGTGCCCTGAATGTGGTATGTAATGATGAGACACAAGATTTAGCGTCTCAGAACTATGAGTTATAATGCATGGCTAAACATGACCACCCTATTAATGGTGCTCATCGTAATTTTGTCTTTGTATCCTCTCTCCCTCAATTATTTTGTCATGTGACCGGTTCTCTGCTAGGTCTGTGGGTGAATTTATGTGTCTTAAGGCCTCAATATACTTCTATTCGATCTTATTCTGGTTATAGAATTTACAGGGAGGGTTATAGGAGTATTTGTCTCATTGGGTTGCACTCTTGTCCTCATTTTTTGTGGGTCTGGGAGTCGAGGAGTATCAACTCTCCCCCTTCTTTTCATAAGCTCAAGTGTTGTAATTTCATCCTACACACTTGTAATTCCACCACCCTTAGAAGGAGGAATAGGGCTGGCTATTACTTTATTGATTTCCAGGAAGTAATGACTGCTACTGTGGGACTTATTTACTATTGCATCCAAATGGTGATTGACTTTTTGTTGCGATATACAAGCATCCTTAAATTTACAACAGGTGTTTCCCAATCACTATCTAAGGAATTGCTATAGCACAGTCAGTGGTTTTTACTTTTTCATACAAATATGATTAAAGGAAAAACGACCAAGAATCAGGCCAAGGATAAGGGGAGACAGAAACTACTTAAGTCCACTATGGGGTCTAGTAAGAGAGGAAGAAAATCAAACAAAGAGGTTATGGAAAACCTCTTTGATGCATATTCTACAGGTAATCCTCCACTGGTTCGGAATATTATTGCCAAGTGGGAGAGAGATTGTAACACCAAAGAGGAGGGAGACATATAGGAGGAAGCAATGGACTTCATTAAATACCCTGGCAACACAAGAGGGAGACTGTCCCTATTTCATCTGTCTATTCACACATATTGGACACTCAAATGCGTTTTGTCCAAGGCAGTCACCAGCTTACAGGAAATGGGAGGAGACCCAAAGGTAGCTTCTATTTTGCAAGATATCAAAAGAGAGATATAAGAGATCTGTGTGTCATAGCAACATGGTACAGTTCGTCTTGGACGAATAGAGTGTCAACTGCAAACAATGCATCTGGTGGATATGCCTGGCTCTAGCGTAAAGGATCCGACACCAGTTGAATCTTCGAATGATTGATAGAGTACTTCCTTTGGTTTATTATGTATTTTGCGGATAACATTTACTATTTGCAGTTAGAATATGTTAGAGATATTAAAATGGATATAGCTATTAGTAGAAGGTTTAAACTTTTCCAATACTGGATGGCTTTTAACTCTTTAAGGTGGCCAATAGACCTGGTTTCCTTCAGGTAGGTTGAGGCCATCAAGTTTTGATATGTAGAAACTTGTTGGTTTTTTTATTAATAGAAAATAGAAAGGTACTGCTAAACTTACAAAAAATTTATTTTTTCGTTTCAATACTATCATTTTGTTTGCAAGGTATTTATTGTAGTACTTAAAAAAAAATCTTTCTTTACTTTTGATTTTTAGTTTTTTGGCCATCATTTTATGTTTTTTTTTTAATGAATGTGTTATAGTGTTTTTAAATCAAGAGATGGTTATATTTTATTGTTAGAGAGAATTTTGTTTTGGATGGTATGTGGTTTGATCTAATAGAGTTTTTAGATGCTTTTTATTCTTTTTCTGTTTTGTTTTATTTTGAGCTAGAATCGATGTATTAAATTATGCACACTCCACACATAATGTAAGTTTTTTTTTTCGTGACAACTTTTTTTTGACCATTAGCTACATTTTTATTGCTTTCATGGTTTCATAGGATTTATTTTATCTACTATTAGGGCTTACCATATTTGTTTCAATCCTTGTGACATTTTTGTTCTGCCATATTATCATTTCTATTTTGATGCCTTAGTTTATATCTATATATATATATATATATATGTTCGACGGGTCCTACCCATACATACATTAATACCTGAGACACTAGTAATTCACCACGTCACCCTGCTCTGGTGGTCCCCACCGTCACATAAAATGCGTGTATTTTATGGGCAGATCCTCACATACTTGAATAGTGAGTTCATCATAACCAACTCTGATAGCGTAAAGTGCATGAGGTATATGAGGTGGTCACCCCTTAGAATTGTTGGAAATAAGAAATAATTGATCACGAGATCAACGACTCATATTCAATTCGACACCCTCCAACACCTTCTCAAAAAATCACTACAAGGGGTGTTGTAGAAGGTGGTATTGGTTTTTCCCAAAACCACCTTCAGGTTTTTATGACATGCACATGAAAACAGGTTGGGGCCCATTCCTCTAGCCTCCTCCCCTGGTACCAGCCCGCCACGTCGTCCTGACGCTTTCACGCCTACTGCCCTTTGTACCTCCAAGACATGTCATCCCATCGCACCGACTCCTTCCTTCAAATGATCCCTTTACACCTCTGGGACATGTCATCCCAGTCCCATCATCCCAATGCTCTCCTTTACTTCTCCCCTTTCGCGCCTTTGGGACACGTCATCTCGATCCCATCGTCCTGATGCTCCTCTGGCATGCGCCTATTTTTCTTCTCAGGGAAACTCCATGAGACATGTCCTCTTAGTTCCTCCATTGTCCTTCGACCCCGACCATATGAACGACTTCCTCACATACCTGCGAAGGAAAATTGGGATGTATGTGTAGAAAATTATATAACAAGCATGTATATCTTGGATTCACCCGATCTAACAACGTACTAAATTTAAATACTGAATCGATTCTACAAATATTTTATGGAATTAAAAAACAACACAATTTCCAATCACATGAAGCAAAGAAGAATATATCAAAACCACAACACTAGATATTCCCGGGGAAAGCTTACTTCTCAAAACCCCTCTGTCATATATTGTATATTCCACAAGGAATCATGAAACAATTACATACAAAACTCTAATCACAAGAGCCCTCAGCACATCATCTAATTGTCTCACACTATCATACAAAAATTGGCAAATCCTTTGCTCAATTTACTGTCTCCAGACAACCTATCTTGCTCACGCAGTTCCTGATGAATGAAATCCTTAATCACAAATAATTTCATCCTCCCTCAACTGTGCTTGGTATCATGGGCATCCTGTGGTGTTATAACTACACTTGGGTAGCCTACTAATATCACAACTAATAGTTACACTTCCCTTTCACCTTGTCTCAACTGGGTCTCCACTGGAATTGACATGCGTGCAGCTAATAATAGTAAAAACATCAGTTTCATGTGAGATCACTACATGTGAATTAATTAATATTTAATTCACTTGATCTCTCACTAGTGTATCTGCAGTTATAGCTAGCACAACTAATTTTAACTCACTTAACTGAGTTAAACTAATTTACAACTTGCATTAACTAATGCACGACTGCACTTCCAACTATGTTACAACTAGAATCACTTTGTTACAACTCAAGTCAACCTGCATGTCCCACCAACCAACCTTTTAACTCGAAATTCCTATAGCTAACCAATTTTCCACTTCAGTTAACTATTTCCAAGTGCTCATTGAGAATAGATTATTATTCATTGTCCAACTAATATTAAGGGATAATAATAGTCAACATGCATCTATAAATAGACATGCGATCTATAAATAGAACTCGCACATACATCTATAAATAGACAATCATCTATAAATAGAATTTCCTCATGCATCTATAAATAGATATCCACCTAAAAATAGCTTGTGTGGGCCCCACCTAGTTTAGGTGCTTAATTTTCACTAGGATCAAGGATGTTGTTTCCGGATGCCAATTTCATTATTTCTTGTTGAAAAATTCAACAGTATGGCACCTCTATCATTGTTATGGGAGTTATACCAAGGTCGAAGATGCACAATGTTCCCGCAACACTTCAAGACATGAGCAAATATGCATATATCCACGCTCAGGACTAAAGCGATAAAATTATAGAAGGATTAGTTTGATCACAAATAACTTGATTATGTAGCATTACAGAAAAAAAAAACACACACATATGCATGCCTTCACCAGTTCTACCCACCCTGAATGCATGGTTATAAACACTTAGCACCTACAATGGTGAGATAAATATAATCTCCCCGCATTCAGTGTTACAGAATAAAAAAGATAAAAGATTCTCTTATATTGATAATTACTTGTGATATTATTGTATTCTTATTAAATTTATTTCTATTTTTATTCTATCTTCTTTTCATCAAGAAATCATCAAATCAAAACATGAAGATAAATGACACCAAATGTAGGCACTCAACCAGGGCTAAAACCCCTATTTAGGGGAAAACCTAGTCAAAATATTCCACTAGTAAATCAAATGGAGATAGACCAAGACCCTATTCCCAAAAGACTTTCCTCCTCCACCAAGTTAGTCTTCCAAGATGATTCAACAAACTCCAGTAGTATCATCTTGTCCACTGACTTTAGTCTAGCAAAAATCTAAAATTTCACCCTCAACAACTTCAGAATTTTGGCCCAACTACAATCCATTTAGACTCCTAGCAACTTCAGAATTTCAACCCTTCCAGCAACCCCAAAAAACTGCAAATGTGAGACAAAGAGAGAGAAAATTTGAATTCTTATGCTTGAAAAAGACTTCTTTCTCCTTCACTAGGGTTTCCTTCCTCTTCCTTGAATTTCACACCCTTTTTTGCCTCCAACAATTGCAAATAAAAATTGATGAGTTGATGATCCAAATGAGGTCGAATTGCTTCCTTTATATAGTGTTTATGTGAGGTTTAATTCCCTTGATGAGGTTGACTTGTCCTTCTTGAAGCGGAATGGGTGGAGGAGGCCTAAATGACTTATTTTATACAAAAATAGTTTTCTTTCTTGACTCAAGAAGCCCAAGAAGGGTATTTTACATTATGACATGGACAAGGACACTTTACATAAACCTTAGAAGCCTTCAATGGAGGCCTTGACCTAAGAACCATTGACCCAAGCATGAAACCCATGCTTTGACAATTCAATTTATTTTATAATAAAATTTCATTTTCTTTATTTTGAAAAATACATTACATCATGACTCAAATACAATTATGAAGACTGACACTAGTTAAATTTTTCAACGCTCCCTCTTAACTAGGGAGGTATTCATAATTATATATATACATAGGTACATGGAAGATCTCGAAGTGATATACTCTATGAAGAGTTACAAAACACACACTGCTACAGATTAGATACCTGACCAAGGTACTCTAATCGGGTGGGATTAAGGTGTTTCCAAGCTTTAACCTCTATATGTACCACCAAGATTCCACTCTAAGACCAACCTAGGGATCTAGGTGTGTATCCAAGGTCATATCTCTATGACCAATACCACCCTCCCTACTTCGAGATCTAGACATCAACACATAGACCAACTAGATGTCCTCCCAAGTATTAGGCACTCATCCCTAGACACTTACATCTCTTATTATAAACTAAAACAGATATATATCCACCACTCCAAGCATGATTCAAACGTTCAATATTTTTATAGAGAGATCATGCACAGTCAAAACCCCAATCAGTAATAAAACTTCAAGTAGTCAAAAAACATTCGGGGTCCCCAATCATTTTGATGCTACTTATATCATCATCAAGTTATCCAAATACAACTTGTCAGAATATTTCTTCTTTTAATTCTTAAGTAGCACCAAATATAACCTCATCGCTTCTTAAACATTTTGTTTGCAAATAAATTTGTAGTACTTTCATTCATTCTCTGATTTCATTCTTTCTTCAAGGTATTCATTACTTTAGTCATAATATGCCCTCCATCTCAACGAGGGAGATGTACCCTTTCTTATAACCATCCTCCCTCTCAACTTAGGGAGCACAACAAAATCGGATATACTTAATTATTTCTCATGTCATCAAGGTAATCTTGATCATCATTATTTTTATAGCTTTGTTTATCATGCTCATCATTATTATCATCATCAATTATGAACATCTTCAACATCTTGAAGATTATCTACCTGCAAAACTTTAATAGCAAGTACAACTAAATACAAATATACAAAAGCATGAAGTAAACTATATCAAAATTATGTCATTACAATGGAAGCATAAAAAAATTCAAGCTTTAAACATCAAATGCCTAAACCTAGTTAGGTTCATAATCAATAAGGGTTACATGTTACATACTATACTTCAATATGCTGCTAGGGTTTTGTCATAAACCCTAGTATCCATATTCGAGGCACAAAGCCTTAGATAAAAATCAAATAACAATACAATAATAGTACTATACATCTAAGGTTTAAACAATATGCTATTATAATTACATGTCACACTCTACTAGGGTTTGTTGAAGACCCTAGATTTTATCATCAAAGCTAAATCATATCAATAATAAAAAAAACATCATCTCTACTAGGGTTTTTTTATAAACCCTGTATTTCACAAACTAAAACATAAGTATCAATAATTAAGTTAGCATACTCCCATATATATATATATAGGATGTACTAGCATTTCAAATCAATATCTACTTGGTAAACCCAAAACATCAATACATCAAAGTTAGATATACAACAAATTTTTACCAGACTAGGGTTTCAATCATGCAGAAGAATCTACACCTGGGATTTATTTCCTAGGATCTTGCTATAACTATTGCAAGGACTTTGTTCACAAACACTAATTCAACGAACCCTAAAAATTTAGGGTTTCATTATATAACCTCGAAATTAGCTGTAAACTCCAAAGGACTAGGGTTTTACCATAACAATACCAAAACCATAAACTTCAAAAGAATATGATTTCATCATATGTTATAGACAAACCCTAAGAAAACTAGGGTTTCATAATCAACTTTGACATACCCTTAGCATCAAGAGGCTAGGGTTTTACAATGAACCCTAAGGGTTAGGGTTTCACAAGAATGACAAGATATAATATAACAAGGGTAGATTCAATATAATGATTAATCACCCTAACAAGAATCTTTATGATTCAAAACCTAGACATAAATATGTTAGTAATGTAAAGAAAATTTTAAAAGAGAATGATAATACCTTTTCTATGAAGAGAACCTTGTAAAAAAACTTGTAATCTAAGACATACCTTGAGTTTTTCTTTAACAAACCTTGTAGGACTTCAGTTCTTGAAGGGCTTCCTTTGTAACATGACTTATTTCATGACTCGAGTATTTCCTTTGAATTTGCCTTCATATCCTATGTGTATTCTACAATATTTCCTACCAAGGAAATATAAAGAAAAGGTTATTAGTATACAATACAAAAAATCTCAATGTGAGGAGGAAACCAAACACGAAATATGAAACAAAGAACAATATAGCTATATTTTAGTAATATGGTGAAGGCTCCCTCTTAATCCAATATTTCTGAGCGATAACTACAACTTATCAAAACAACTTAAACGATTCTAACAAGATATATTTAATTTATGAGCAATCAAAGCATAAAATAAAACATCACAAAACTTAAAATAGAAGACTAATAAGGATATGTAAGAGAGGAATTAATTGTATAAGTCTTTGACTTCCAATTATTTAGTGTTTTTCTTCTTAGGTGGAGCTTCATCGGTAACATTTTCATGTTCTCTTTCTCCCTTCTTATTCCTTGGATATTCATGACAATGAATTTTGTAATGATCCATCTTATGAAAATTGTAGCATTCAATCTTGGATAAGTCAACTTTCTTCTTAGGTCATTTAAACGTCTTGAATACACCCTTCTTCTTGTGTTGAGAAAAGAAGTCATTTGAAATGTTGTGTTCTTCATCCTCCTTTTTATTTAATAATGAGATGTGGGCTTCTTTTTGACTGCATGCATTCCACATTTGTTCAAAGATAGGTGTGTCTTTCCAACAACTAATTCCTAATGCAAACGAGCTCCATGATTTCGATAGACCTAGAAGTGCAACAATCATGAGTTCTTTCTCAGGTACAATTTCATTAATTTCTTGTATTTCATCTTTTATTCTAGATATCCTTACAAAATATGATGACCTAGTGTCGCCTTTTGTCATCATTATTGTCCTTAGTTCATTCTTGAGGCTAGTTATCTAACCACAGTTCTTGATGGTGAATAACTTGGAGACAACTTCATACATTTCTTGAGCAAAGTCTATGTTGGATATGTGGGATTAGGTTGTCCTTTACTCCATCTATTATCATATTCAAGGCCAAAATGTTAGTTTCCTTGAATTTCTCCTTTTCTGCATCATCTATAGGTTTTTCAACTTTTCCTTGAATAAGATCCAAAAATTTATGCTTAGTGAGGATAAGATATATCCTCTTTTTCCATGCCCTGTAGTTGTATGCTCCTTCTAGCCTGATTTTTTCCTTAATTGTAGTTGACATAGTCTCTATAGATAGTAGGATACTCTTCTTATATAATGCTTTTCCTTAATGACATTCCTTTGTTCCATTTTCTTCAATAGATCTTAAAGCTGCATTTTTTTCTTCTTCACCTTAACTCTGATACCATGTTAGAGAATTAGAAAGGCAGACAGATTATTTTATATTGATAATTACTTGTGATATTCTTGTATTATTATTAACTTTCTTTATGTTCTTATTTTATCTTCTTTTCATCGAGAAATCATCAAATCAAAACATGAAGATAAATGAAACCAGATGTAGGCACTTAGCCAGGACTAAAACCCCTCGATAAGGGAAAACCCAGTCAAACTCTTCCACTAGTAAATAAATTTGAGATATACCAAGACCCTATAGCCAAAATAACTTCCTCCTCCACCAAGTCAACCTTCCAAGAAGATTCATCAAACTCTAGCAGTCTCTTCTTGTCCAACAACTTTAGCCCTACAACAATCCAGAATTTCGACCCCCAACAACTTCATAATATTGGCCCAGCTACAATATAGAATTTAAACTCCTAGAAACTTAAGAATTTTTTCCCTTCCAAAAACCCAACAACTTTGCACGTGTGAGAAAGAGGGAGAAAATTCGAATTCTTATTCTTGAAAAAGGCTTCCTTATCCTTCGCTAGGGTTTCCTTCTTCTTCCTATAATTTCACACCCTTTTATGCCTCCAACAAATGCAAATTGAACTTGATCAATTGATGCTCCAAATGAGGTCAAATTGCTACCTTTATATAGTGTTTGTGTGAGGAAAAATTCACTTGATGAGGCTAACTTGTCCTTCTTGAGGCTGACTTGGTGGAGGAGACCTAAATGACTCATTTTATACAAAAATAAATTTCTTTCTTGACTCGAAAATACCAAGAAGGGTCTTTTTCATTATGACATGGACAAACACACTTGACATAAACCATAGAAGCCTACAATGGAAGCTTTGACTTAAGAACCATTGACCCAATCATGAAACCCATGCTTTAATAAGTCAATTTATTTTATAAGTCAATTTATTATTATTTCTTTTGAAAAATACATTACATCATGACTCAAATACAATTATGAAGACCGACACTAGTTACATTTTTCAACATTTAGGACATTAGAGTAAAAACAGTCACAAGTACTAGTAACACAATCTCACTCATTTCAATTCACAACAACATACCATGCATTGTTCGAACAATCAATGCAAATTTAATTTAACAACGTGAACTTATACAAACACATTCAATGGCACAAGTTACATGTGCAAAGACCTATCTTACACACACACACAGAAATATATATATATCTATATATATATATATATATATATATATATATATATATATATATATATATATATATATATATATATATATCTGTATATATATATATATATGCATTGTTTGAACAATCAATGTAAATTTAATTTAACAACATGAACATATACAAACACATTCAATGGCATAAGTTACATGTGCAAAGACTTATCCTACACACACACACACACACACACACACACACACACACACACACACACACACACACACACACACACACACACACACACACACACATATGCCTCCCCATGTTCATAACATTAGATCAAAATCTCAGTCACAAGGACCCATTAAAAAATATCTAATTATTTTTCAAGTTACTGCCATACTCCAGAAAAAGTTCAAGAAATTCATGACAATATTTAATTCTAACAATAATAACATATACCAAGGTCTTTAACAAGGGCTTCCCTTTCCAAGCTAGATTACCGTGAAATGTAAACAAAATGATCACAATATTTCCACAACTATTCAACCAAAAAAGAGACGACAATTCATTAAAATTTCAAGTGTAACAAAAACACTTATTTGAAATATTATGGGAAACTGAGTTTTGGACAAGGACTCTCCACCCAAACAAAGATAGTTGCAACCAGTCCTCACTTGTAGTTTTCACCCCTACGCTAGATTATAGAGTTTGAGGTGTTCTGTTTGGTAATCAAACACGACCAACAGATGAACTAGCAAATAGATATTTTTTCATCTATTTCCACAATTGAGTTGTAGCACAACCAATGCACTAAGGCATTATGGTTCCACCAAGTAGCATGGACTCCACACACAAAAAAATAATAATAACTAAATGATTTAAATAATAGAGAATCTTCATAAAACTTTCAGGTAATTCCGAGGAGTAAGTCCTCCACCCTAGCCCTCGAGAATTTTTGAGAAAGGTCATATCCACCCTCTAGGTCATGGGTACTTGAGAGGAAATTCCTCCTCTGCTGAATGTTTCCTTTCAAACCCTTGCTAACCATAAAAATCACCACCTCCTTCTCCTCTCTCCTCCCACTCTCTTGTTGAATGAAGAATAAAATACCCTCTCGTTTCCTATACCTTATCTTTTATCTCTTGTGTAGTGATTTAATTCCAATATCCTTGCTGCTAGCACAACCAGATCATGATAAATATTGTCCTTTTTTCCATGTCATTTTTTACCAAATCAGAATGGCCTTTTTCCTTCTCTGTCATTTCAATTTAATTCAAGAACCAAGCCATTTAAGGCTCAATAACCAACCTTTAATGACTATAAAAAAACAATTATGATTTCCTACAACAAGGAAACCTTGAACATCCCAAGAAAGTTACCTCCTCAGCTCTCAAATTTGTGTCCCTTGACTCAACCCATTTAAAAAAAAAAATTAATTACATGATGTAATGACATGGAAAATTCAAGCCAATTTCAAGCTAGGCTATTACATACCCCTCCTCATTCGGGGAACACTGTCCTCAATGTTCTTTTTCCATATACACAAAGTAACATGCTAAATATGAAATAAAAACATACTGTCCTTGGAGCTTTATATTCACAACTCTTTACAATGTTTACATAAACCTATTCATATTTGCCTCAATCATTAATTAAAAGTATGATCATAATTAAACCAAATTTTCAATGGTTCCCTTTGCAATATTTGGATACTTTAGGTGTGTCCAAACAAACTTGGATTGTCCCATACAAGATGCTCCCATACCTTCATGTCCTCAAACATTACATAATACATGCACACATCCATGATGTACAACATAGCACATACACACATACACATGATACACACAACGAACAAACAGGTACAACATAACACAAAAACAACATGACATGTACACACCAACATTGACAATCCAGATACCATATTGTCTCCATCCCCAGACACCAGGAAACAATACCTCTAGTGTATTTATCCACATGTCCTAGATCATACTGCTTTCATTTTGTTGTTATATCTTTTAACATTTCTTGTTTGTAATATAACATGGGCATCATTTATAAATCATGTTCATATGATATTAAAATTATAGATAAGTTAGGGCTAATTTTAACCACTTAATTCCAGATTACCTAGGAATCCTTTTTATGCCATCCACAAATGCATTAAATAAGTGTAAATATTCCTTCCATAAACCACCAATATGCTTACAGTTCCATACTTTCCTACCCCCAAGCAATACACAATACATGAACACATCCACGATGTACAACATAGCACATACACATGATACACACAATGAACGCACAGGTACAACATAACACATAAACAACATGACATGTACACAAAAACATTGACAATCCAAATACCACATTGTCTCCATCCATAGACACCAAGAAACACTACCTATAGTGTATTTCTCCACATGTCGCAGATCATACTTTTTTCATTTTGTTGTTATATATTTCAACATTTCTTGTTCATAATATAACATGGGCATCATTTATAAATCATTTTCGCATGATATTAAAATTATAGATAAGTCGGGCCTACTTTTAACCACTTAATTCCACATTACCCCGAAATCCTTTTTATTCCATCCACATATGCATTAAATAAGTGTAAATATTCCTTCCATAAGGAGAGCCCCTAACAAAACCCTATCAGACAAAATGGAATTATCATATTTTCATACAACATTGGCACAATCATGGGCATTTCACATATTCACATATATATTGAATTAACGTTAGAGAAATTCCCTTGTGCCATTCCATGAATACCATGCCACTGTCCGTCATTCCCCATGGAATGGCTAGCCACTTGGAAATCATGTCATTGTCGCGTCCAGGGGTAATTTATCCAATATATTTCAGTATTAGCCTCTTTCATCCCATCTATCCAACTTGAAGTTCGTCATTGCCTAGAAATTGCTTATTTGGTCACTATTAATGTCCATTACATATGACCCTATTCAACTCTCTTTCACCAAGGCTTCGTGGCCTCCCTGCCACCTTCAATAAATTTTATTCAAGGCCCTAAGCCCCAAGTACGCAAATCAAAGGCCTATCACAACATCAATAAGCATGGCAAGCGGAAAAATAAGAGGTAACATCACAAAATAATAAAATCCATGATCGCAATCATAGAGGAAACCACACACAAAAAAATTCTCATGTACAAATCTAAAATTAAAATGATTTCAATTTTGAAAATGATAAATTAAAACCACCACTTGTAAGTGTTAACATAAAATAGTCTTCGGAATTAAACTTTATCCCCTTGAGTCTAACGTTCATGGAACTTCTAGTCATCATACAATGCACATAGGTATGCATGTACGTATACATATTCATGTACCAAAATTAGCTTAAGACTTATTCACAAGGCTCGTAGAAACCTCAAAGTATTACATTCCCCAAAAGTTCATAGGAGACCTTTTCAACACACACACACACGCGCGCGCACGCACAAATATGTGTGTGTGTGTCAAGGATCTTGAGGTAATGTCCCCTCCTCCTTATCGACATATTACATCATTGATGTGTGTTTGTGTAGCTCATAGGAGCTATTTACTTTCTTCTCATGCCTGTGGGGGTGATCCTTTCTAAAATGATCTTCTCCACAACACTAATAAATGATTATCCTCTTCTCATTTTTAGCATCATGAGGCCTCTTCCTACCAGTGCCATTTTTCCTTTTAAAGGATTCAACTTGGTATGTCTTCTCTCGCAACTGATTTTGCAGCTCAACATTCTACTCAACCAATTCATATTGTTTCCTCATGAGTTTTCTAAGTTCTGCCTTGCATATCTTTAGCTCATCTTCCAAGTCTTTGAGCTCAACCTCCAAATTCCTGAAGGTTCTCTTCCTTTGGAGGAATGCCCCCCTTTCTCATTCTCAATGGGCTTGGTCCATCTTGTAACATCATATTTATTTTATATTTATTTGTTAAAAAAATATAGAAAAAAAAATGATGACAAAAAGATAAAAATATTGAAAAAAGGAATAAATCCCAAGAAAAATAAAAAATATGTGTACTAGATTAAATGTCACATTTTGTAGTTAATTGTCTTAATTAGTTTATGCTAAATTAAGAAATTAATTAAACACCTTGTAATAAAATTGAATTTAATTTGATGTTGTTTGTCATTTGTAATAATTTAGACGCATCAATCAACCACCAAGATGTTCCCCGCCTCGGGGAGCACTTCGGACCTCCCCCCCCCGCCTCTCCGACGTTTAACCGAGGGGGGCGGGGGTAAAAAGTTGTTCTCAATGAAACCATCCCTAAAACATGTATTTCACATAATCGTTTCGGACCCCCCCCCCCCCCCCCCCCTCATTTACCACTTACCACCCACACCCCCTCCAAAAACCGCCATCTCCCACTCCTTCCAAAAGCTATCAGTCTTTCTGCTTCCGCCAACTATCCTCCGCTCATTTGATGAAGGGATTTACCGTTATCCACCCGTTCAAATACCATGACCGTTACCAAAATAAATGCCCCTGCTCTCATAATGGACATCCCCAAATGATTAATTCCCAAATTTTATAAATAAACTCATGGTTTACCCTACTTATTTTACGCATTTCGTTAGTAAAAGATGCATATCTAGGCTCCAATACAACCATAACCAATCAATAATTTCTTACAGCACTGTACGAACCAGCTAATTACCTAGTAATCATTAGCCCTTCCCTTGTATTCCTTCAAAATGTCTTCATCTAAGGGAAAATCCAAAGTGGTGCAAGAAAAACCTATGCTCCCACCTATAATAGACCTAGATCATCTGCCATTAGTCGATCTACAATATAAAATCTCTGAAACTCAATGTGAATTTGATCTGTATGAATTGTATAATTGGATGAAACAAAAAAATTTTGATCTCAGGGATGAATTGAGTATGTGGGACTCCTTCCTACCTCAATTCATATTTCCTTAGACTCATCCCTTCCCAAAATTTGTATCTTGGTGCCACTTTAGATATACTCCAAGTCAAAGGTTTGTTGTTGCTCAAAATAATGACATCATTTTTATAGTCACCTCTGAATCTATTTGCTAAATGCTCCAAATTGAAACCTCAACTCCTCTACATCTTTTTTCTATATAATCCCTCATGGACCTCTATAAAAATACTACCTTTCCCCAACAAGCCAATATTTTTGAAATATTTCTACCTGAAAATGTTGAATTACCAAGGATAAGCCCACCTTACTCATCTTCAATGTTCCCATAGATGACTAAGCAAGTTATTTCAATTGTTTCATGTTTATTAGGTTATCAATCATATCAGTGGGTTGATGAGATTATCCTAGTATTTTTATCAGTATTTTCAAAGGATGAAAAACCTTTCATTATCTTCCATTAAAGTGAATTCCTCGTAGAAGCTATTCATGATCAATTCATGAAATTTTCTACCGAAGGAACCTTCAAACATGCATTAGTTCTTGTATATTTTTTCTTATTTTATCAACCATACGGATTTCAATTTCCATTGAAAAATATAAATGAAAAGGGAAACCTTTAATCTATGATTCATTAGAATTACTAAGTAAGGAAGAATACCAATGAATTCTTTTTCAGTAACTATACAGATCAACTTTTGTGCACAATTTCTTGTTTACTCAATAACGATGTTTTTCCTAGAAGTTCTCTTGAAATTAAAAGAATTCTTCATCTCAGTGAGGAAATAAAGACAGGAGATTGGTATTTATATTAAAATTACACAGAAATTAGAGTCTATGGATGTGATATTCCTCCATACAACTTTCATAAGTTTGTATCTATTATAATTTTTGCATGAGAGTATATTAGTGAAATGATAAACATGGATGAGCTACACTTTGTGTCAGATAAGAGGAAGTCACAGTTCAAGATTAAGAGTCAAATTAGACCTTTCATATGTAATGCCAGAAAAACAATAAAGGAGGCAAATCTTCTCCTAAAGGAAATGAAACTTAAATTAAGTTTTACCTGGTCATATGATCCCATGGGGATTATTTCAAAACTAAGGGTAGAACATAAAACTACCCCTTATGGTCATACTCCCATACTAGAAATTGAATAGTATATGAGTTAGGAGGAGTAGCAAGAGAATACATTGCAGGAAGTAGAAGAACGAGTTTTTACTTCTCAACATCACATAATTGAATTCCATAGGAAAATCATACCAAGAGAGTAAGAGAAACTATTTCCCCTTCAGTTTCAGAGATTCAACATAAATAATTTTTAATGTACAAAAAGAAGAAAAAGAATCCTCTTGAGGAGTCATTTCCAGAAGAGACCTCACAAACTACATTAGTTTTGACAGGGCCCCATGCTGCAACCTTTCCAATAGTCGAAGAGATTTTTTTAGGTTCTCCTGCATCATCAGTCTCTCAAGGTCCATTAGAAACAACTCAGGTAGGAGAACCAACTAATATTCAAGCCGAGCCAAATATTTTTGTCAGATACAGAGAAATAAAAAAGAAAAATCAAGCACTAAAGGCTTCTACTTATTTTGAATTTGGAAGCAGACTTCAACATCTCAACACAAACTTCTTTCTACCTTTGATGCTAAAAATGGACAAATGCAAATGGCTTTCCTAGAACCTAAAGTTTCATTTCCAAAGATAGAAGATGATTATAAGAATTCAATTTTTTCTTTTGGTACAAAGGAAATCCATGCTATAGACAAAATTGACTTACATAAGCAAGTTGGAGAAATGATTTATTCCACCCTGACTAGCTCAACCATGGAAAAATCTAAATTACATGTTTCATTGAATAATATTTAGTCCCAGTTAAATCTAGAAAATATATATTCGTTGGCAAATGATAATAAGATAAAATATTTGGAGGACTTGATATTCAAATTGGGATATGATCCCAGTAATGTTAAAACTGCCGAGGAGATGATTAAAAGGAAAAATGTTGATATTAAAGCATTGAGAAAACAATTGAAACTCCCTACTACTAAAGATTCCCAGACTAAAGAAATTGGTGAATTAGAAAAGGAAAAAGAAAACATGTTCACGATTATAATTTATCAAAATACACAAACACAGAAGATGGAAACTAAATTGGAGAGTTTATTGAAGGAGAAAGAACACTAAGCAAATTAAACATCAGTTACTCCCTTAGTGGCAATTCCAATTACAGGTACTTCAAAAACAAGAGCTTCTACTTCAGCAATCACTATAGTAGTGGAAACACAATCTACAGACTCAGGTACCGACCTATCTAAAGCTATGGGAGACTTTTCATTAAGAGGATATGAAATAAAAAAACTCAAGGCATAACTTCATAATCTCTAATAGAAGAAAATTAGAATTGATATTGCATATGTAGCAGAGATTCAAAAAATTCATATATTGGCTTAAAGAATAGAGACCCTTGATAATGAGTATGTCACTGCTCAACTATTGCATAGGTTAAAGAAAACATATGGAAAGACATCAATGAGTCCATGAATGATTTATGTCCTTCAATTGAAATCCTTTTTGAGCAGGAACAATTATTGGAAAAATCAAAGGGAGTTATAGAAGAAGTAAAGAAAGAAAAAAGGTCATAAGTCAGGAGAAGCAACAACATTGATCATAATTTGAAATTCAAAAAAAAAAAAGAACTTGAAGAATAGGATATTGATGACCGAACTAGAACTATTCTGGAGGTCAGAAAAATCCACATTAAAAGAAATCTAATGCTGCAAGTTTAAAACAAATGCCATAATTTAGAGGCCAACCTCCAGAAGTTTCACAATAATTTTAATGTGTTGCATCAAAAAGGAATTCCAAGTTTGAGAGGAATAGGAGATAAGTTGGTTACTCTTGAAGAATACCAACGAAGATTATATTCTATAGCTACAGAAAAATATAAGTTTGCTAAGATCAAAGGAACCATTACAGGGAAAACATTTATTGAAGGTTTGAATTTTGATCTATTAATTCAACATGAGATCAAAAATTTTTTTATAGTCAAACCAACCTTTCAGAAGTACACTGAAGTGGATGAGAATTATAGAAAATTAATTAAAGTTACCATTCCTAATGAGGACAAATGGGAAAAGATATGTCAACTCATTGACTAATAACAAACAGGTTTGCAATAGCAGATTCGAGCTTTCAGTAACAACATGCAAGTTTATAGGAGGAAAAGGACAGATGTTGGAAAGAAAAACAAAACAACACCCTTTTAGGCCCAATCATCATCAGAAGTCTCAAATTCAATGCCAAAGGGATTGGGCAGTTTTATTTTCCTATATTGTAGATTTATTTTTGTAAACAATTTTGAGATATTTTATAAGTAAATCTTGATATTTAAATAAAGTTATTTTTATAAAATTTGTATAAATACTTTTCAGATTGAATTATGAAGGGTTGAACCCTTGTAATAGACCATTAATCAGAATTGTAATCATCTGAAGTTCTTCTAATATTTTTGAAAGGATTCTGGATTTACCTTGAAGCAACTTGTGTTCCTGTGAGTTCTTCTTTGTCAATTTATGTTTTTCATTTTGTAATTTGCACATATATTTAATATTAATGAAGAAATACAGGTTAGATAAGATTGAATTTTAATCTATCTATAATCCCCTGTAAAGTTATCATCAATTACAAAGATTAGTTGATTAATACTGTTTGTTTTAATTAATTCCTCTATATTTTTAAATTTTCACTTCTTCTTAAGTTCAAATATACTTTGTTTGGCTGTAAACATATTTTACACGCATCATCTATGTATGGTTTATTAAATACTCTATTTTAATATTTAATAGATCATATATTCTCTTAAGTTCTACCATACACATCTATCAAAGCTAAATTTATGTTAAGAGGTGAAGAATCAACCCTTTTATTATATCATGAACAGTTAAGATTTTGCACCTATTTAGGCACTTTAGAACATTGGTCATCCAAAATCCCCCCAAAAAAAATAGATGCTCTGTCATAATTCCTTAACCTAAAATTATCTACTTAGGTACAACATCAGATTGGCGCTGTTGCCGGGGAATAAGAATTTTGAATTATTTTCCCTGGTACAATGATTAAACTTTCCTCTTAATGGTGAATAAAAGGTCAGTAGGTTAAAAAATTTCACGTGAAGATTCCAAAAAATAAATCTCACTTCACCAAAGCATACCTGATCTCACTCAAACTCTCATCTTTATTCTCCATTTTTAGATCCAGAGAGGCTGGTGAGAATTTCCTCTTTGAGGAGAAGATTGTAGGCTTCTAATTCAACTTCTGTCTCATTTCCTCCTGAAATTGTTTCAAAGTCTAATACTTTTAGTCCTGCTTCAATTCCTCCTGAACTATCTGATTTACCACCAAAAGTATTAGAAATTTTATCCAAAGGGGTTGATTTTCAGTTAGATCTTCTTGTTTATCAATTAGAGTCTTATCAAATTTTTGAAACTGCTTTAGAATCTCCTAAATCAGAAGTATAGTTAGGGATAGAATTACCTGAGTTAAAACCAAGTGACTTTATCTCTTTTGTTATTCACACTTTTCCAACAACTTCTGCAAAACTTGAAGATATTTTTTCTGTTTATACAAACCCTTTATTTGAATGTGAAGAAAAATTTGATCTAGAACTACAAAATTTAGTTATCCAATCACCATTTGCAGAAACTTCTATAAGTTCTGCTCATCATTTCAAAGGAAGGTTATCCACACCTTCATCATCATCTTCTACTTCAAGTTCTTCATCATCTCCACCTCATACACCTAATAGAATGGTTGGTTTTCAACCCATTATTCTGGCTTGTTATGTTCCACTAATTCTTCCTAATCAACTTAATTATTTTCTAGATGGATATCTTAAGCATCTACCGAGGTTTAATGGAGAGAATGGTCTATCTGTTGAAGATCATTTAGATGCCTTTTTAGATTTTGCTGATAATATGAACATTGGACATGAATATGTATACATGATACTTTTTGTTCAATCCCTTGAAGGAAATGTAAGAATCACATTCAGACAATTACAGGCCAATTCAATTCGTACATGGAACAAATTAACCAATATCTTTAAAAACCGATGGGGAATAAAAAAGGATCTTGTATATTATCTTACTGAATTTGATGATTTGAAAATAAATCCTAGTGAATTTGTTTCTGATTTTATAAAAAGATTCAGTAAAATTTATAAAAAGATGGCACCAGACTGTAAACCACCAGTTGTTGTAGCCAAGGTTATATTTCAAAGGGTTTTGATGATGATTTTTTTGTCATGGTTAGAGAAAGAATATCTGTCAGCTTGGAAGATATGTAAAAAAATGCTATTGAGGTTGAAGAAAATATATCTGCATCAAATAAACATAAAGCAAAGGCTGAAAAAGCTGAAATAAAGTTAAATAATAGAGAATAAAATACTTCTTTTTTCAAAAAGTAAGGATGAAGATAATAAGATAGATGAAATTACTTCTTTATTGAGAAATATTTCAAATAGAATTTTGAAAATAGAATCACAACATAGAGTACATCAACCAATGACAAATAGACCTCAAGTTAATACAAGAGACCTTTTCAACCTCAAATATTGCAAACACCAAATACTGATAACTAGATCCAACCTCCATTGATGATTGATGATCAATAACCTGAAGAAACTGGTCCATAAACTACTAATGACATTAATTGTCTTGGTGATATATCATCACAAAATACTCTTATCCTAATTTCAACCTTCAGTTCAAAATCAAGAGGCCTCCAAAGTTTCAAAGTATCAAGTCTTTTCTAAATATCTTATTGCTAAATTAGGGAGAAGATATGATTTGAGACCAAGACCAAGACCTGGTAGACCGACCAAAATTTTTACTATTAATGAACCTCAGGTCAAGATAGTTAAAACACATACAACATTAATTCAACCACTTAATCAGCCAAATGACCATAATACAACTCAAAAATTTGTTCCAACATATTTTGATGTGGAAAAAGAATAGGAGAGAGTTAAGATTCCAATTCCATTATCTGAACCTCTAAAAATCTAGGTTATAAGAATCAAGTGTCTAAATGGAATCAATCTTCAAGTATTGATGTTGAGGGTGATGTAATTAGTTTACAGGATGAAAAAAATTCAGTGGTTTTTGGCCCCAGTTTTGATATGATTGATGAAAATGTCCCTTATTTTTTTGTCACATTGAAATTAAATGATTACCTTTTATATAATTGTATGCTATATTCAGGGGCCTCTCATAATCTCATGCCAAAAGTGATTACGGATTAACTTCAATTACAAATCAAAAGGTCTTATCATGATTTATATACCTTTGATTCAAAGAAAGTACCTTGTCTTGGACTAATCAAATATCTGGTTGTAACACTTGCCCATATACATGTTAAGAGTGTAGTTTTAGATATTGTTGTTACTTATATTCCTCCAAAATTTGGAATTTTACTATCCATATTTTGTTGTGCAAAATTAGGGGGAAGTCTCAATTGGATATGTCTTTTGCTACAATTCTTTTTGGAGAGCACTTGAGATTATACAGGGAGGTGAGATTTATAAACACTGTATGAAAAGATGATCAACCTATAAATCATCCTATTTATGTAGTGGATCAAGATTTTGGATGTTTTACTTTGATAACTAATGATCTCCAAAATTCTCAACTTAGTATTGAACATGCTGTAAATAAACCCAAAGATATAAACACCCACGTTTGGAAATTATAATTGGATAGAAATTTTTCTAAAGACAGGGTTGGAACTAGAATTGTCTTAATTTTTTGAGACAAGGAGAATATAACTCAATATTTCAAGCTAGAATTTGATGATACAAATAATGTAGCAGAATATCAAGCCTTACTCTGAGGTTTGGAGTTAGCAAAAAGTTTAAAGGTCCAAAGCTTGAGTGTATTTGGTGATTCAAAACTTATTGTGAAGCAAGTTAGAAAGACATGCCAAGCTAAACATCCTAGGCTTAGATTACATGAAAATGAAGTATGGGATTCTGTGGAAAAATGTTTTCAAGCTTTTAATATTACAACAATCCCCAGAGATGAAAACATTTATGCAGATTCTTTGGAATTTTCTGCCAGTTCTTTCAAAAGTCCCGATCTTATGCAATTACAATATCTAATTCAAGTAAAGTATAGGCCTTCCAACCCTGATAATCTCAAAAATTGGCAAGAATTTGAAGATGATGAGCAGTTAAAACATTTTTTGCAAATAATTGATGAATTTTCAGCTCTACAAATTGAAGAAGAACAAGTCAATCCAAGTAAGTCATATGATGAAAGTGAAACTTCACTGTTAAAATATAAAATGGCTAATCATGATATTATTCAGTGGTCCAATAATTAAATTTCCAAGGGTTTAATTCCTCTTGAAAGACTTTTTGATAATAATGGTGTTTCAAAAAGTTTGTTTTCAAGTTCACAACAAGTGGATGTTGAAGATTGTAATATTGGAACTCATGAAGAAATCATAAATGTAAAAATTTCAGCATCATTACCTAAGGAAATGAAAGACAAATATGCTAATCTTGTCAAAAATTATAAATCTGTATTTTCTTGGTCATATGAAGAGCTCAAAACTTATGACACAACTCTTATTGAACATAAAATTCTTCTCAAACCAGAAGCTAAACTATTGAAACAAAAACTGAGAAGGATAAATCCAATTTTACTTCCAACTATTGAAAAAGAACTTAAGAAATCGTTGGATGCCAAAATTTGTTGTTCCTCTAAGATATTATGATTCGACAACAAATCTGGTTCCTGTCATAAAGAAAAATGGTAAAATAAGGTTGTGCGTAGATTTTAGAAATCTGAACAAATCATCTTTAAAAGATAATTATCCATTGCCCAAGATGGATCAATTACTTCAAAAGGTTTCAGGTTCTAATAGAATTTCAATAACGGATGGTTTTTTTGGATATAATAAAATCATGGTAAGTCTAGAAGATAGGGAAAAAACAACATTTGCAACTCCTTGGGGTACATTTATGTATGCAAGGATGCCATTTGGCCTAACCAATGCAAGAGCTACCTTTCAAAGAGCAATGGATCTAGATTTTGTTGGTAAATTAAACAAGTTTGTGGTTATTTATTTGGATGATCTAACTGTATTTTCAAAATCTGATGAGAAGCATTTAAAGCACTCGAGAAATGTTTTTGATAGATGCAGAAAATATGGAATTTCACTCAATCCAAAGAAATATCTGTTTGACATAAAGGAAGGAAATATACTTGGCCACATAATTTCAAAAGGAGTAGTGATTGATCCAAAAAGAGTTTTATCCATTGAGGTAATTATTTTACCTAGAAATACAAAGGAAATTCAATATTTTCTAGGGAAGATTTTTTTTTTAGAATATTTATACCAAACTATGCTAAAAAAGTCAAGGATATTATTGATATGCTAAAGAAATACCATGAATTCAAATGGACAGTGCAGGCAAGATATGCTTTTACAAAAATCAAAAACACTATTTCTGAAGCCCAAGTACTAGTCAGTCCTAATTATTCAAATCCCTTTAGCATTTTATTTTTTTCTTCTGATACTACCTTAGCTATTGTTTTATTGCAAAAGAATGATAATGGAGATGATTAGCCTATTGCATTTTTCATAAAAGTTATGAGAGATGTTGAGTTGAAATATGATATCATTGAAAAACAACCCTATGCTCTTGTGCAAGCCTTAAAGGCCTTTAGAACTTATGTCCTTTATTCTTCTATTACTGCCTATGTCCCAAATAATGTTGTTAAGATTGTTTTCACCTAACTTGATACAAATGGTAGGAGAGGGAGATGGATTGAAAAATACTAGAATTTGATTTAGATATCAAATCTACCAAGTTGGTGAAGGGGCAAGGCTTAACCAAACTTTTGGCTTAATCCAACTCTAAATTTTTGGGAATAAATACTATTATGCAAGTTTCAGGAGAGAAGAATACACAAGAACCTTCATATACTACAGATTCAACTCCTATTTCACTTCATATTGATGAAAAGTTTCTGTTATTTGAAGGGTACGCTGATATTATACACTTTCTTTGCGACTTTAAATATCCACTTGGATACAAAAAGAATCAATGAAGAACTCTCATTTTAAAGGTTATGAAATATTGTATCAACAATGCTAACCTGTATTGGAAAGATCCATTTAATATTCTTCTTTTGTGCCTAACTGAAAGTGAAACATAAGGCGTTATAGAGAAATTTCATGAAGTTATGTGTGGAGGACATTATGATTGGAGAGCAACAACATATAAAATCTTAAGAGCAGGATTTTCTTGGCCCAAATTGTTTGCACAAGTTGGAGCAAAGGTCAAAATTTGTCTTCCTTCTCAGATTTTTGTTGGAAATCAAAGGTTAGCAACACTCCCTCTTGTTCCAGTGTTAATTGAAGCACCCTTTTTACAGTGGGGACTAGATTTTGTTGGAGATATATTTCCAACATCCAGTAATCAATGTAGATGGATCCTGACTACTACAAACTATTTTACGAAATGGGTAGAAAACATCCCTGTCAAGAATGCAATAGACATTGTTGTCATTAAATTCATTAAAAAAAAAATATTATCCATATTTAGTTGTCCTCAACAGATAGCCACTGATAATGCACATGCATTCAACAATGCTAAAATGATAGAATTTTGTCAAAAATATCAAATTTTATTGCATCGTTCTACCCCATATTACCCTCAAGGAAATGGATTGGCATAATCATCAAATAAGAGTTTGGTAAAAGTGATCAAGAAGGTACTATTAGATAAAAATTTGAATTGGGACAATCATCTCAAATATGCAGTTTGGGCTAACGGAATTTCACCTAAGATATCAACTGGTAAATCCCCTTTTGAATTAGTATATGGCACTGAAGCCATTTTTCCTACACAACTAGCTTTTCATGTTATGAAGTTTTGACAAGAATCATATGAGGAACCTGATGATTTTTCAAGAAGAATCAATCATATTATTGAATTAAATCAAGACAACGATGAAGGTCAATATAAACTTCGTCAATACCAAAACAAGATGAAAAGTTTATTTGAAAGAAAAGCTAGGGAAAGATATTTCAGCAAGGGGATTTGGTTTTAAAATGGGATGCCAAAAGACATGAAAAGGGAAAACATGGTAAGTTTGATAATCTTTGGCTTGGACTATTCAACATTGCATAAGTCATAAGAAATAATAGTTTTGTTTTACAAAATATGGAAGGAAGATATTCTACATTTCCTATCAATGGAAAATATATTAAGCATTATATTCAGTATTGAAGTTGTTACAACCATAGTTCATTGTACATTACCGACTTTATTTACATTTTACTGTCAAGTGTGATCTTCACAAAAAATACTCCACAGCCCGAGGAGAAGGCACATGGATCTACCTCTGAATCTCACAGGGAGAAGCAGCCCCCAGATGGAGCTGATGTTGTAACATCATATTTATTTTACATTTATTTGTTAAAAAAAGATAGAAAAAAAATGATGACAAAAAGAGAAAAATATTGAAAAAGGAATAAATCCCAAGAAAAATAAAAAAACATTTGTGCTAGATTAAATGTCGCATTTCGTAGTTAATTGACTTAAGTAATTTAAGCTAAATTAAGCAATTAATTAAACACCTTGTAATAAAGTTGAATTTTATTTGATGTTTTCTGTCGTTTGTAATAATTTTGGAGCATCAATCAACTGCCAAGATGCTCCCCACCCACATCAACGGTTGGGGAAGAACTTCAGACCCCCCCGGCCTCTCCAACATTTAACCAGGGGGGGGCTCTAAATTTTTTTTTTCAATGAAACCATCCTTGCAATGTGTTTGTCGTGTAATCGTTTCAAACCTCCCCCTCCGTTTACCACTTACCACCCACCACCCCTCCGAAAACTGCATCTCCCACTCCCTCCAACAACTATCAGACTTTACGCTTTCGCCAACTGTCCTCTGATCATTTGACGAAGGGATTTACCGCTATCCACCCGTTCAAATATCACAACCATTACCATACTAAATACCCCCACTCTCATAATGGACATCACCAAATGATTAATTCCCAAATTTTATAAATAAACTCATGGTTTACCCTGTTTCTTTTATGCATTCCATTAGTAAAAGCTGCATATCGAGGCTCCAATACAACCAGAGCCAATCAAACATTTCTTACAACATTGCATGAACCAGATAATTACCTGATAATCATTATCCCTGCCCTTGTATTCCTTCAAAATGTCTTCATCTAAGGTAAAATCCAAAGTGGTGCAAGAAAAACCTATACTCCTACCTGTAATAGACCTAGATCATCTGCCATTAGTTGATCAACAATATAAAATCTAAAAACTTAATGTGAATTTGATCTGTATGAATTGCATAATTTGATGAAACAAAAATTTTCTGATCTCAGTGATGAATTGAGTATGTGGGACTCCTTCCTACCTCAATTCATATTTCCACAGACTCATCCCTTCCCAAAATTTGTATCTTGGTGCCATTTTAGATATATTCCAAGTCAAAGGGTTGTTGTTGCTCAAAATAATGATATCATTTTTGCAGTCACCTCTGAATCTATTTTCCAAATTCTCCAAATTGAAACCTCAACTCCTCTACATCCTTTTTCTGTAGACTCCTTCATGTATCTCTATAAAAAAATTACCTTTCCCCAACGATCTAATATTTTTGAAATATTTCTACCTGAAAATGATGAATTACCAAGGACAAGCCCACACTACCCATCTTCAATGTTCCCAGATATGACTAAGCAAGTTATTCCAATCGTTTCTTGTTTATTATGTTATCAATATGATTAATGGGTTGATGAGATTATCCTAGGATTTTTATTAGTATTTTCAAAGGATGAAAAACCTTCCATTATCTTCCATTACAATGAATTCCTAGCAGAAGATATTCATGATCAATTCATGAAATTGTCTAATGAAGGAGCCTTCAAACATGCATCCGTTCTTGTATATTTGTTCTTATTTTATCAGCCAGACATATTTCAGTTTCCATTGCAAAAGATAAATGAAATGGGAAACCTTCAATCTATAATTCATTGGACTTCCTAGGTAAGGAAGAATACTAATGAATTCTCCTTCAATGACTATACAAATAAACTTGTGTACGCAGTTTCCTGTGTACTCAATAGTGATGTTGTTCCTAGAATTTCTCCTGAAATTAAAAGAGTTCTTCATATAAGTGAGAAACGAAGACAAGGGATTGGTATTTATATTAAAATTACACATAAATTAGAGTGTATGGATGCGAGATTCCTCCATACAAGTTGCCTAATTTTGTGCCTATTATAATTTTTGAATTAGAGTATATTAGGAAAATGATAAACATGGATGAGACGCACTTTGTGTAAGCTAAGAGGAAGTCTTAGTTCAAGATCAAGACTCAAATTGGACCTTTCATCTGTAATACCAGAACAACGACAAAGGAAGAAGATCTTATCCTAAAGGAATTGAAATTTAAATTAAGTTTTACTTGGTCATATGATCCCTTGGGGATTATTTAAAAACTAAGGGTAGAATAGAAAAATACCCCTTATGCTCATACTCCCAGACTAGAAATTGAACAATATATGAATCAGGAGGAGTTGAAAGAGAATACATTGCAGGAAGAAAAAGAATAGGTTTTTACTTCTACAACATCACAGACTCTAGTTCCATGGGAAAATCATACCAAGAGAGTAAGGGAAACTATTTCCCCTTTAGTTTAAGAGATTCAATAGACATAATTTATAATGTACAAGAAGAAGAAAAATAATCCTCTTAAGGAGTCATTTCCAAGATGATAGCTCACAAATTACATTAATTTTGACAGGGCCTCATGCTACAACCTTTCCAACACTTGAAGAGATTTTATTAGGTTTTCGTGCATCCTCGGTCTCTCAAGGTCCATTAGAAACAACTCAAGTAGGAGAACCAACTAATAGTCAAGCTAAGCCAAATATTTTTGTCAGATACAGGGAAATAAAAAAGAAAAATCAAGCACTAAAGGCTTCTACTCATTCTGAATTTCGGAAGCGGACATCAACATCTCAACACAAACTTCTTTCTGCCTTTGATGCTGAAAAGGGATAGATGCAAATGGATTTCTTATAACCTAAAGTTCCATTTCCAAAGACATCAGATGATTACAAGAAGTCAATTTTTTCTTTTGATACAAAGCAAATCCATGCTATAGACCAGATTGACTTACATAAGAAAGTTGGAGAAATGATTTATTCCACCCTGACAGGTTTCATTGAATAATATTCAATCCCAGTTAAAGCTGGAAAAGATATATTCTCTAGAAAAGGATACTAAGCTAAAATATTTTGAGGACTTGATAATCAAATTGGGATATGATCCCAGTAATGTTAAAACTGTCAAGGAGATGATTAAAATGAAAAATGTTGGTATTCAAGCAATGAGAAAACAATTGAAATCCTTTTTGAGCACGAACAATTATTGGAAAAATCAAAGGGAATGATAACAAAAGTAAAAAAAGAATTGGGTCATAAGACAGGAGACGTAGCAAAATTAATCAGAATTTTAAATTTTAAAACAAAAGAAGAACTTGAAGAATATGATATTTATAACAAAATTGAAACTATTCTGGAGGTCAGAAAAATCCACATTAAAAGAAATCTAATGTTGTAACTTGAAAAAAATGCCATAATTTAGAGGCGAGCCTCCAGAAGTTTCACAGGAAATTTAATGCGCTGCAAGAAAAAGGACTTCCAGGTTTGAGAGGAATATGAAATACGCTAGTTACTCTTGAAGAATACCAATGAATATTATATTCTATAGCTATAGAAAAATCTAATTTTGCTAAGATCAAAGGAACCATTATAGGGAGAGCATTTATTGAAGGTTTGACTTTTGATCTATTAATTCAATATGAGATCAAACATTTATTTATAGTCAAACCAACCTTTCAGAAGTATACCAAATTGTATGAGATTTACAAAAAAATAAATTAAAGCTACCATTCCTAATGATATGGGAAAAGATATGTCAACTCATTAACTAAACAAACAAATAGGTTTGCAAGAGAGCTTTTAGCAACACCATGTAGTTTTATAGGAGAAAAAGGACAAATATTGGAAAGAAAAACAAAACAACACCCTTTTAGGGCGATTCATCATCAAAAATCTCAAATTCAGTGCCAAAGGGCTTGAGTAGTTTTATTTTCCTATATTGTAGATCTATTTTTGTAAACAATTTTGAGACATTTTGTAAATAAATCTTGATATTTAAATCAAGATATTTTTAGAAAAGTTGTATAAATACTTTGTAGATTGAAGTATGAAGGGTTGAACCCTTATAATAGACCATTAAGTAGAATTTTAATCATTTGAATTTCTTCTGATATTTATGAAAGGATTCTTGGTTTACCTCGAAGTAACTTGTGTTCCTGTGAGTTCTTCTTTGCCAATTTCTATTTTTCATTTTGTAATCTGTCTAAAATCCACTGTGAAGTTATCATCAATTACAAGATTAGTTGATTGAGATTGTTTGTTTTAATTAATTCCTCTATATTTTTAAATTGTCACTTCCTCTTAAATTCAAATATATTTTGTTTGCCTGTAAACATATTTTACACACGTCATCTATGTATGGTTAATTAAATACTCTATTTGAATATTTAATAGATCATATATTCTCTTAAGTTCTACCATACAAATCTATCAAAGCTAAATTTCCGTTAAGAGGTGAAGAATCAACCCTTTTCTTATATGATGAAAAATTAAGGCTATGCACATGTTTAAGCAGTGTAGAAAATTAGTCATCCAAAATCCAAAACAAACAAAACATTTAGATGCTCTGACATAATTCCTTAACCTAGAATTATTTACAGACATACAACGATCCATATTCTGTAGCACCATGCCACAATACATGTTTCTTCCGCTACCACTGAATCTTGCTATGTGCTGCAACACAAACTCAGTTACAGTATCCCAGGTAGAATTCCTCCTTTTTATTAGGGTTTAATCAATAATTAAGTTAGTATTGATGATAAAGAATAATGAATGCACATTTGGGACTAACTATATTATTTCTAATTATTTATAACCTAAATATAATTTATAAATAAATATTAATAAAAAGATTAATTATTATTTTAACCAATAATCATTCTTGGGTAAAAATAATGATTATTTATTTTAATATTTATTTATAAGTTAATTAATTAATAATATAAATAGAATTTTAAATAAAAATAAAAATAAATAAATTAAATTAAGTTAGTAAAATAATTATTACTATTAATTAATTTATAAACAACATTATTATGAATAATTAATTTATAATCAACATTAATTTAATTATTATTAAGATTTTTTTTTTTTAATTATTAGTAATATTTAATAACACTATAATAATTAAAAATGTAGAGTGATTTATTTTAGATATTAATATTAATTTTTATTTTGGAAATATATATTAAAACTATTAAGAGAAGAAAAATCATCTATAACCTTAAAAATAAATAAATAAATAAATATATATATATATATATATAATTATTATTTAATATTTAATTATAAATATTTCATAAATATTTGATATTTAAAAATGATTAATACTATTAATTAATTTATAATCAACATTAATTTTATTATTCTTAATAATATTAACTAATATTTTTTTTTAATTATTAGTAATATTTAATAACACTATAATCATTAACTCCCTTCTGTAAGGTCACCGGTTCGAAACCCATGGGTGGAATGGAAGGAGAAAAAAATGGGAAGATTAGGATTAGTCTAAACGAGCAAAAAAAAAAACACTATAATCATTAAAAATGTAGAATGATTCCTTTTAGATATTAATTTATTTTGGAAATATATATTAACTATTAAGAAAAAAGAAAAATCATATATTAATTAAACAAAAACTTTAAAATATTAATAATTATTGTTAAAAATCATATATTAATTAAAAAAAATATTAATAATTATTTTTATTACTAATAAAAAATTACTAATAATTAATTTGTAAAACTTATTAATATAAGATATTAATAATAATAATTATTACGATTCGGCATACCATTACGAAGAAATGAAGGTCGCTCCTGCTAGGGTTTCTGCGCAACTCTGATACTCTAATCCTCTGTGCACTCTGTATTGAAGCTCGACGTCCCTGGCTTCTCTGCTGACCCTTTCTCAATGAATCTACCCTCCAGAGGGGTGGGCACGACTCCCCCTCCCCCCAACGGTTCCTCTTTTGACAACTCTACAAGCGCAGACCGGAATGCCAGTCCCGGTTCCACCCCCTGGCTGCCTCTGTTATCGATCCCGCTACAGACAATACTGGTACCACCGCTGCAAGCTCAGTGGCTGCTACAGACAGAGGCACAGACCTGAATGCCTCGACGTCACTGCCAAAGGCGTCCTCTGCAACTTGCATCCCAAATTATTCAAAAAGAACCAAAATAGATCTCCCAGTCACCGAATCAATGGCCAAATTCAATACATGAGGGATCATGCCCTCATAGGAAATTTATTAGGTCTATGGCCAACAGAAAAGGCCTTGCAAGGTTGGATAGTTTCCAAATGGAAGCCTAAAGGACAAGTCACCCTACAACTTGGTCCCAAAGGCTTCTTCACTGCTATCTTCAACTGTTTGAGGAAAAAACTCGTATCTTTGAGGGAGGCCCATACTTCTTCAACTCTGCAGGCCTGTACCTTCGTGATTGGATAGAGAGATTCAATACAGACAAAGAATATTTCAACTAGGCTCCAGTATGGATCCGTATGTACTCACTTCCCCTGGAATACTGGGACGAGGAGACCTTAAAGGATATAGGAAATGGCATGGGGGTTTTCATCAAAGCAGCAGAGGAAACTAAACACCGAAGATACACCTCCTATGCCAGGATTTGCGTTCACATGCATCTGGCCAAAGAACTCACGGACTCGGTAAGTCTATTTCAGGACGATTTTGAGTGGGTTCAAACAATAGACTAGGAGCATGTTCCCTTTCGTTGCAGGAAATGCCATGAACATGATGGCCACCTATTTAGGGATTGCCCCATGAATCTTTAGCCTAAAGCCCCTATCACTGAGACTAGCAAAGATGATGAGGGATTTACAAAAGTCACTAGTAGAAGGAAGCATGCCAAGAAATCTCCAGTCAGCCCAGACATTCACAAGAAACCTGACATACGAAATAGCTTCGAAATAATGACCTCTCAAAATAACTTGGAGGATCCCCTTTCTATCCCTTCTTCTTCAGATCCACCTCCCATTTCTTCCATCCCTCTTCCTAAATCATCAGCTCCGCCCTCTGCCTCAATTATCACTATCACCCCAGTCTCTACCTCCTCTGACAATACAGATCAAGATCCAGCCCTTAAAGCAACCAACATGGAGATAGATGAAGCTCTAGCTCTCAGTATCCATCAAAAGTTAAACAATGAAGAACAGAACACTCCAATAAACATGGATGAGGAACCAGAGAGTATAGATCTGGGATATCTGGACATACTTAGCCTGGAAACAGTGTGTCGACAAAAAGAATTCAGTGCTATACCTCCCCGGAAAATCAAAAGTCTTGAGGTGGTTTTAGCAAGGGCACAGCATAATAAATGTGTTGGTATTCAAGCAGGCAGTCCTTGGGATGGGAAGAAAATTCTGAAAGAATTGAAGAAACGTGGACGCAAAACGGATCTATAGAGGACCATTATTATTGGAGAAATGCTGGTGGAATATGGAAGATTCCCCAAGCTGACCAAGTTTTTCAAAACCCTCCCCAACTGTTCCTCATGAAGCTCATCTCATGGAACGTGTGAAGGCTCAACAGTCCTGCAAAACACAGAATGTTAAAAAACATGATTCAGCAAGATAAGCCTTCATTAGTTTATCTACAAGAAACAAAATGCAACAGCACTGCTCTGGAAAAGATCCTAAATAAAGCCTGGTTAGGATGTCGCTCAGTCTCAGTGGATGCTTCAGGGGCGTTAGGAGGGCTAGCAATCATTTGGAAACCCCAAGTTCTCTCCCTTCTTTATTTTCACACCTCACACTATTTTATTCAGACAACTTTCCACCTAATAGGGACCAACATCCATGGTCACCTCTCTAATGTGCACTTCCCACAAGACTTACAAAAAAAGTTGGATCTTCTGGATACTCTCACAGCTCTCAACTCTGTCAGAAGCTTTCCCCTATGGATTTGTGGTGGTGACTTCAACATAATCACAGCTTTGGAGGAAAAAACAGGGGGAAGAACGAGGCTGTAAGGGGACAACATCGGCTTTAAAGACTTCATCCACAGAAATCAGTTAATGGACCTTCAGACTTCTAATGGCATGTATACATGGACCAAAAAAAGAAGGGGCCCACAACACATATCCTCTAGACTGTACCGATTCCTCATGTCGGATAACGCAATTCACCTGGGTGGGGAATTTCATGCCTCAAGTGGGCTCTAATCACTGGCCCATAATGCTTCAGTGGTCGCGTCCTGGCTCTAGGTGTAATAGACCTTTCCGCTTCGAATCATTTTGGTTTTCACATCCTAACTTCAAAGAAGTAGTAAACGATGCCTGGAAATCCTTCACTCCCCCAGAAGGAGCCAAGATGTTCCAGTTTCAACAAAAGCTAAAACATCTCAAACTCGCTATCAAATATTGGAATCGCACACCGTTTGGCAACATTTTTGACCATCAGAAAGAGCTAGAGAGGAAAATGAATACATTGCAACAATGTATTATCTCGGAGGGAAGAACGAAAAACTATGCACAGCAGGAGAAGGCCCTCTTGGACAAGATTGAAGCACGAAGGCAACAAGAAGAGACCCTCTGGCGTCAAAAATCCAGGGTCAGATGGCTTAAGGATGGGGAGAAAAACACCAAATTTTTTCATAGATCTACCATTCAAAGGAGAATGCACAATAACATAGCCTTCATTAATAATCGACAAGGGGATCGACTGGAGACGCATGAATAAGTGGAACAGGAATTCAAAGAGTACTTTCAGGATATTCTTCGGAAGCCTCCAGGCTACAGAATTCAGGCCATTCGATCTATTACGCAGCACATTCCAAAAATAATTACGGAGGGCCACAACAACATGCTTCTCCAGCCTGTCTCTATGCAGGAAGTGGAGAACACGATGGATCAACTTAAGGATGGCAAAGTGCCTGGCCCCGATGGCTTTACAGCCAATTTCTTTCATGCTTTCTGGGAGCAAATCAAAACAGAGGTATGGGAGCTCGTGGAAGAGTCGAGATCGTTGCATTGGATCCTACCTTCCCTTAACACGACCTTCATAGCGCTAGTACCTAAAGTGGAAGAATCCAGTACACCTGACAAATATAGACCCATTGTGCTCTGCAATGTGATCTACAAGCTCATATCTAAATTCTTGGCGAATAGGCTCAAACCTCTTCTCCCTCTCCTCATTTCGCTGGAGCAGAAAGGCTATGTAGAAGGGCGCCAGATTCTGGACGGTATCATTCTCTCACATGAAGTGATCCATTCTCTCAATATTCTAAAAAAAATCAGGTATGATTCTCAAGTTAGATCTTTCTAAAGCTTTTGATAAACTGAGTTGGACCTATATTAATCAAATTTTATCAGCATTTGGTTTTTGTGCTACTTGGACACGCTGGATTATGAACCTTATCTCCTCCCCCTGTTTCTCCATCCTTCTTAATGGTTCTCCTTCCTCGCCCTTTCGTCCCTCCCGGGGTATTCATCAAGGCGATCCTCTCTCCCCGTTCCTTTTTGTACTCATGGCCGAAGGCCTTAGTCACCTGCTTCACTCTGTTGTCTCTTCAAACTCCGTAAAGGGCATTTCTCTTTATGGCCAACCCCCTATATCTCACCAACAGTTTGTCAATGACAATATGCTTTTCAGTCATCCATCAATTCAAGAGGCCACTGTCTTCAAGTCCCTGCTTAATCTCTTCTCAGAAGCTTCTGGCACCACCATCAATGCTTCCAAATCCCAGCTTTTCTTCTTCCACACTCCCATTCTCACTTAGCAGAATATAGCCAGGATTCTGGGCTTCCCAATAATAGTGCTTCCTTCAAAATATCTTGGAGCTCCCCTCTTTGACTCTGCCATCAAACATGCTTCTTGGAGAACCCTCCTTGACAATTTAGAAACTAGGCTCTCTTCCTGGACCTACCGCTCGCTCAACATTGCCAGCAGGCTCATCCTTATCAAGTCTATTCTCTAAGCCATGCCTTTGTACTTATTCTCTATATTGATAGCCCCAAAATGGGTACTTAAAAAATTCACAATCTTCAAAGAAAATTTCTTTGGGGCTCCTCAGGCCATAACAGAAAGTGGGCTCTGGTCAAATGGACTGAAGTATGTCATTTGAAGTCAACTGGTGGGCTTGGTCTAAGGGATCCCATCCACAACAATAACACAATGGGCACCCGCATCTGGTGGCACTGGATATCCAAACCGCACCCCCCTTGGGCTCGTCTCTGGCATGCCAAATACGCTCCAGGAAGTCCACAGGAGGAACTCATCTGTATCAGCATGACCACCCCTGGCTCGCTGATTTGGAATGCTGCCAAGCTACATAGTGCCTTTATTCAAGCTCACAACTTCTGGGAAATCCACTCGGGTACCACGGCTAGATTTTGGGAGGACTCTTGGCAGAAACTCCCCAAACTCGCCTCTCTCTTTCACAAACCCAAGTGGCAAGCTACTATGCAACACAATGCTCAAATCCACGTCCATCAATTTTGGCAGCAGCAATCTTCACAAGGTTTTCAACTTTGCAGACCAGCTGGCACCTGGCAGGCCAATTGGCAAGAGGAAACTTATGATGAGATCGATCAGGAGCTCAAACTTAGGAAAGTTAAAATCTCTGATCAAAAGGATAAAGTGTGATGGGGACATACACCCAAAGGTATGTTCACTACCAAGGAAGCATACCAACTTCTCTATCAACCCACGCAGATAATAAAGGATCAACTATGGGATCAGGTCTGGCAACCAAGCATCTGGCCTAAGGTCTCTACTCTCCTTTGGCTTCTAAGCAAACAACGGATCCTCACTTGGGACAATTTACAAAAGCGAGGATTCATCGGGCCTTCCAGATGTCCAAACTACAATCTTCACAAAAAGACCACTTCGCATCTCTTGGACACCTGCCCATTAGCAGCACAGCTTTGGGAGAGAATTGCACAGTGCAACAGAAGAACGGGCAGACGTGTAGGAGATATTGTAAATACCATCAGAAATTGGCCTCGAAAACCTTTCTGAAGTCTATTACTCAACTCCCTTTGGATCCTCTTAACGGGCTTTGTCTACTGGATCATCTGGAAGGAGAGAAATAACAGGATCTTCAAAAATCAAAGTACGCCCCTTGATAGTATGTGGTTTCTTCTCAAACAAAACCTTCAAGAAACACTCGCTCTAAGGCACTGGCAAGACTCGGATTTTCCCGCATCACCCCAGGAATGCCTCATTCTGAAAAATTGGAATCTGGATCTCACACTTTCAAAACAAGTCAAGTCTAGCTCCATCATCCATCCTGATTCTCCCCAATTCTGGTCTCCTCCTGCTACCCACTCTTACAAAATGAACTTCGACGGTGCTGCTAAGGCAATCCTAGGCTGGTTGGTTTCGGTGGTATTTTTAGAGATGTTGTAGGCTCTGCACTGCACATATATCATGGTTCGCTCGGCATAGACTCCAACAATGATGTTAAACTTGAAGGCTTATGGAAGGGCATTGGCATAGCAGAAACATAAATTTTTTTCCCTCTTGAGGTGGAAGGGGATTCTCAAATTCTAATAGAGGCAGCTATTTGAATTCACTTAGGCACCTCAGTAGTAAAGATTGCTTCAAGCTGGAGACTACTAAGCAGATTAGAACAACTTGAAGATTGTCTCAAGGCTCCCTGCAGCATTACCTTCAAACACATTCGGCGTACAGATAACAAGGTAGCAGACAGACTGGAAAATCAAGGCGTCGATCAGCAACTCCCTTTCTTCTCTGGTCCTCTGAGTATTTCTAATGATGCACAACTCCAACGAGACTGCACTCTTCTGGTGCAACACGATCTATCTATCCCAGATGCGGGTGTGTAAATCTGCGTTGAGTACGTGGGAGGCATGGTGGAGTGGCGCGTGGCTTATTACCACCGCCATCCGGCCTTGCGTTATGCTCGTCTTTATTTCATATGCGTCCATCTTCAATGTTGCGTTGATGCAGCTCATCCCTCGACACCAAACTGAAATTTTACCTGTCATGGTGCCTCTCCAAGGTTTCATTCATGCTCCTCCCCTGTGCTTGAGCTATTCCCTTACTGCCGTAGATCCTCGCTCTCAGACCAGCACTGGGAAACATTGCACTCTGGAATGCTGCGTTGATTTGTTGTCTGGATTTCATGTTTCACAAAGTCCTTTCGGCAAACTCAGTCGTTTCTCGTCCTCAGTCTTCTCTAGTGCTCCTTTGCGGGCTGAAGCTCATACTCCCTCTATCCCCCCCTGCCTCCACAACACGGTTGATTGTTCTGCACCTCCTGTTCTTTACATCAAGCTAAGATTGCACCAAATAATGCGCTGCAGGAGGGGAAGCTCTCGTGGGCGTGTGAGGCGCCAGTCTTCCTCCTCTACTTCTAATTCCTCATCTTATTCCTCAGATTTCTGCTCTGAACGCTACCCTGACACCAGTAGTGTTTGTGGATGCGATCGAGGGCAACCAAATCCAGCAACGCGCTCTCATCACGCCTCCCCTGCTCAATCTCTCACCACTCGCTGTCAATTCCCCTGCACTTTTAGCAATTCCTCCTTCATAGCAATAGTTACCATTGACCTTCGTGAGGACTCTTTTGGTCTGGTTTCTGCGACACCAGGGGTGACTCTGGAGACGAGGGTGGAAGATAAGCATGGTACTTCTCAGATTGACACCAAGCAGAGTAAGGATCCCAGTGGCACTGCAACCTAGGACGTGAGCTATCAAGCTGGTCCGAGCGTCCCAACTAGTGGCGATTCTACAAGCAAGGAGGGCCATCCTTCTGAGGAAGAAGACCCCTACAAATATGCATGCCGCATCGTTGAAGAGTCGCCTTCCACCTCTCATGAATCTTAATCAGGTCTGTGTTCCAGGTTTTTTGACTCCCTGTTTCTTGAATTGGGCTCAATTCCCTCTTGTTTTACAGTTCTCATGCTCAGATTTTTCACTAAGGTTCAACTGTCGGTTTCCCCTGCGTGGGCGTCATTCTATTGTTTGTGTCTTGGCGTTTCTGTTATGGTTACAGCAGTTCAATGGGTCAGAATTAAGTTTTGAAATGGGCAGCGCCTACCTATTTATCTGTATGAGCCTAGTCAATATGTTTTTGTCTTTGAAGTACCTCTGGTTAGTTTTCAGTTTCGTTATGGGCGAATGCCGCATCTCTGGGCTAGACATGGTCATGGTCTATGTAGTTCTTCTGGTCAGTTTTCAGCTAGTCTTTTTGGTCAGTCTTCAACTATGTAATGAGCGTATGCCGCATCTCTGGGCTAGACTTCTCGAGGCTACTGCCTCCTTGTAAATTTTTTTTTTTGTATCAATATAGGAGTAGACAGATTTAGAAAAAAAAATAAATTATTATTATTATTACATTATAATCATTAATAATAATAATTTATATAGAAATATTAATAATTTAAAAGTTTAATCAATTAATCAAAAATACATATATATATTATTATATGAAGTTTTATATGAATAGTTGGCTCTCTTAGTCTAATTAGGTTTTTCACTAATCTGTCTTGAAAATGGATCCCAATTGGGACTCGAAAAGTCGACGAAGTTTTGTTGATACTGTGGATAATCCGAATTGCGTTTCTTCAATTAACAACCACAGAAGTCTGAAAAACATCATTGTTACTGCATTATTAAATGTAAAAAATTATACCAGTTTCCTTGCCATGTTGTAACAAGCATGGTGCCCTGCAACTGCACGTATGTCTCAATTCACATATCAGTCACATGTCTCAAAATCTAGGATAAAAGTAATTCAACATAATTTTTTTTTCTAAAACGAGAATTTCTACATGCTCATGCACATATCAGCTCATTCATAACAACTCTTTCAGAAGATTCCATTTTGTTTATAATACAAACACAGAAAACATATAAAACAAGAGAGACACATATATATGTGGTTCACCCAACTTTGGCTACGTCCACGGAGAAACAACCAGTCCTTCCTTTACATTATCCAGCAAAATTAAAAGACACAACCTACAAAAGATCCATTTTAATATCCTCTTCTCTCTCGCACAATCCCTGTTTCTCTTTCTTGCTCAGAATACACACACAATACACAACCTCAATAAAATTCCCTCGTATGAAAGAGGGGTTGCCTTGTAGGGAAGAAAAAACCCTAAATTAAACATAACTTCTACCATTAGATCATCCACCTAATGAATGAATGGAGGGGTGTATATTCTTCCTGGGGTATACATCCGGCTGAAAAAAAAGCCTCTGAATTAGGATGATAATCAAGCTCCACACCCAACAAATTCAACCTTTATACCAAGGTTAGTAAGCAGGGCTTCTACAATCTTAAGGAGTTAATTAGAATTCCTTTAATACATCAATATCATTTCATGCATAATCATGAATTTATTAGACTAAATTTCATACTTTTACCCAAAATTACCCGCATTGATTATTATTAGCCTCTTCACCAAGACCCCTATTATTACTTGATAAAATAAGCCTTAAAATTTTAAAAAGAACATCAACCTTAATTAAATTCATTCAGTCTCTTTACTAATACTATCACCACTAATCGAAGAGTCAAGTTCCTCCACATTCAACCACAGTATCATGTATATTCAACCTATTTATGCAAGGCCAACGATAGCAATGCATCCCATAAAATTGACTATCATAAACAACATTATCATCGACATATTCAACCATGTCTCATTATCTGAGCCACATTCTTCAAGTTCTTGGTCCACAATAATATAATAATACCTCATGTGGAAAAAAGAAGCATTTATTGAGAAATGATGACAAAATATTAGGGACTCCCGATAATTCAAGATAACTCTAATATTGCAGTCTCTTTCTCTAACAAAGATACAAAATATTCATCTACAAGATCTACACAAGACCTTTGATTTTGAAATTATCTTCGTTCAAGTATTGAACATGGATGTTCTATCTCATAGCGATATGAAAACATTTATATACTTCAACTAACCCTTTTTATATGTCACACCCATTCCTTGAACAAGGAATGCATTGGCCACGAAGACAAGCATTCGTAAATAAAACCTTAATAGCCATAAAGAAGAAGTCAACCTCTATTGAGGTTCTTTGCTATGTAATAATCTAGAAATGGGACTTACCCATCCAATCAATACATTCATGTACATATGCATTCATTTAAATAGAAACAAGCTATGCCATTGAGGCTACAATATCATACAATCATATAGGTATCACCCTACAACTTAGAATTTTCCCATTTGTGTAGTTTGTTGTACATATATAAATAGTTTCACAATCAGTGGATATATATATATATATATATATATATATATATATATATATATATACACACACATTTAGCCAAATCATGGTGGCACATCTGACACCTACATGCTTAAGAAAGCATTCACCGAGTTTTCCCCCTCCCCTTAAACAGGAAAGGCCTTAACCAAAGGGGATGAGCATTATGAGGAACTCCGTAACATCGACATATAGGAAACAATCACCCTCAAATGAGGTTCTTAGCCTCCTACAACATACTTACCATTTGATTTCCACCTCCCATCCAACATATAATACATATGCCCACCTTTCATTGGCCCAAGCAGTATTGTATAAAATACACAACACACAAGGATTCTTTCCCAACTCCATCAAACCTTATGGACACAATTTTCCCAAGAATAAAATATTGCATCACCCAACCAATGGTGATGATATTCTACAAGTACTCATTTCCCTACAGGAAGTTCTACAAAATTAAATAGAAGACAACTTCCAAGAACAAAACCACTAGTTGTCTAGTCCTTCAAGATTCCAAATAGCAAGTACATGCATTGCCAAGGAATCCGTCACAATAACATGTCGAACATTGTTGCAATTAATATGCAATAAAAAAAAATACTAAGAATAAGATGCCATCATACTCAAATTTAGATAGCATGCTCAGAGTTGAGCACTATCCCAACCAGGGAACCATGCACATTTATTATGCGAGAAATACATTAATTATAGGCTAAATTTTAACACCTAAATATTTATTTAGTTAATTTCCTAAAAGTCATTATGGGAACCATTATTCAGTTAACCTGGTAAACTGAGTGTCGACCCATTAACCCATGAAAAACACCATCAAGTCCGAGTGTTGAACCTAGATGGTATAATACTACTATGTTACAACACCCCACTTACCCTAGTGGGGTGCCTACTCCTAATCCAACTCCTCTTGTACTATTAGAAGAATGGGATAATTTTTTTTTGTCTTTTACCTTTTGCATCTTATATACATTCTCCTCATTAAGTATTGAATTTATTTTATTAGGGCTTATGGATCCTTCGTTTACATCAACGACCCAAAACTTATTCACTTCATTTTAATTACTTATGGATGGTATCACCACTTTTATATATATATATATATATATATATATATATATATATATATATATATATATATATATATATATATATATATATATATATATATATATATATATATATAGTTATATAGTTATTACTTTATGCAGACCGAGCCTCTTTATTATTACTATAATATATATGCCACACACCCATATTAGACATGTCCCACCCATATATATATATATATATTAATACATGGGACACTAATAATTTGCCACGCTACCCCGCTCTGGTAGTCCTTGCCATCGCATAAAAGATGTGTATTTTAGGGTGGATCCTCGCATGCTTGAACAATGAAGTTTCCACAAACAACCCTGACAGGGTAAAGTACACGACGTATATGAGTAGGTCACCCCTCGAAATTGGAAGAAATAATAAATTACCAATCGCCAGATCAACAGCTCATATTCACTTTGACACCCTCCAACACATTTTCCAAAAATCACTGCAGTGGGTGTTAGAGAAGGTGGTATCTGGTTTTCCCAAAACCACCTTCGGGTTTTTATCATGTGTGCATGACAACAGGTTGAGGCCCATTCCTCCGACCTCCTCCCTCGATATCAACCTGCTACATCATCTCGATTCTTCCACACCTGCTACGCTTTGTACCTACAAGATGGGACCTACATGACACATCATCCTAGTCCCATCACCCCAAATATTCCCTTCGATTTCTCCCTTTTCACCTACGAGATGGGACCTCTGGGACACATCATCCTGATCCTGTTATCCCAGTGCTCTCTTTTACTTCTCTCATTTTATCCCTCCGACATGGAACCTCTGCGAGACATCATCCCGGTCGCATCGTCCCGACACTCCTCTAGCATGCGCCTCTTATGTTCTAGAGGAAACCCTCTGGGTCACATCATATTGGTTCCTCCATTTTCCTCTTACCTCAACCCTTTAAAGGACTTCCTCACAGGCCTGCAGAGGCCAATTTTGATGTATGGGGCCTCTATCATGGTTATGGGTGTTAGAAAAATGTCTATGGTGCACAAAGTTCCCACAAGAATGCAAGACATGAGTAAATATGCATATATTCACACTCAATACTAAGACCAGTTTTATCACAAATAACTTGGTTACACTACATTTCACACTATCATGAGCGCATGCACACACACACACACATATATGAATGCATTCACCAATGCTATCCACCATGACTGCATGGTTATAAACACTTAGCACCTGCAACATTGTGATAAATACAAGTCTCCATGCATTCAGGACATTAGAGTAAAAACACAATAATGAGGACTTGTAACAGAATCTCACTCTTTTCAATTCACAACAACAGACCATGCACTATTAGAACAATCAATGTAAATTTAATTCAACAACTTGAACTTATATGAATACATTCAATGGGATACTCTACATGTGCATTAGATCAAAATTTCAATCACGAGGACCCATTAAAAAATACCTCATTCTTTTAAAGTTACCATTATACACGAGACATAATTCAAGCAATTCAGCGTAATATTTAATTATAACAGTCAGAACATATAACAATGTCCTTAACCAGGGTTCTTCTTTCCAAGCCAAATTATCGTGAAATGTAAATAGAATAACCACATGCATTCCTCAGTTATTTAACCAGAAAAGAGACAATCATTCATTAAAATTGCAAGTGTAAAAAAAACTCTTATCTTAAATATTATGGGAAACTAAGTCCGGGACAAGGACTTTCAACCCAGCCATATACAAATGCAGATTCCTCACTTGTAGTTGTCACCCCCAAGCCAAATTTCAAATTCTGAGGGGTTCTGCTTGGGAATCCAACACAACCAACAAATGAACCAAGAACCAAATATTTTTTCATCTCTTTCCACAATTGAGTTGTAGCGCAACCAATGCACTGAGGCATTATGGTTACACCCAGCTGTAGGGACTCCAAAACCAAAAAATGAATGAATTAAACAACAGAGAGTCTTCAGAAAAAGTTCAGGTATTTCCCAGGAGTAATTCCTCCACCCCAACCCTCAGGAATTTTTGAGAAAGGCCATCTCCACCCTCTATGTCATGGGGACTCGAGAGGAAATTCCTCCTCTCCCGAGTGTTTCCTTTTATATCCTTGCTAACTAGAAAACTTGTCACCTCCTTCTCTTCTCTCCTCTCGATCTCTTACTAAATGAAGAATCGAATCCCCTCTCCTTTCCTATACCTTCTCTTTTGTCTCCTACGCAACGATTGACTTCCATTGTCCTTGCTGCCAACACGGTCAAATCTTCATAAAATTTTCCCTTTTTTCATTGTAAGTTTTTCCCAAAACAACACGGCCTTTGTCCTTCTCTGTCAATTCAATTTAATTCAAGAACCAATCCATTTAGTGATGAACAAAAATCCTTTAAAGATTGTAAAAAAAAATTCATATTTCCTGTAACAAGGAAATCTTGAACATCCCAAGCAAGTTACCTCCTCAGCTCTGGAATCTGTGTCCCTTAACTCAACCAATTTTTTTTTAAGTTGAATTACATGATGTAATGACATGGAAAAATAAAGCCAATTTCGAGTTGGGTTGTTATAGACACCTCCCCCTTTGGGGGACATTGTCCTCGGTGTTCTTTGTCCATATACACAAAGAAACATGTTAAACCCAAAATAAAAACATAATGTCCTTGGAGATTTATACACACAAATCTTTATAGTGTTTATATAAACCTATTCACATTTTCCTCAATCATTAATTAAAATTATGATCACAATCCAACCATTTTCCAATGGTTCCCTTTGCAATCTTTGGATACTTTAGGCATGTCCAAACCAACTTGGATTGTCCCTTGTTGTTGCTTGTTTTACACACACTGGATTGGTTTCCAACCCGAAAAGCATCCAGTGCCTTCTCTCCTCTTTGATAACATACACACACTAGATCAACAACCCAACAAGCACCTAGTACCTTCTCTTCTCTTTGACCACATACACACACTAGATCAGTTTCCAAGCCCGACAATCACCTAGTGCCTTCTCTTCTCTTTGAACATGTGCACACACTATATCGGTTTCCAAGCCCGATAAGAACCTTGTTCCTTCTCTTCTCTTTACCATGTACATACATTATATCAGTTTCCAAGCTCGTAAAGCACCTAGTTCCTTCTATTCTCTTTGACCAGTTACACACACTAGATCGATTGCCAAAGCCAAAAAACACCTAGTGCCTTCTCTTCTCTTGACCATGTACACACACTAGATTAGTTTCCAAGCCCAACAAGCACCTAGTGCCTTCTCTTATCTTTGACCTCATACACATACTAGATTGGTTTCCAAGCCCAGCAAACACCTAGTGTCTCCTCTTCTTTTTGATCACTTACACACACTAGATCAGTTTCCAAGCCCAAAAAGCACCTAATGGTGGATATACATATATGGGATATATGTATATATTTATATATCATTAAGCTCAATCGATACTCAACGAATATGGGCACTACCAATCCCAATATTCTTTCGTCGATAGGAACATAGGTGTGTTCCACACTTTGTAGGCCCAGGCAGTACCATATCTACTTATTCCATACACATTACACAACAAAAGGGCCTATAAATTCCCATACATGCCTACCCAAAACACACTGCACAACACAAGGACCCAAAAAATCCCATACCTGCCTATCCCCAAACATTACACAACACAAGGGCCCAGACAGTGCCAGACCTTCCTATCCCTAAACATTAAACAATACATGCACATATTCACAGTGTACAACACAACACATACACACATAGACATGATACACACAATGGACACACAGATACAACATAGCACATACACAACACACATAACACAATATTACACGTCCACAACAACATTGACAATCCAGAGACCACACTATTTCCATCCACAAACACCAGGAAACATTGCCTCTAGTGTCTTTCTCAACATGTCAGAGATCATACTGCTTTAATTTTGTTGTTATGTATTTCAACATTTCTTGTTCGTAGTATAACATGTGCATAATTTATAAATCCTGTTCACATTATATTAAAATTATAGATCAATAAGGGATAATTTTTCCCACTTGATTCCCCATTAACCAAGAATACTTTTTATGCCATCCACATCTACATTAAATAAGTTTAAATAGTTTGTCTTCCACAAGAAGATCCCCTAACAAAACCCTGTCAGAAAAAATGGCACTCTCATATTTGCATACAAGATTGGCATGATCATGGGCATCTCATAAATTCACATACGTATTGAATTAAGGCCAGAGAACATCCCTTGTGCCATTCCATGGCTACTATGCCACTGTTTGTCATTCCCTAAGGACTCGCCAACCACTTGGCCGTCATGTTTTTATTTTTTCCACGGGCAAATTCTACAATATTTTTCAACATTGGCCTCTTTCAGTCCATATATCCGGATTGAATTTTCTTCTTGCCTGAAAATCTCTCAGTTGATCACCATTCATGTCCGTTACATACGATCCTCTTCAAATCTCTTTCACCAAGGATTTGTGGCCTCCCTGCCACCTTCAATCAATTTGACTCAATTCCTTATGCCCTATGCCCCAAGTATGTAAATTAAAGGCCTGTCACAACATCAATAAGCACGACAAGTGGAAAAAGAATAGGTAACACCGCAAAAGAATAAAATCCTTGATCACAATCATAGAGTAAGCCACACACAAAAAAACATGGTCATGTACAATTCTAAAATTAAAATGATGTGAGTCATGAAAATGATAAATTAAAATCACCACTTGTAGGCATTAACATAAAATAATCTTCATAATTAAATTTTATCCCCTTGAGTCCAACGTTCATGGCACTTCCAACCATCATACAATGCACATAGGTATGAATGTACATATGGATATTCATGTACCAAAACCAATTCAAGACTTCTTCACAAGGCTCACAACAACCTTGATGTCTTATATTCCCCAAAAGTTCATAGGGGACCTTTTTAACACACAGAAATATATATATATATATATATATATATATATATATATATATATATATCTGTGTGTGTGTGTGTGTGTGTAAAGGAGCTTGAGGGAATGCCCCCTCCTCCTTTTCGACATCCTACATTGTTGATGACTTTCATCTCATACATGTGGGGGTAGTCATTTCTCATATTCTCTTCTCCACGACACCAGCAAGATATTATCCTCTTCACCTTTTTAGCCTCACAATGCCTCTTCCTACTAGTTCCATTTTTTATTTTAGAGGATTAAGCTTAGTATGTCCTCTCTTGCAACTTCTTTTGCAACTCGAAATTCCACTCATACATTTCTTGTTGTTTCTTGAAGATATTTGGAAGTTCTTCTTTGTAGATCTTTAGCTCATATTCCAAGTTTTTGAGCTTAACTTCCAAATTCTTGAAGGTTATATTCCTTTGGATGTACATCCCCATTTCTTGTTCTTGACGAGCTTGGTCCATATTCTGTTGCACCATGCCACGATACATGTTTATTTTGGTGCCACTGAGTCTTGCTATGTGCTACCAAAAAAAATCAGTTGCTAGTGCATTATTAAATATAAACAATTATATTTGTTGCCTTGCCTAGTTATACCAAGCATGTTTCCTTGCAACTACACACATGTCTCAATTCACATATCAGTCACATGTCTCAAAATCCAGGACAAAATAATTCAACATAATTTTTTTCTTCTTCTAAAACTAGAATTTCTACATGCTCATGCACATATCAACTCATTCATAACCACACTTTCAGAATATTCCAGTTTCTTTATCAAACCTATCTATAATTGGAAACTAGATACCATGCCAAAATCAACACTATTCAATCCATTTAGTATCTATATCGAGACCTAAAACAACAATTTAAATGTAGCCTTTATAGCAAGGTTAGTAATCATGGCGTCTGCAATCTTAAGGAATTAATTAGAATCCATTTAATACATCAACATCATTTCATGCATAAGCATGAATTTATTAGACTAAATTTCATATTTTTACCCAAAATTATATGCATTGATTATTATCACCCTCTTCACTGAGACCCCTATTATTACTTGATAAAATCAACATTCAAAATTTAAAAAGAACATCAGCCTCATTAACTTCACTTAGTCTCGTTACTGAGACTATCACCACTAATCTAGGATTCAACTTCCTCCACATGCAACCAAAGTAGAATGTATATTCAACCTCTTTATGCAAGGCCAACGATAATAATTCATCCCATAAAATTGACTATCATAAACAAAAATATCATCGACATCTTCAACCATGTATCATTATCTGAGACACATTCTTCAAGTTATTTTTCCACTATACTAGAAGAATACATCATATGGAAAAAATAAGAATTTATTGAGAAATGATGACAAAATACCAGGGACTCATGATAATTCAAGATAACTCTAATATTACAGTCTCTTTCTCTAGAGAGCTACAAACCCTCCATCTACAAGGTCTACACAAGACCTTTAATTTTGAACTTATCTTTGCTCAAGTATTGAACATGGATGTTTTATCTCATAGTGAGATGACAAACTTTACAATCTTCAACTAACCCTTTTCATATTCCATGCCCATTCCTTGAATAATGAAGGCATTGACCATGAAGACAAGCATTCGTAAGGAAAAACTTAATCACCAAAAAGAAGAAGTCAACCTCTTATGAGGTTCTTTTCTATGTAATAATATGGAAATGGGACTTCCCCATCCAATCAAATACATTCATGTACATATAACTTCATTTAAATATAAACAAGCTATGCCATTTAGGCTATAACATCATACAATCATATACCTATCACCTTAGAACTTAGAATTTTCCCATTTGTGAATGTTGTACATATACAAATATTTTCACAATCAGTGGATATATATATATATGTGTGTGTGTGTGTGTGTGTGTGTGTGTGTGTGTGTGTGTGTTTGTATGTATATGTATATACATACATATATATACATATGTATATGTATTACATACATACATACATACATACATACATACATACATACATATCTATATATATATATATTCACTCAAATCATGGTTCCACACCCAACACCTACACGCTTAAGCAAGCATTCACCGAGTTTCCCCCCTCCCCTTTCTTAAACAAGGAAGGCCTTAACCAAAGGGGAAAAGCATTATGAGGAACTTTGAAACATCAACATATAGGAATAAATCATCCTCAACTAAGGTTCTTATCCTCCTACAACATACTCACCATGGGATTTCCACCTCCCATCCAACATATAATACATATTTCCACCTTTCACTGAACTCAACAATATTATGGAGAAAACACAACACACAGGGACTCTTTCACAAGTCCCTCAAACCTTATGGACATAATTGTCCCAAGCATACAAGATCGCATAACCCAACCAATATTTATGGTATGCTACAAGTACTCACTACCCTATAAGCAGTTCTGCAAAATTAAAGAGAAGAAAACTTCCAAGGCCACAACCACTGAATGTCTAGTCCTTCAAGATGCCAAATAGCAAGTACATGCATTGCCAAGGAATCAATCAAAATAACAAGCCGAACATTATTGCAATTAATTTACAATCCAAATCAACACTATGAATAAGATGCCACCATACTCACATTTAGATATTATGCTCAAAGCCGAGCTCTATCCCAATGGATCTATGTATATTTATTATGCGAGGAATACATTAATTATAGACCATATTTTAACACCTAAATATTTATTTAGTTAATTTCCTCAAAATCATTATAGGTACCATTACTCATTTAACTTGGTAAATTGAGTGTCGACCCATTAACCCATGACAAAGACCTTCTAGTCTGAGTGTTGAACCTGGATGCTCTGACCACTCTGTAACAACACCCCACTTACCCCAGTGGGATGGTTACTGTTAATCCTACACCTCTTGTATTGTTAGAAGAATGGGATAAATTTCTTTTTTGTATCTTACCTTTTGGCTCTTATATACAATCTCTTTGTTCAAGATTTAATTTATTTTATTAGGTTTATGACTCCTTCTTTTACATAAATGGCTCAAAGCTTATTCACTTCATACTTATGGATGATCCTACCAATTATATATGTTTGTGTGTGTGTGTGTTCCATGCGCCCATATTAGATAGGTCCCACCCATACATATATTAATATTTGGGACACTAATAATTCACCACGTCGCCCCGCTTTGGCAATTCCCATTGTTGCATAAAAGACATGCATTTTTCGGGAAGATCCCTGCACACTTGACTCAGTGAAGTAGTCATAGGAAACTCTGACAGGGTAAAGTGCACGATGTATATGAGGAGTTGAACCCTCAGAATTAGCGAAAATAAGAAATTGTCGATTGTGAGATCAACGACTCATATTTACCTTTACACCCTCCAACACCTTTTCCAAAAATCACTACAGGGGGTCTTAGAGAAGGTGGTATTGGGTTTTTCCAAAACAAGCTTGGGGTTTTTCTGGCGTGCACATGACAATAAGTTGATACCCATTCCTTTGGCCTCCTCCCCTGGTACCATCTTGCCATGTCATCCCAACGCTTCCACACATACTCCCCTTTGTACTCTGAGACATGTCATCCTGGTCCCATCACCCCAACTCCCTCCTTTGATTTCTCCCTTTGCACCTCTGGGATGGGACCTCCAGGACACGTCATCTTAGTCTAGTCATCCCAACACTCTCTTTGAATTATCCTCCTTTGCACCCCTTGGACATGTAATCCTAGTCCCATTGTCTCGATGCTCCTCTAGCATGCGCCTCTTTGGCTTTAGAAACCAACCCTCGAGGACACATCATCCTGATTCCTCCATTTCTCTCGCAATACTGCAAGACATGAGTAAATATGCATATATCCATGCTTAAAAATTAAGCAATAAAATTGTACAAGGATTAGTTTGATCACAAATAACTCTGTTACACCAAATTTCACACTATCATACACACACACAAACACAAATATATATATATATATATATATACACACACACATACACATACACATACAAATATATATATATATATATATATATAGAGATACATGCCTTCACCAATGCTACCCACCTTGGTTGCTTGGTTATAAATACTTAGTGCCTACAACACTGAGATAAATATAAGTCTCCATGCATTTAGGACATTAGAGTAAAAACAAAATCATAAGGACTAGTAACATAATCTCACTCTTTTCAATTCACAACAACAAACCATGCATTGTTCGAACAACCAATGTAAATTTAATTTAACATCTTGAAATTATACGAATATATATATATATATATATATATATATATATATATATATATATATATATATATATATATATATATGTATATGTATATGTGTTCAGAGATATAGATCAAAATATTAATCACAAGGAACCATTAAACAATACCTTATTATTTTAAGTTACTGTTGACGGTGATGGAAGACGTTAATAGGGGAGGGGGTCTCCTCAATGTGAATTCCTATTAGACCCGACACCGTTTGGAGTAGGATCCCCAATCGGAAGAAGACAGGTTTCTGAAGTGGTGGGTTTTAATAATGTGCCTTGGCTCTAATAAACACATAGAATGATATATACATGACTTTGGCAGGGAAAATTTTAAGAACCCCCCTAAATTTATATGTATAATAAATGGGCGAATCCCCATGATACATAGGAAAAATGGAAGGCGATTTTATTAATAATATAATATGTATATATAATTTTTTTGGTGAATCTCTCACGATATTATATTATCTTGTAAAATCATGGCGAATCACCAGTGCAAGTGGCGAATCACTAGTACAAAATGGTGAATCGTTGTCTAGTGGAGTTCAGGGTGTTGGTTCCAATGAAGATATGGTAGTTGAACCAGGAGATGAAGGAAGCGAACCACTGAGACCAAACATGGCACATGGTGACTCGTGAGGGAAGTAGTTCTCGTGCAATTTGGAAAACGTGTTCTTCTAGTTCTGCTAAGTGTAGTGTTGTTGCTCATGCTACTACTAGCATTGATATTAAGGTTGGAGAGGAGTTTGAGGAGTCCTTGGACTTTGAGCCAAATGATGTTTATGTAGCTCTTGGTGATGATACCATGTGTAGCAGTGGTGATGAGTTTGATTAGTGATCATGAAGGCAGCAGAATATTCAAATTTAAACATACCCATTACAAAAAATCCATCAAGAGAAAACTATAGCAAAAATATTGTCATGAAAATCTAGATTCTATATAATTATTAGAACTCCCTACTTCCCTGCAAATAGATCCATGAGATGAATAATATGGTAAAAAAATGGGGACCGATATGTTTATGGGAAGGAAAACTATTCTTGTTCAAATTCTTTCAGATGCTGAGACTTGATAGTTTTCAGTGAAGGAAATATTTTTGAGCTTAGGGATTTCTCAAAAACTTTTTTTAGAGAGAACACCACAATTTATGGAGTTATATTAGAATTTTATAGGTTATATGCATTGTAGATTTGGATGTTAGAAGTGGAAGAAAACAATTCAAATATTAGCAAAAGATATCACTACAAAGTTTTGCACTGTACAGAGGTTTTATCTAATATACACGCAACAAAGGCTTCCTTATATGACTTCAACAATAGTATCACTTGAAACAATAGATTTTTTGTTATGTTGAATAAAGAAGCTTTGATACTGTAAATTCATCCAGTCAGGGAACAATTGGACTTGTCGGCTTTTCCACCCACAATAGACTCAATTGGAGGAACCTTAGAATAACTCCCATCAACCCACACAACAGGATGATCACCTCCCTCCTTTGCAGAGCTCACACAGAAGCAATAAGTTACAGGTAGATAGCAACGCCACCTCAGTATGCAGATTCATGAGATCTCAAGGAGACCCCTTACCTCCACCCATGAGACCCTTGCAATAGTGTCTCTGTCCAGGCCCTTTTTACAATCACATAAGACACCCTCCTTCCCATTGATCCAGGTCTCTGCAAAGAGTAGCCTATATGCACAATATTAGATCTTCCAATTTATCCAAAGTTCTCCATAAGGGGATTATTCACTTTAGCTTCAGATGGTAGGAGATATTCACCCAATGGTAATACCATTTTAGATGCCAGTAGTTTATCCTAGTCCTCCCTAATTAGTAGGTGATAGCTCCTCCAAACATTGATCGCTTTCTGCAGGAAACCTTCAATTAATATATTTCTCTTGATTCTCAAGTTCTTGAGAGGGATCTCTTCTTCTCTGGGACTCTCAGCTTTGTAACATTTTATATCTTAGATGAATAATTTGACCCTTTAGGTATTTGACCTTAGAATTTAGATATGCCTTTTATAGGAGCTGCACTCATGCTTCCACTAAATACTTTTTATGATGTACCTTGCAGTCCATTGGACCTATTTGTGGTGATTTTCTTTTTGAAGCTCTATGTTGCATCCCTCTACTTGCAACTCTCTAGGGAGCCTGAGCAGAGGCAACATAGAGCTCGAGGAAAGGCTGAATTCCAACCTGAGAACTAGACTATTAATCACATCTTTACACTCCATACCACAATTGAGGAAGCCCAACATTGCTCCTGGAAAGTTTACTGTTGTTTCATAGAATTTCAAAAATGCTTTTGAATCTATCCCCATAGAGCCTTTATTCCACATGCTCAAAGATATTGGCACTCATAGATATTGGCTTCAGTCTTGTTGTTCTTCTTTTTTATAGTTTCAATGAATTATTGTATGTTGGTGTTCCAAGAAATTTCTTCTGGGGTTATGGTATTTATTTTTTATCTGGATTCGGTCCTTCAAGTTTATTTGGCTCCAAAAATCTATGGATATTAGGCTCTCTTGTAGTGTTTTGTGGTATGCTATGTAGTGTGGTTTTTCCTATATCTTGAATTCATGATCCTGAATGGAAGTTAGAACCCCTTAAGAACTATTGGCTGACAACTTTGTTTCTTTCTGCCTATAATATCCATGGATTAGAGAAGCCTGGGAAGTCCAAGAATTTTTTTTAATACATAAGCCATTCAATGCAAGAGAACTTCCCTCTTCTCTGTAACTACAAAATTATATGAAAACTACCACTAGTGCACTTCTCAAAATGCCATAATTGAGAACAAAAATCCAATAAAAAAAGAAAACCAATTTTGTGGAGGAAGAATGCAGTATGTTGAGAAATATGGTCCTATCTCAGAAAATTATCTCATTCTGCTGCGTCAAATCATAGGATATCAACAAATTCAGTTCAAGAAAATTCCAAAATTCAAGGAATACATATTTCACCAAATGATAGAAGACATGGATCTTGGAAATCATGACACTTCCTTCAAAAATTGGGCCGAGAGAAGCCAATTGTTGTCATGTCTTTCATAAAATTTTATGTTTAGTAACCAAACGAGAATACTAGTTGTTTTCTTAAGGTTGTATACCTGTAAAAAAAAATTGGGATGTATACACTGTTGATATTTGCAGCTGTTGATATTTGCAAACTATTGATATTTGCAAAAAAATTGATATTTATAAACTATTGATATTTGCAAACTGTTGATAAACAGTTTGCATTCAAATATTTTCAAAATGATTTTGCATATAGATTTTTCGATGATTCCTCTTCAAATTCAAGGGATTTTCACATGAATTTTTTCTTTTTTTCAGCGACAGTGTAAAGAGGCTTCCTTATATGACTTCAACAACAATATCACTTGAAAAAATAGATTTTATGTTATTTTGAATAAACAAGCTTTGATGTTGCATATTCATCCAATCGGGGCATAATTCAACTTGTCGACTTTTCCACCTACAATAGAATCAAATGAAGGAGCCTTAAAATAAATTCCATCAACCCACAACAAGATAATCACCTCCCTCCTTTGTAGTCCCAACACATAGAATACATAATTTACAGGTAGAGAGCAGTGCAACCTTAGTATGCAGATTCATGAGATCTCGAGGAGACCCCTGACCTCCACCCATGAGACCCTTGCAATAGTGTCTTTGTACAAGACCTTTTTACAATCACATAAGCCAACCTCCTTCCCACTGAATGAGGTCTCGAAAAAGAGAAACCTATATGCACAAGATTAGATCTTCCAAAACATTAGATATTCCAATTTATCTAGTCCTCCATGAGGGGATTCTTCACTTGAGCTTCATATGGTAGGAGAGATTCCCCTACTGGCAATACAGTTTTAGAGGCCAACACTTTCTCTGTATTCTCCCTAATTAGTAGGTGATAGCTCCACCAAACATTGATCAATTTCTGCAGGCAACCTTCAATCAAGATATTTCTCCTGATTCTCAAGTTCTTGAGAGGGACCCTTTCTTCTCTTGGACTCTCAGCTTTGTAACATTTTATATCTTAGATGAATAATTTGACCCTCTAGGTCTTGGACCTCAGAAATTATATATTTCGTTATAGGAGCTACACTCATGCTCCCACTACATATTGTTTCTGATGTATCTTGCAGTCCATTCGACCTATTTGTTGTGATTTGATTCTTGAAGCTCTATGCTACATCCCTCCACCTGCAACTATTTAGGGAGCTTTAGAAGGTGCAACATAGAGCTAGAGGAAATGTTGGATTCCAACCTGAGCACCAGACTATTGATCACATATTTACACTCTAGGCCATAATTGATGAAGCCCAACATTTTTCTTGGAAATTTTATTGTTGTTTCGTAGACTTTCAAAAAGGCTTTTGACTCTATCCACATAGAGGCTTTATTCCACATACTCAGAGATATTGGCATCTCAGAAACCATTTTTTCAACCATTATGTATTTTATATGAGTCAATCCTTGGTCATCTATGCACCAACACACAGGCTATCATATTTTATCCTAAGTATTATTAGGGTAAAACAAGGTTGCCCCTTGTCCCCTACACTATTTGGATCTATATTGACAAGTTGGATTCCTTGCATGAGCACATCCAAGATGGAAATGGTTGCCTTCTACACCATGTATTAATTTATATTTTGATGTTTGCAGATGATGTGGCCCTTCTAGTCTCATCCCTAGACAAATTGCAAAGGTAACTCGATGCCCTGGCCATTTTCTGTGATCTTCATCAATTGAATGTCAACCTAGGTAAAAAACAAAGTCATCATCTTCAATGTGTTGAAGAAAATTCTCCCTGATAACCATTTATTTCTCAAATGAGAGGAGATCAAGATAACAAAATCATATACTTATCTAGGGGTACTATTCACAAGACCTCACTTTAGTTTGCAACATGCACTTCAGTCCTGGCTCAAAAAGGGCTATGGGTCCTCGACACTTCTTGAGAGGTAGTGTTTCTCAAATATTTTTCAAGACATATCTACCAAGATGTCACTCATGCACACTCTGGGCCCAACCTAGAGTTCTAAATGGTTCCAAGGTTTGGGTACCTAGTTTACTAGAGTCTAATTGGTCTTCTACAAAGAGAGTATAGATCATCCTCCTTTGTCGCATTGTTTAATGCAAGTAGCTAATTCCTCAACCCATCATCCTTATAGAGTTTTCATCTCACCCCTTCCTACTTGAGACAATGTTTTGTCTTGTCCCTCTTTTACACTATGCTCAAAAATCAGTTGATACAACAAAGGGGCATGATCGGTATCCATACTTGGCCTTTTGCTCATCAGAGTCCATTGCAACAACTACTCCTTCGGCTTGATCTTCTTGATTCAATTAGTATTATGATGGACCAACTTCCTCCATTCAAATACTCCCTATATGCACCTAACCATCTCTTACCAACCAAATAAAATATGAAAAAAATCATCCAAGAGGATATCTATAGGATGTAAAAATTAAAATGTACGAAGTAACAAATTAAACGATGTAAAAATTTGAATCACACATGCTTCAATTTATAGGACAGTTTGAAGGCCTTAACCTATGAATGTTGTGTTGCTTAAGGTTTGATTAGAAGGACTGAAAAAAAAATACAATCTCCATCATGTTCCAGCTTTGTGGCTATCTCAAAATACTTTTCAAACATAAAATTACAACATACTGTCACAAGGACATTACTCACGATTTAAAAGATCAGACTTGACATCTTATATTAAAAATTTCCTTTTACATGATGTCAGCCTTCTGCCCATTACTATAGCTGCCTAGATATAGTAAGAGATCTGATCTATACTTAAATATTAATAGAGACTAGAATAATTTCGTTTCCTTGTATGGTAAGGAGGAATGGGAGTAAATACCTCATGTTCATGTCAAGCTTATTGGGATTCAAAGGGGGCGACTGTAGAGAGATAGGGTCTAAGAGGGTGAACACAATTTTTTTTAAGGGTAATGAGATATAAAAGTTAAGCTGCCTCAACTAAATCTCTATTGGTATGGGTATCTAGTCATCTGAAACAATGTTTTATAGACTATAAATTCTCAAAAAAATATGAGTGATTTTGAAGCCTGGAAGATCTCTGAAATAATAGAGTGTGAACTAGTAAAGCTAAAAACCTAGATAGTATGAACTGAAGAAAGCCAAATTTTGTATTATAATAACCTCTCCATCTAAAGGTTTTAATAGGATTATTGTTGGATGCATCCATCCAGACACTGAACAAAAATGCAGTTTGCAAAATTTCCTGACTTCCAACCTTAACCATTGACTCAGTTACTCTTGTTTATCTTTGTAAATATCTAAAATTTCTATGCTAACTTTTATTAAGATTCACATCAGTAATAGGCAATGCATGTGCTAATCTGTAAGTCAAGAATAAGAGAGAATCCAATGAAGAGTACATTGAGATCAACTTAAATATGTATCACCAAACACATGTTTCTTTAGGAGACGTATGCATGTTTAGATACTTTTTTCATAAATTAAGGAAAATTCAACCTCATATAAATTGTCCTGAGTCTTGAACATTGGTTGGTCTACATTCAACATTAGGCCAATAGGACGAGACCTGAAAATTTCTCCCAGAACAAACTTGTCAGTTTTGTTGCTTGCCCCATTTACTAGACATGACCCTTAAAGAGGCTATAAATCTTGTTGATTTGTATCAATATTAAAATTTCCTCACCAATATATTATTGCCACAGGTTTTAAACTGGTTAAAATGCTCACCCGTAATTACATATTCTGGAGCAGCATAACCATATGTTCCCATAACTTGATTTGAAACATGGGTGTTGTCTCCCTCAAGTCCATCTTTTACTATTCCAAAATCAAACAGCTTGGCATTGTATTCCTGCACCAAGTACATATCTCTCCATAAAGACTTAAGATAATCAAAATTGTAACACTGAGCCATCTCATAATTTTGAAGTTGTAGGTACAAACCGAATCTAGAAAAATATTGAATGTTTTAAAATCTAGATAAATCACTGGTCTTTCAGCCCCTCCATGAAGAAATGTCAGACCTTTTGATGCACCCAATGCAATTTTCATCCTGATAGACCAGGGGAGTGGTAGGGACCCTTCTGCATGCATAAGGTAAGTACCATTGGACATCAAAGATCTAAATATATTTTTCAAAATACAAATTTACAAATTGGGATTAAGGCTCTCTAGAAGGACAAAGAATAATTGTGTAGCTACTCATTTCCAAAAAATGTGAAAGCCCCACGACACTGATGCTCAAAAATGATATTTAACCAAGGGAGGCACATATTTCCTTGTGTCCAACAGAAGTTGAAAAATCTAGGCCGAGGATCCCAAAATTTCATGAAAGAAAAAGCAGATCATAAAGTATTCAATAAAGCAAGATAGAGTTTGTTTTGGGTAACATCATCAACATATAGTATGCTCTTCAACCAAGATGACTTAAAAATTCCATATCAGCCAGTGAAATTTTCTGCACAGAAATATTCTAAGAAGAAATTTCAACAAATCCTCACCAAAAATGGATTTTTGTTCAGAAATATACCCCACCATCTAATCACAGAACAGAAACAAACATTAAAATTTAATACCTAAAAATATTGAGTGTTTTGTCAAATTTGAAAAGCATACATGTTATGTTAAATGAATTTGATTCCTTGGACGGAAATACCAGCTTTTATCATACGCTTGCCATAAAAGTCAGATCCATTCAAATGTGGCAAAATTTCTGAATTCTTCACTGCTTTGAAACTTGTAGTTGAGTGTCTCTATCATTTATGTTGAATGGGTAGATTTGGTCATTTTTTTATCATTGTGACTTATGTAAATAAAATCCTTACACCAACAAATTGAATTTGATATAATCCAATGAAGCCTTTAAGTATCATTTTAAGAAAAACGTTGTAGTATCCTATAAGTGCCTACATACTTTTCTACTTCATTTCTTCTAGATACATATCCTATCCTCAAAAACAATTAATATCATCCTATATTTTGTAAATATGAGTTCATGCCTCTGACATTCAAATAACAGATTAATTTTGTGCATTCGTATGCGATTTTACAACATTCAAGTAAACAAAATTCAGGTTCCTATGGTGATTATCTCAGTGGTTGTTTAGAGACAGATCTGATACATATGTTCGAAAAGTATGAATGGACCTAAACATATATGTCTTGACATATTAACAAACAACCTCAACAATATTATAGAATTCGTATTACATGGCATTCTCAACAAACATATGTTCTTTAGGATGAATGTGGAAATATATTAAACATTCATTAGATCTCTTAGTGTATAGTGATTGTCTAAGCATATATTTTGTCATTTAGAGGTGAAAAACCTGTTTGGTCTCTCAATAAAAATCTTGGCACACCTATAATATCTTCATGATGTAATGGGTGTGGTGTCTTTGTGACTATAGTGAATGTAACTCTTGGGACAAGATCTTTACCTTCTATCAAACTGTCTTATAATGGAAGTATTAGAATGTGTATAAAGGAAAAAACTCGGATTCATGTGATGACTATCTCGACACCCATGAGATAAGCTCAATTTTTATATGATTCGACATTCATTATCAACACTTTTACATAAGTAGAATATTCAATATGCAGACCTGACACTCCTGTGAAGAAGGGTTAACATAATAGTGGCATATCCATGGAATTTCAAGTTCTATGATGATAGACTCAGTATCTTGAAGTTTACATCAATGTTTAAGGTCCTAAAGGAGACTAAAAACCCCCAAAAAATTATGCTTTGAAAATATGGTTTGGAAGCATAAGAAGACCTTTCTTAGAGCAGGAAATCCTCCCTTGTGTCATTGGCTTGAGAAATAATGCTCCTTTGTATCATTGTCTTAAGAAACAATGCTCCTTTATGTCACTTCCTTGAGAAACAATACTCATGTGTGTTGATAAACATAATAGTGATAGTGAGATGATTATTAAGAATTATAAACATAATTATTTAACTTACAAAGGCGACGTTGATAATAGTTTAGAACAACTTCATCAATGTGCTTAGATATAACAGCTTCATCAATGTGCTTCGAATAAAAAACACTTTCCACCTTTCTATGATGTCCCGTGTTGACAAAAATTTATACATATTTAACTTTATTTCTCATAGAAATTCTATAATATCTCGAAAATAATAAATAGCCACTATGTATTTCTTGTGTTTTGTTTTCCCTAAATAGGCAATTGTAATAATACAGAGGAATTATGATTTCTTGTGCTCTTTCCACCCATCACACCATCATCAGAATATCCATGGAATTGGCAGTGTATCTTCGACCATAGGTAATAGAATCACAAAAATATCCCAACAAGTAGCTATCTAATATATGAGGCTCATTCATAGATCGATTCAAATATTTATAACGAGGCATATGGTAGGTGTTTGTCTAGAATCACCAGGGATCCCACAATATATATATATATATATATATATATATATATATATATTTCTCCATATCATCATATCTTTAAGCACAGAAAATAATACATCAAGTCTAGGTCTTCCATCTTAACTTTACATCGATAAACGAGAGGGTCATCATCTGATAGGTAGACATCATCAAAATGACATATCTCATCCACTTGCCATAATCATCAAGCTATCTGCAACCTGCCCCCTTCCTATTATTGACCCATAGGTTCATGTACCAAAAACATTAATCATAATCATGCAACCTCTAAGGTAAAAAAGATATATATCAAGCCATCATCAGTGTCATCATACTCAGTTGTCATGACTTGCTTTTATCAATAATCATTGGGCAAGAAAATTCATTGCGTCATTTTGCCAGGTATTTAATAGCTCCCTCTGAGGCCTTGCTTTAGGAGATCATCTAGCCTTCAATCATGAGCTCCTCATATGAGAGATGAGACTTTCCACAATGCAACTGCAACAACCAACTTCTAGGAATCTTGCTTTAGGTCAGAGAGGAAAATTCTGAAGAATCATCATGGTCCTTCTTCAACCAGGGTGAAGAAATCCTCTCATGAGATTATCCCAAAACTGATGCATTATCCTTCAACACTAGATGAATGCTACCAATGCATCAAATTCCCCAATCCATGATGAGGAGGGGTCATTCGAATTCAAGCATCCATATCCACAAGACCATTCTTTATAAGTTCCTAACATAATGCATCAAAGAGCATAATTACCCAACCAAGATGCCAAATCAGGGTCTTCTGCTTATCGTGCTTGTCAAGACATAAAATCTGTTATGCACTTTCTTCAAGGTACCTCTGTTTTCATGCTCATAAGGATTGCTACAATGAACTTCTCAGATGTGCCATGCACTTTTTTACTCCTAGCTGCCAGACTTCCAAGGGGTACCCAAAGGTGCCAACATAAAGGTGTTGCATGAACTTGCATTGCTCCATGTTGGAACAGGGTCTCCCACGAACTGCGAAACTGGTCCGATTTTGTATATTTTTTATTATAATTAGGCTAGCTCAAGGTTTTTGGGGTGGTTCAAAGCCCCGAAAGCATTGTAATGGGTCAAAGGGTAAACCAGGGGTCCGAAAACCACGGTTTGCGGACCATAGGAAAGCTTAGGCTAGATTTTTATAAATAGAGGAACATTTTGAATTGTAAGGGAGAGAAATGAAGAGCTACTGATGCGAACTGTGGTTTAGTATATTTGTTTGGGTTTTTGAGGAATAGACACTTGTTGGCTGTGTGCACGGAGATCCAGAGCCCTGCTGTGTGTGGACCCTGCTGCTGTATGCGCAGGCTGGGACGGGTATTGTAAGAGGGAATTGATGAATTGATAAGTAAGAAAGGTTGTTTGAGAACTGAATTTATGTGTACTGTTTGTGCGAATAATTGGTAATTGTTGTATTATGCACATTATGTATTCAAGCTACGAAGGATCTATGTAAGTGTGTTTACTGTATCTGGATTTGTTCTGTTATGTTTTATGTAATATTGTGCCACTGTCATAAAAGTATATAATTATCAATCACTGTAGACCTTGCGCACGTGGATGCAAAAAGAGACCTGTAAAACCTGTGTAGAAAGAGGAGATCTGGGCATCACAGGGCCGAATGCAACTCTGCTTGCCTTACCTACCCTTTCTCAGGGTGCAGAAACCTGGTTCCAGCACCCACCCATACTACTTCGGGTGAGACTTTGACCTGCGCAAGCGGGTCACTGCCGAAAGGGCCAGTAGTATACGGGTTTTTTGGCAAACCTTAAACTCCGAACCTGGGTTAGGACCCCTTGAGCCAACACTCCAACTGCTAGACAAAGATGTGAATGGCTGCTACCATACACCATTATTGCTCCTGCAACTATTGCCACCATTCACAACTGTAGTTTCCACCACCACTGCTCCAAATGTCCATAGTCACTTCTCTTACACTCCTCTTACACTTCATTGCCCAAAAACACTATGTTGATTAGCCAAGTTGATTTCTATTTCTCAACTCATCAATAAGTCAAATTTACTATCTTATTGATTATTGTCATCATCACTCTTAGTGGTGCCTTTAACGTCTCTGTTCAAACAAACTTAAAATCTCTGGTAAAGTTATATCAGCTAGTATCATACATTGATCAAATGCATCTGAAGAAACCTGCCTACTATTCTCTATTTTGCATGTGTCAATGAGAATTATACCTTAAGTGTGATGATGCCTTTTTGTTCTGAAGTTTATTTCTATCAACAGTATACCACAAGGTTTAGGCTTGTTGATGCATTTTAGGATCCCTTCAGGTTGCTGGCCTTGTTCTGCAAACCACTCATTCAAGATAGTATTAATGACTATAATATCATGCCAAAAAACTCTAGAAGATATTTCTGCTTAGTGAAACTGTATGATCTTCAGAACTTACTCACCGCAGGCATACTTCAGTTAGGCCCATAGGAGGACTATCGTGAAGAATTTAGGATTATTTTCATACAAAAGGTTATTGTCACAAGGGTGTTGTATCAAAACACTGCAATGATAGTATTAAGCAACTGCTGCAGGGAAATGATGAACCTTGAGGCTTACTGTTGCAATAAGATAAAGCTATTGTATACAGTGAGACTGCTTGACAACACAACTACTGTGGAAATTATGAGATCTTAATTCTGATGCCCTTTCACTTCTTCAAATTAAATATTCCAAGTGAAAGTAACACATGTCTTCACTTAGGTCATTACTTAAACTGATCAGAGGTATGTTCCAGTACAATCATAACCAGTCATTCAAGGTAGGATATCAAAACAATAAACATGCCACTGTAGGTTGATCAAACTTCAGGTGTGAACTAATATATTTAATGAAATTGTCAGATTTCATTCCTCAAATGTGAATGTATTAAGAGCTTATAGGGATGCTGACATTGTCACGGTTTATACTCGATTCATCAAGAAAGTCGATCATATTTGTGTCAAATCACGGATCGGGGTACCCAAAAATGATCAACGATCAAAATAACCATTAGAAGAGGAATCCAGGGCACATCTTTGTGATGCTTCCATTTTAAATCACAGGATCATATCTAGGCAGAGGTATCTTAGATTACTTATTCCTGTTAAGTATATATATATAACTTTAAATCCTCCCCAAAAAGGGTTCAAACTTTAGTTTTTGCAGGCATTGCAGTAGCCAACACAAAAATAACAACAACAGAACATTCAATGAAAAAAAGTCTGAATAGCCTATGTTACAGTGTGATGAAGGCAGATAAACTGAGATTCAATGTTTAAGCCACTGGTAAAAATGAAGAGTAAAAGAACCGAAACGTGTGGATTGGTACAAGATCTGAGTTGAATGGTATAAATCAGGTTACCAGAAATAGCCAAAGAAGCAGTATATGCCAAATATGGATTTTCTATACAACTTCATATCATAACAATGATGATCCTGAGGTGCAGATCTAATGCGCACATCAATCTCAAACAAATATGAGAATAACCCCAAGTAATCCATAAATAACACAAAGGTAATAATAAAAAATATATTTCCTGTGCCGTCGAAGGCCTCATTTGGGATTCGGAGGAATAGAAGGTGAATGTGGCCTATTTTTTCTTTTAGTGCAGAGTTTAGCTAGCTCTAGAACAAGCTTGGTGAACATCTCCATTTTGGAAATCTCGATTCTGGCATACATTTCAGAAAATATGACAAGGGAATTTGTCAATGATTGGATAGGGTTAGTGGACTTGCCTTTGCATTTCTTCAAAAAAGAGGGGGAGTTGGAGGCAGAAGACTCCTTACACTTAGGAAGAGGTTCCTTTTCTGGCGACAAGGAATCCTGGAAGTCTAATCTGCGATTATTTTTAGAGCTGTAAGACCAAACATTGTTAAGAATGTGGTCCAAAGAGCAGTCGATGCTGCCAGTATTGTCGACTAAACCCTTGCCTCTGTCAGCACCGGCGAAGACCGACAAAACCATGTTTGAAATAGACATGGACATTGATATCAGTGGCGGTGGCAGCATGCTCTCGCCCGCAAACCCTTTTGGTAGCTCGCAGTCAACGCCCTTGTTGAGCTCGAAGGATGACTGGCAGGCTTCTAGTAGACTCGTCCCTTTGTTGGATCTCGTGGTCATGGTTGTGGCCATGGCCATGATCTCGTCAAGCTTGTGGAAAAAGGACCAATGAACAGAGATGAGTCCTCTGTTCATAGCACAACGCTTCTCTAGCGTGCAATGGTGCTTAAGATTCTCGACCTTATCACGACATTTCTTCATGGTATTTGGAGCGATGTTGGAGGCATCATAGTGGGCATTGATTGTGCGTACGATGTCGTCCTAGTCCTTAATCTTGAGGTATCCCTTGATGTTGGTGCATTTCTCTCCATAGCTATCCAACAACCTCGACACTATGGAGGGGTGCCATTCGCACCGAGACACCGACGATGTCGATCCACCCACCATGGCCCCTACCTTGCCATACTCATCTTCATCCTCACTCACGCCCTACAAGAGCTCGACCATTTCCTCCAGGATGACATTTCCAAGAACATCGCAGAAGGCCGCCAGTTCTGGGTTAAACTCAAACTCAGCCAATATTTTGTTTCCACATGTCAAAATGTAATTAGCTAGAAGGGCGATGAGAAATTTTGCTGATTGGGTGGAGTGAACATTGTTTGCCCACCCAATCTCATAAAGAGAACGCCTCCCGCGTAAATATACACTTTCTTTCTTTTTTTAAGTATTACATATCCTACATGTATGGTAATGACCATGGAGCATATTTTGAAATGGGTGTTGTATAAAGCTCAATCTAGCCAGAACTTGTTTCAGTTAATGTGACTGCTGCAGGGAAGCTCCACAACCGTGATGGGATGGGGGCTCAGGGGTAGGAGGGTGGCGGAGGAGGAGAGTTTTGGCGGAGGAGGAGGGTGGCGGAGGGAGTGGGGCCCTCGAAAACGAGAAAATAAGAAAACGGGGAGGTCGAGTTAGGTCGGGGGGGTGATCGGCCAGAGGGGCTAAGGGGACGGAAAGGGGAGTCGGAGGTGTCAAATCACTTTCGGTTTGTCCCGGGATTAGCCTCTTTCATTTCTAGAAGGTTTCCTTTGTCAACACAGCTCAACCACTGGTAAGAGATGCGTTGCTCAAATAAAAACTACTTCCATGCCTAGATTCGGTTCACACACCACCATTGTCCTGACTATCTTCTATGGGAAGTTGAAGTATCGAATAGGAAACACACCCCACGCTTCCACTACGCGGATCAAGACCAGGCTATTGAATTTACCTCCTCGTAACACACAGGCACACCCGACTACTCTCACGTCTTCCACAAGTTCAGATGTTGTTCTGATACCAACTAGAAAACAATGGAAGACAAAATTATGAATGAAATTAGGAAAAATCATGAGAGGAATCCCTAAGGTTGCCCACAACTGCAGATACTTTCATTGAATTAACATAATTAATTACAACTTTATAAATTAATATAATCAATTACAATATTATAAAGATGAATAGGAAACCTTATAAAGATAAATAGGACTAGGCTAGTTAGAACTAATTCCTAACAATTAATAATTAGGAACAAATCCCTAATTACAGTAAAATAAAAAATCATCCATTTCTCCATTAATTTCAATTATTTCCCTCCTCAATCATTTAACTTGCCCTACATCATTCTTTTCTTCAAAGGCATTGTCAGACGTAGATGTGCTAGTCTTGGCCACACTGTCAATATTTTCAATAGCTCGAAAATCAGACAACGCAGTATTTGAATATGTTTCTTCATAGGAATTTTGCAGTCTTATCCTTGTTGCAGTAGAATTAGATAAGATAGTTCTATTAAAATTGGCTCTGAATTTCATTTTCATGTAGACCAACTACAATAGGTACAAATTATTTTCATTTTTATCTAGACTAACTATAATAGGTGCAAATTATCTTCTTCTATAAGATTGGAGATACTAGATGACACTTTCACAAGAAAGAATTTTATAAGAAACCATTCAAGGCCACATGAACCCAGTAAAATTCTTGAAAATATATTTTGTAGTCACAAAGAACACAAGAGAGGATATTTACACAAAAATATTGGTTAATTGCAATCTACATTACCTTCAAAATTGCATCTCTGAATTCCTCACAGATAACAATGCCTTCAAAGATTGGCACTGAACGTCCATTGTGAATCTCAAATCCAACCATGGCTTGAGAAAAATCAATTCCCAGCCTCTTTGCAACAGGCACTAAACGTTGCATCCTTAGGTGCACAGTACTAGGAGGAAGACACTTTTCTAACCATACATCCACATGACCTCTTTCATTCTAGCAACAAGATAATGAAAACATTTATCAAAGTGTAGCCTGACCAGTTGCCTAATCTATGAAAGCTCAAGAATAGCATTTAATGAAGCACACATAATTATTAAATAGGACAAGTCAAGGTATGGTTGTTTAAAAGGGAAATGCTATGTTAAAATAAGATGAACACTAAATAATAAAAACATCAAGGGAAGAACCACCTTTACTTTGGTTTTACCTAGGCTCGAAAGTGGATGTCAAGTTATAATAAGAAGTCAAATACATGACATGCAAACAGAAGAGATGAGGCACTATTACCTACCCTGCAGACTTCCCTCTCAACATGCCTTATTTATGGTAACAAAAAAAAGGCCACCTCTCAAGTTTTGCCACTAACTGATAACCATCAGATGAAAGGGAACTCCTCTAGCTTAAAAGGAATTGCTAAAAGAGATGTGGACCCTTACTGGCAATTTTTGGCAGCTTTCAAATATAAAATTTAGTTGATACACAAGGCATACAAAACCAAAACATGCAAATTTTTGAAAGGGGTAATACATATGGCGCACACACAAATATATTCCAATTATAGGTATGCCAAATACTCTTAGTTGCATATTTGAGTTTAAAAATCAACTTTGGCACAATCCCAACCACAGCAGAGGGAAATTGTAACGTCTTTGTCTTGCATTTTCCAAACAATGTAGTGTTGTGCCCTTCCAAATAGTCATCTTCCAATAATGTAGGGCTAGAAGAACATTCCTTGGCTAGATTTCATGAAGGCTTCACAGCCTGGAAAGAAAACACTATTACACAAATATCAACGATGTCAAATAATATACTCAAAACTCAACCATTTAAAATTATCATAAATGGATGAACCTGCACTGCAAAAAATATTGTTTGTTCAAACCTTTGCAGGGGTTTCACCTTTCTTGATTTGCAATCCCTCTCATAGCCATCGTTATGTTGTGTGCAGACTCTAAACACATATTTGAGGATAGATTGGTTGTCCAGCACAAAAAACAAGTACAGGGCCCTTTGGATAAAGTGTGATATTTCGTGAGCCATATTTCAAGAACATAAAAATGATGACTTTATATGCCAAAAATAGATTAATATTGGCTTCTATCAGCAATAATAAATGGCAGTATTGTTGCTTACATGCATATCATTACCAATAAGTAAAATTTAATACAGAAAGGAAAAAAAAGTAGTACATTCGTACATTCGACATAATCAATGCAAGATTAAGAGAATACAACCTACTGGTAGGTTGGAAGTGTCTCAGTAAAAGTTCTTGTCTCTAGCTCCATGTCCTCCAAAGAAATCCGATCTGCTAGTGGGCTCTTGTAATCTTGAGTCTCTAAAGAGATACAATAGGAAATATTTTGCCATCATTTTCAATTTATTTGTCACAAATCTATGATGCTTCCAATTTAACCAAATCTTCAGATCCAACTTCATTTTAATACCTTTGATGATTTATACCAGGACTCAATGTAGATTGTTGAACTTTTTTTCTTGGGATGCTTTCATGTCCGATGCCTCTACAGATGCTGCAGCTTCCAACTCCTTTAAAGGACTCATTGTGAGTTCCCACCATTGCGAATAAACCCGCTATGGTGCTATGGCTGACCATTTAGAAGCATACCTGAAAACAAGAGCATTTTTATTTTCATATTCATTCTTCATCTGATTAGGAAATCATATGTCAAGTAAAAGTCATGATTCTAGTTGTTTGAGACATATTATCTTGGAGTGCGAACAACCATATTGTTGAGGAAAATTAAAATATGTAGCTTATATTTATAGATTTTAGGACAAGATTACACAAGATAGGTGGATTGGCTGTTGTTTCACACTAAAACATTGACAATCTATGTTGGCTCTTCTATGCTATAAGATGTAGTAATAAGACCTGTAAACAGCAACACCACAATGCAACAATAAGACATTTAAATAACACACAATAATTGCAGAGATAGGAATTGCAACTAATGAAGGTGAGATAATTAGGTGTCTGTAGTTGGGGAGATTTAAGATAGCCTTCATATTCAAATTTTAGAAAATTGATAGAGTGAAGAAGCCTCCTCTAGACCTTTAACACCCCACCTGCGATTCTCATTCACTCTGCTTTTTCTCCATCCTGGAAGTCCCTGCGATTCGGATGCATTTTTCTTAGTTAGGGACTGGCCATTTGGATGCATTTGTCTTATACTATCATGCTTAAGCCTGAGACTATAACGAGCACTTTAGGGTTTGTTTTGTGTACTTCCTCGACTCCTTTCTGCATGAATGTGTACCAATCGTTCTGGTTTTTATTTGGACCTCTCAATTCATTTCTAAGGCTTATCCCCACAACATGATCAGTTCCATTAAAGAACCCATTTGGATCAAAATCCCTATCTCTAAATAACCCATTGACATCTGTATTGCTGCATCACCAGCCTGGCCTGCTCATATGATTATCGAGGATAGCCATAACCCCACTGGCGCCTAAGCTTGAAACTACTCTTTTATATACTTCAATGACAGGCAAATCAAGAAGATCCGGGTTATTTATAGAAACCCCTACCTTGGCATTCGAGAGGTTCATTTTTCTCAAGAAGATCCAGGTTATTTACTAATTGTCATGGCACCAAGGGAAGAATCTGTGAACATGTAAAGGGACCAAGTCAAGCGAACATAGTTGAAACCCATTGCTTGGATATTTGTAGTTATGTCATCGACTAGTTTTTTGTCCAGGCCCTCTACCACCATTATGTTGACATGTGCATCCCAACTAACACAGCAAGCTTTACCTTGCAGTTGTTGTCGCTCCTAGAGACAGCCTAGAGTTGTGATAGACCAGTGCCTAGGACATCTTAGCATAGCAAGGAGCGTATAATATAATTTATGAAGTTTTCAACTTCAGCTCACATGCTATCTCCTGTAAACAGGGAAATAAACTAGAATGGGACCAAAATCTCAGAAACTGACACAGGAGAAGAGATACTGCAGAGGCAAGATGTAAACTCTAATACAAAGCATCAGACAATTCAGAGACAGTTTACTGCAAAGCGGGCCAATTCAGAAATACTTCACAGACATAAATTATCAGAAGGTGCATGTAGTGAAAGAAATATTGAGAAGATATTAGTTAACATTGAGCTGATACCCAGATATACAATACCACCATGCATGGGCTTAACAATCTAAGAATCCATAAAGCAACTAGTATAGCAGAAATACGGTTTAGATGAGTAATGGAACATAATATCATGCATGAGCCATATTTAAAGTGCTTGATTGATCCGAGCATGGGCATCAACTAGGATGAATCCATACCAAAAATCAGTGAGCCACTCGCATTCCAAAACATGATACAAGAAAGATGGATGAAATGAAATATTTTATTAATATAACACAATAAAGAAAGTTACAGACTATGAAATACCAAAGACCAGAATCCTCTTTAATAGATGGAACTCCTCCTCACTGAGACCCTATGGACTCTGAGCCTTTATATAATAATTTTACAAAATGTATGCAAAAAGCCTTTCGCTGCATAATTTTCTGATAAAATCTGGAACCCTAAAACCTTCGTTCTCCTGGAATTTTATAGGAGAAACCAAAACCTAGTAAAAGAGGTAGGTGATGAACATTTAATTTGCATAATTAAGGAAAAATGGCGGAAACATTCGCGCCCATACTGTTGAATGACTATGTTGTGCTGTTTTACTCTATGGCCTGCTTTCTGAAATAAATGCACTGGGCAAAAATATCTTCAGGAACACGGTATAGAATTAAAATCGCATGGACATTCTGTCCTTTCCTGGAGGAAAAACGCCTGCTGAAATAAAACATGAAGGGTATTGTTTCTTGTGCACAAATATTTGGAGTGATCTTCAAGATCTTCGATCTGGTACTGCGCCTTCAAAAGGTTAGATCAAGGCCCTAAAATTTTCAATTATATGTCTTTAATTTCCAACCTTTCGCTAATATTCTCTATTTGCTCCATTAATGTTTCCATCTACAAAATCTGTGTATTTTAATAACTCTGGAAGGTTTGATAGATTTTTCACTTCTGCTCCTTTAATGAGAGTCGTGTCGTAACAACTTCCTAGATTTCCCTCATAAATTATGCCTCTGAAAAATGGTCCTTTGACGTGTGCTCTATCATAGTAATTTAGACTGCGAATCATAATAGTTCTCTGCCGTTGTAAACCTGAAAAATCCACAAACTCGTTAAAGAAAACCAGGCCAGAATATGATGGACGTGGCGAGATCGATGAAAATGGCTATGCAGACATGGAAAAATGGTGAAACAACGTAGGGTGGCGGAAAAATGCAGCGGAGGAATGGTGGACGAGCTGACCAGAGCTAAAATGTAAAACATTAAAATATAACGTATGAATAGAATATATGAATGGCAGAGAGAAAAATGCGATAGACACGTGGGAGGACGATGTGGTGGGAGACTGGGTCCAAGGCGTGCATGTGACTAGATGTGGACCGTCCGATCTCAGGTGGAGATCGACGGTTGAAAGAGTATCGGAGGCGATGGACAGTGGGCAAGGGGCATGATTTTCCTGTGATTAAACCTCATGCAACTTCAAAGTGCGATGGCCGTTGGATGGAGATCTCCAGATCCGACGGCTGACAGCAATATCGCTGGTCGTCCTGATCTGAACAATAACGCGTGATGAACGGCGGTTTTGGAACCGTACGCTGGGACGCATGGCAGACGATGTATGGAATTGCTAGCCCAACGAGAATTACCGCCCACCGCCAAAAGGCGGTGCGATACATACCACCCAGTTTTTGCAAAGGGAGTGGGCGTGGGGACCACCAGGAGCAGATGCATCGCGAACCGTTGATTTCAAGGTTTGATCGGACGGTAGGCATGTGAACTACGGGCGCGATGGGGATGAACAGTCACTGCCCGATCTGTTACAGATCTACGGTTCAAAATGAGCCCGATATACATTTGGTAAGCGCCTTTCGGGTTGGCGCCTAGTCTAGCGTCCGGGTTACATGGAGGAAAAGACAGAGGGGCTAGGGTCGAAGGAGCTACGCTTTAAATATTTTAGATATGGATTTTCAGCCTTTTATAATGTGTTTTGGAGGCGGGAAATGGTAACGATAGGCATAAGAATGATTTTCCAAGGCTGTCAAAGGAATTTTGAAGGGTTAAAATGGAATGGCCTGCCAAAATTCAATTGGGGTTTGACATGATCAACATCGGCTCCACCTGGGGACGGCACGTTCATCCCTGAACGTGTCGATAACTTCGCAGACCATCAAATACTCCTCTGTGCGGGCTCTGATCTTCAACAACCTTACTTTTCACTTTATGATTCATAATAACACCCACATTATTCGAACAAAACTGAAACAACAAACTAATATACAATATAATACACCAGGCTTTCTTGGCCTGGGTCAGAACTGGAAATAGGGTTTAAGGAATTGACCATTTACAGGGGTGTCCAGCAAGTCGCCCTGTAAATTCTCCAACCTGAAAGTATTATTTCCCCCCTGTTCCACACTTTTGAAAGGGCCAAACCAGAGGGGGTCGAATTTACCATGTTTTCCCTTCTCAGCTCTCCGGATATCCCATCTGAGCACCAAATCGCCAATCTGCAACTTCCTGTCTTTAGCATGTTGATCGAAGAGGTATTTAATCTTCTCCTGATATTCCATCAGCCTTTGATTTACCTGATTGTGTGTTTCTTCCAATTCCACCAATTGATTGATTCTCCTGATCATGTCATCAGGTTCCTCCTAGCTTTCTTGCATGAAGCGGGCCACTGGTAAAGCCAGTTGTATAGGAAAAACTACTGCTCGTCCATATACCAATTCATAGGGAGATTTTCCAGTTTCTCTCTTGCTGGTGATTATATTAGCCCATAGAGAAAATTTCAATTGGGAATCCCAATTCTACTGATTTTCATTGATAGTCTTCTTCAAGGCCCTCATCAGAGTTTTATTTGAAGACTCTGCCAAGCCATTTCCTTGTGGATAGTAAGTTGTAGAGTGACTCAGTGTGATGCTATATTGCTGACAGAAACTTACAAACTTTGCAAACTTGAAAGCCTGGGCATTATCAGTTACTATTCTATCAGGGCAACCGAACCTGGATATGATGTTTTCCTCCATGAATTTTATGATCACAGTATCTGTTGCATTCCTCGCAGGTATGGCTTCCACCCATTTTGTGAAATAATCAGTGGCCGTTAAAATCCACTTATGTTGACCACTTGATGGGGGATGTATCTCACCTATAAAATCAATACCCCATTGTCTGAATGGTTCATCTACGTGCACAGGAATCATGGGAAATGGTGCCGATTTCTGTCTCTCAGCAAATTTCTGACATTTATCACATGCTCTTACTCTGGCAAAAACATCTCCAAAAAGTTTTGGCCAATAGAAGCCAGCTTTCAGAATTTTATGAGCTGTGGCCCTCTAGCTGTAATGACCTCCACAGATCCCTTCATGAAATTCTGCTATAATACTCTCGACTTCATTCTCTATGAGACACAGGAGTAAGATGCCTGAGGGATCTCGCCAGTATAGCCGGCCATTGGCGACTATGTACTTTTGTGATTTCAATCTCAGTGCTCTGTATTTAGTTTTATCACAACTTGGAGGGCAGCTGAGTGTAAGGAGATATTCTACTATCTCTTTGTACCACTGACTGGTGAGGTATTTTATATGTGTTTCTGGAGTAGCTACTCCAATTCCCTGTCGTTCTTCTTTCTCTTCAGATTCCTCCCCTGCTATAATGGACAAATTTATGCCCAAAGCTTGATAGTTTGATTCTGATAACATTTTGGCAAGCCCCTATCCTTTAATCAACTTAGTAGGGCATATTTCTAAGTCATATTCCTGTATTTTATCAATCCACTTGCCCCTTTTTCCTTCACTATCCCCCTAAATAAGGATATATTTTACAGCAGCTGCAGGCACAAATGCAGTGATGTGGGACTGTAAGATATATACATGGAATGCTTTGAGGGATTTCACTAGGGCGTATGCTTGCTTTTCCAATATGTTGTACTTTAATTCTGCATCACGGAGCACTTGACTAAAAAAGGCAATAGCCTGTGCATACCCTTCATCATTTTTCTGCAATAAAACTCCTGCTATTGTAGGAGGTGATGCAAAAGAAAAATCATGAAAGGTTTATCATAATCTGGTCCAGCCAGCACAAGGGGCTTCTACAAAAGCATTCTTTATCCTGGTAAATGCCTCCCGTGATTCTTGTGACCACTTTACCTCATTATCCTTCTTTAGCATATCTATTATATGCCTAACTATCTCAGCATAGTTAGGGATAAACCTTCTCAAGAAATTAATGCGCCCTATGAATATTTGTACCTCTTTCTTATTTCTGGGAAAAGAAATACCATTTATAACCTCTACCCTCTTGGGATCTATCTTCACCCCATCTTTAGTCACGATATGGCCCAAAAGCTTTCCCTCTTCTAATGCAAATAAAGACTTTTAAGAATTCAGAGAGAGACCATACCTTCTGCATTTCTCAAAATTTCTACGCAGATGCTCAATGTGCTCAGTATCATTCATGGAAAATACAGTGATATCATCGAGGTATACCACCAGGAATTTGTCTTGCTCCCCAACAAAATCAATGTCCATGGCCCTCTGAAAAGTGGCCCCTGCATTAATCAATCCAAAAGGCATCCTGGCATATATAAATGTACCCCATGGTGTGGTGAAAGCAGTCTTCTTTTGATCTTCTGGAAGTACAACCACCTAGTTATAACCATAGAATCCATCCATCATTGACATCCTAGATGCTCCAACCACCTTCTACAGAATGTGATCCATTTTAGGCAATGGATAATTATCCTTTAAGGATGCTCTGTTTAAATTTCTGAAATCAACACACAACTTTATTTCTCCATTCTTCTTGCATACAGGGACAAGGTTTGCCACCCATTTAGTGTACCTCAAAGGTACAATTATTTTGGCCTTCAATAGTTTCTTAATCTCCTTCTCAATAGACGGCAGCAGCAGGGGGTTGATTTGTCTGAGCTTCTGCTTATGGGGCTTTGCATCTGCCTTTAGTGGAATTTTGTGTTGCATAATATTGATATCAAAAGTTTTCAAATCTTGATAGGACCATGCAAACACATCTTTGTAAGACTAAAATAACTTCTGATATAGCTTTTTATATTCTCCACGGATCTTCCTGGACAGTTTTACAATTTTGGGGTCAGCCTCAGTACCCAAATTCAGGTCTTCTACCTGATTCTCTTCTACCACTTTGCTTGGCTGCAGTGGGACATCATTCTTATCAAACAATCTTTCTAGAGGCACCAGCCCTCTAGGTATAATGTTTCCCTTCAACTGCAACACTTTATTTCCTGCCATTTTTTCCTCCCAAGTTCTTTTTGAAATGTCCTCGCTCTCTTCCTCTTCTTCATCAGCATCAATCTCCATATTGGAGAATTATTCTACTGTTTCCAGGAATCTCTTCATCCTCAAATACCTGCCAGTGCTTGATGTTATCTGGGATTGATGGTCGGTAACACACCTCAATTTCATATCTTAAGAGTGGGTTTTGAGGTGGGTGAAATGTACTAGTAGCTACAGCAAGGGAATCAGCCATCCTATTCTATTCTCGGGGCATGAACTGGATATTGAATGCCAAGAAAATTTTTTCTACCATGTCCCAAACTTCATTCTTATAAGCCCTTAGCTTAGGATGTTTGATCTGACACTGATTCCTGACTTGTCTAACCACCAGTTTTGAATCTCCCAGAACTTTTAAACTTTGTATACCCATGCTCCTGGCTGTCTGTAATCCCAACAGAAGTGCTTCATATTCAGCCACATTATTGGTGGCTTCATATTCTAGTTTGAAAGACAGTGGGATCCATTTGCCTGCGGGCGAAATCAATAGCACTCCAGCTCCATTTCCTCCTCTTGAATTTGCTCCATAAAAATGTAGTGTCCATATTCCTGCTTCAATGCTCTCTGAGGGCTGCTCACTCTTGATCTGGCAGAAGGATGGTTCATGAGCATATCTTCTTCCAACATCAAGCATGAGAAATCTCCTTCTTTACTGTAGACTGGGGAATTTACAGAGTTGTCAGCCTTAGTCACCGTCTTGACAAATCTAGTCTCCCTGTATAACCTCCTCTCCTGGCCACCAAAAACTGGGATAGTGGCATATGTTAAATCCAACTTAATTGATGCTCCAATTTTTGTTCCCCGGGACCTTGACAGCAACATACCAAAACGAGTTGGGATGTCAGCCACCACTATGTCCATTACCACACTTTTTGCTGGGATTTGGGCCAAATTGACCACCAAATCCTTGATCATCCCCAAGCATTTAACTCTTTTGGAATCAAATGATTAGAGGTCTTTGTATGGATGTGTGATTTGTAAACCTAGTTGTTCCATGACTGACAGAGGCATAAGATTATGGGAAGCCCCAGAATCTAGCATACAGTTATGTAATAGCAGGTCATGGATCACTAGAGACACATAGAAGGGAGGAGTAGAAGGATCTATCTCCTCAACGTGTGGGCCAAACACAACCATGGGTCTCTCTTCTTGGAGGTTGAGACTATCTGGGATGATTGGTGCTTCTGGAGGGAGCATGAAAGAGGTGACTTGAGATTGATATGCTGGTTGTTTCAAAAGTTCAGTCAAGGGGACTCGGATTTTGACCTTTTCGAGTTCCTTTTGCAGACTAAAAGCAGGAGGGGACTTTTCTATCACAACCTCTTTTGACTCTTTATTTTCAACTGGGGGCTTGACTTCTTTAGACAGATACTTGACATTAGGGGAAAGGACCGTTTTTGAAGAGGAAGGAATTTGATCACCAGATTGCAAAGGTTTGTTTAGAGGTTGCTTACCTTTGTCTGTAGCTTTCTGCATTGTTGATTCCTCTTGAGCAGGTGTTTCCTTCTGAGGTAGCTCTTCTTCTTTCTCTTGGGTACGAGTCCTCTTCCTAGAGGATCTGAGATCATATCTTCTATTGAAATGTGCTTGCATGAAATCATCAAATTGTTTACAATAATGATCAAATTCTGCTTCTTCTGTGTCTCTGGTCCTTTTCTTCTTCTTGCAATGAGCACCCAGCTCCATCATTCCCTTGCAAAGGGCATTCTTCTCCATCACTATTTGAAAAGGCAATATTTGCATCCTCAAGTCCATAGGCAGTGTCTTCAGTAGAATCATCTACTGAACCTTCCAGGTACAATTGGTGTGGCACTTGATCATGTTGCTCCTTTGCTTCCCTTGGAAATATTTGCAAGGGTGGTTTCCTATAGTTAGGATTGTAACCTCTGTTTGGAGCATTCTAGAAATTCTTGAAAGCTGAATTCTTGGCCTCTAATTCAAGCTTACCCAGCTTATTAGTAAGGTTGCTGATCTTTTTGTTCATTTCCTCGATTATGCTAGTACTGGAGTCTATGTCTTGGCTAGAAGTAGACACCTCTTCTTTGCCCCTTCTTCTAGCATCTTGTTCAAATTTTCCTTTTGATTTACCAATGGAGGCAAAGTTCGCTTCCAACTCTAGTGCATCTGCCTGAGCATCATCCAGAGTAGCAGGCTTTCTTTCTCTGAGAGAGAAACCAAATTCTGAATCAAAGGCTGCTACAAAAACAAATTTAGCAGCAGTTTGATGGGGTTTCATATCAGCAGGGAGACTCAGATACAATTTATTAAATCTCTTGATAAATTCTGACACTCCTTCATTGTGTCTTTTCTTTAGTGTATTGAACTCAATGAGACAATTTCCATGATCTTTCTTCTCTCCCCATTTCCTAAGAAAAGTGTCTTCCATGTTATCCCAAGTGGTAATAGAACGGCCAGCCAATGTCTTGAACCATTTTCGAGTTTCACCATCTAGATATTGCACAAACAGTCTTAATACCACATCTAAATGTTCAACATTAAAGTTCTCTGCAAAGGAGCAGAAAGTCTCAAGATGTTTTTGAGCATCAATCTCGTTTTCCCCATTGAATCTGGGCAAGATCTTTAGATAATCCTGGGGCATATCATTCAACACTTGGGGTAATGCCAGGGGAGCGTATTTATTCATCAATAAGGCCAGAACATTAACCATTGGAGGAAGTGGAGGTAGTGTAATATTTTGATGAGTAAGAGGAGGAGGAGGAGGTGGAAGTGGGGTATGAATAATAATAGGAATATACTCAACTGCAGCTTGAGGGTTTGAGGGGAACAAAGGTCTCTTAACAGCAGATACTTCGGTTACTTCCTTGACCTCTTCAACCTCAGGAGTAGGATGAAGACTGTTTTTATTTCTAATACCCTCCCGGGGTGGACTATCTGAGTAATAATAATCAGTATCTCCCACAATGGAGTCGGGATCTGACACTTGAGTTTCTTGAGAAGAAGAGGATGGAAAGTCTTCTATAGACACTTTAGGAATTTCAAAACGGGCTGATTTCCTTTCCCTCCAATTTATTCTATGTATAATCTAGTCAGGGTCAAACACTGAAGGTGTCTTTGGCTTAGACGTATCTGACCTCAGGTGTGGCTTACGAGGAGCCAGGACTGCAAATAGATTTATCTGATAAGAAAATGTGGAGTCGCCAAGGTGAGGGATCTACAACTCTCAACTCTCCATGCTCACCTACTTGAAGAGTGAATAAAATTTTGTCGAGGCCCAGGGATTCTGATTTTCTTAAATTCGTCCCCAGCAACGGCGCCAGAAAGATGTTGTCACTCCTAGAGACAGCCTAGAGTTGTGATAGACCAGTGCCTAGGACATCTTAGCATAGCAAGGAGCGTATAATATAATGTATGAAGTTGTCAACTTCAGCTCACATGCTATCTCTTGTAAACAGGGAAATAAACTAGAATGGGACCAAACTCTTAGAAACTGACACAGGAGAAGAGATACTGCAGAGGCAAGATGTAAACTCTAATACAAAGCATCAGACAATTCAGAGACAGTTTACTGCAAAGCGGGCCAATTCAGAAATACTTCACAGACATAAATTATCAGAAGGTGTATATAGTGAAAGAAATATTGAGAAGATATTAGTTAACATTGAGTTGATACCCAGATATACAATACCACCATGCATGGGCTTACCAATCTAAGAATCCATACATGATAATAGCATTTTAAAAGCACCCTCCAAAAGCAACTAATATAGCAGAAATACGGTTTGGATGATTAATGGAACAGAATATCATGCATGAGCCATATTTAAAGCGCTTGACTGATCTGAGCATGGACATCAACTAGGATGAATCCATACCAAAAATCAGTGAGCCACTCGCATTCCAAAACATGATACAATAAATATGGATGAAATGAAATATTCTATTAATATAACACAATAAAGAAAGTTACAGACTGTGAAATACCAAAGACCAGAATCCTCTTTAACAGATGGCACTCCTCCTCACTGAGACCCTATGGGCTCTGAGCCTTTATACAAGAATTTTACAAAATGTATGCAAAAATCCTTTCACTGCATAATTTTCTGATAAAATCTGGAACCCTAAAACCTTTGTTCTCCTGGAATTTTATAGGAGAAACCAAAACCTAGTAAAAGAGGTAGGTGATGAACATTTAATTTGCATAATTAAGGAAAAATGGCGGAAACATTCGCGCCCATACTACTGAATGACTATGCTGTGTTGTTTGTACTCTATGGCCTGCTTTCTGAAATAAATGCACTGGGAAAAAATATCTTCAGGAACACGGTATAAAATTAAAATCGCATGGACATTTCGTCCTTTCCTGGAGGAAAAACGCCTTCTGAAATAAAACCTAGAGGGTATTGTTTCTTGTGCACAAATATTTGGAGTGATCTGCAAGATCTTCGATCTGGTACTGCACCTTCAAAAGGTTAGATCAAGGCCCTAAAATTTTAAATTATATGTCTTCAATTTCCAACCTTTCGTTGATATTCTCTATCTGCTCCATTAATGTTTCCATCTACAAAATATGTGTATTTTAATAACTCTGGAAGGTTTGACAGATTTTTCACCCCTGTTCCTTTAATGAGAGTCGTGTCGTAACAGCTTCCTGGATTTCCCTCATAAATTATGCCTCTGAAAAATGGTCCTTTGACGTGTGATCTATCACAGTAATTGAGACTGTGAATCATAATAGTTCTTCGCCACTGTAAACCTGCAAAATCTGCAAACTCGTTAAATAAAACCAAGCCAGAAGATGATGGACGTGGCGGGATCGCTGAAAATGGCTGTGCAGACATGGAAAAATGGTGAAACAACGTAGGGTGGCGAAAAAATGCAGCAGAGGAATGGTGGACGAGCTGACCAGAGCTAAAATGTAAAACATTAAAATATAACGTATGAATAGAATATATGAATGGTAGAGAGAAAAATGCGATAGACACGTGGGAGGATGACATGGTGGGAGACTGGGTCCAAGGCATGCATGTGACTAGATGTGGACCTTCCGATCTCAGGGGGAGATCGATGGTTGAAAGAGTATCAGAGGCGATGGACAGTGGGCCAGGGGCGTGATTTTCCTGTGATTAAACCTCATGCAGCTTCGAAGCGCAATGGCTGTTGGATGGAGATCTCCAAATCCGATGGCTGACAGCGATATCGTTGGGCGTCCTGATTCGAACAATAACGTGCGATGAACGGCAGTTTTGGAACCGTACGCTGGGATGTGTGGCAGACGGTGTATGGAATCGCTGGTCCAACGAGAATTACTGCCCACCGCCGAAAGGTGGTGCGATACATACCACCCGGTTTTTGCAAAGGGAGCGGGCGTGGGGACCACCAGGAGCAGATGCATCGCGAACCATTGATTTCAAGGTTTGATCGGACGGTAGGCAGGTGAACTACGAGCATGACGGGGATGAACAATCGCCGTCTGATCTGTTACAGATCTATGGTTCAAAATGAGCCCGATATACATTTGGTAAGCGCCTTTCGGGCTGGCGCCTGGTCTAGCGTCCAGGTTACATGGAGGAAAAGACAAAGGGGCTAGGGCCGAAGGAGCTACGCTTTAAATATTTCAGATATGGATTTTCAGCCTTTTATAATGTGTTTTGGAGGTGGGAAATGGTAACGATAGGCGTAAGAATGATTTTCCAAGGCTATCAAAGGAATTTTGAAGGATTAAAATGGAATGGCCTGCCAAAATTCAATAGGGGTTTGACATGATCAACAGCAGCCATACTGGATATTAGGGCGAATTCCGTTCCAAAACCCTCCAACCTAGTATATTTGGGGTGAATACAACCCAAAATAGTCCAGACCAGTAAATGCGGAGGAAAATCCAACATTTCATGTTTTATGCGCCCTTATTTTTTTGGGCTAAAGCATAATAATTAATTATTTTTAAAATAATTTTGGGGCTAATTATACAAAACTATACAAAAGAGGATTTATATAAAAATTTCGCCCCTCTAAAATATAAAACCCCTTAAATTTCACCCTTGGGCTAAAATTCGCCTCTAAAATTTTCCCTGGACTTTGGTGGAAACAAGTGTATGAACTTTGTGAAGTGTCAAGTGTAATGCATGATAAGTTCCATCAAATCAAATAGAGATAAGGTGAGGCCATTAGAAACATGTAATAGTACTTATACGAGCAATACAAGAGAATAATTAGTTAACCTGCAAAATAGTTCACAAGATAACAATGATCAAAATAACATAATGACATGCATTCAAGAAGATTCATACTAAACAAACTAATTATTTCATAAGAATTAACACAAATGAGATAACACATATCACAAACATAACAATAATAGTATTACTACATCCATGACATATGCATGACGGCGTGCTGATTCTGGGCTTTTATTAAATGTGAAAGTTCCAGACATACATTTACAATTGACAAGACACTAGCCGCAATAGTGGAACATGAAGCCAACACTTGATTCTCCAAAGAAAGATATTCCTCCTATGCCAACAAGAGAATCCAAGGCTGCAAAAAAAATCTCCAAATCTTTTGATTCCAAGCACTTTGCATGAGTTATGAGGGTGTATTTATAACATATGAGATTACCATTCATCTCCCTTTGTGACCTTTGGACTCCCCTCATGACTCTTTGACTTCCTTTGTCCTTTTCTAACTAATGACCTTCCATATTCCAAAATTTATACGTGGACTTATACTCACATATTGATTTCAAATACAATATTACAAATACCCATATGAGACAAAAATAGGTAGAGCCTAATAAAACAAGCCTAATAAGACAAAATAACATATCAAGCTTGAGTTTGAGGAAACTCTAGTTCTAAAGCTTCAATTTTTAGATCTTCAATCACATATTCATTCTTAGCTTTGTATTGTGCGATGGTCTCTTCAAACTTTATGAGAGGATTAGATTGAAAGTAGGCTATATCCTCCATTTCATCTGGGTATACAGTTTTGGAACCAACTTGCGTTTCCTTCTTTAATAAGAACAACATAGTGTTGATCTTGGGAGGGCCACCAATATACTTCTACATGTTATGTCTGTTGATTTCTAGGTCCACTTTGGTAGAAATAATATTCAATCATTCCATGTATTTAAAGACTTCCTATCTGACCACATTTCTACCTTTTACTTCTGGAATTGTCCTAACCAGAGGAATTTTATGAGATTTATCCATAGAATCCACATTGTTGTCTAACTATGCATAAGAGGACAATATGTTGGCTATGAAAGCGGTGAGATGTTTATTACTTTGTGTAAGCATCCAGACTTAAATTTTTTTCCAACTCAGCTTGTTGTCTTGTTTTCTTAACCGACTTAGGTGGTGCATCTATGTACTTCACTTCCCATTCATGCACTGTAGTGATAGTTGCGTGAACAACTATGAGATATTTTTCATTCTTCCTTGATTTCTTTTGTATGTCATGCAAGGGCACAACTAATTTGTGTACGGTAACCAACTCCTCATATAGGTTCCTCATGGTTTCTCCCAATGCTAGTACTTCACCAAGTATAGCTTCCTGAAGCTCGTATAAGTACACAAGTGTGGGAGCCATATTTTGTGTCTATGTTTGGATTTGTTCTATCTCTTACCTTGCAACTTCCAAATTATTCACCATTTGTCTATTCTCAACCATCAAATATTATGTGTTTTCCTTAGAATTTCTTGTAAAGGCCAAGTTGGCTACAGAAATAGCTTTGGGATTCTTTTTTTCTTCAATTACAATCACCTTCTCCTTGATGAAAGCAAGATATGTGAGTTCATCTAGAAAAATGCTTCTTTATTTATTGTACAATTTTCTTCTGAAGCTAATCATAAGTTAAGCTGCAAATATCCATGACCAGATTGTCATCAAGAGGATAAATTTCATCTTCATCATCCAAACCTTGCCCTTCTACAGGAGGAGGTGGAGTCTGAGTGATGATCTATTCTATACAAGGCATAAGATCAACATCCTGGTTCTGTTGTTCCAACTCTACCTCCATATCTTGAATAACTATCAAGTCTTCAATATCTCGGGAATTTTTTTTACCTGTTGTTGTTTTCTTTCTTCCTCTTGTAGCTGATTTTTCTCTTCTTCTTCGACTTGCTTCAACATTTTTTCTTCTTCTTATTTTCTCCTCATTTATTCTTCTTACATATTCCTTTCATATTTTTTTTTCTTCTCTTGTTATTCCTTATATCTCCACTCTTCTTCTTTCCTCTTTCTCTCTGTTTCCATAGTTGCTTTCAAAATAGCTGGATCTGCTTTGAATTTTTAGTTTTTCACCTATGTTGGACTGCGTGCAGCCTTCCTTTTATACTTGACGTTCACTGGGTCACACTTCTCTGATTTCCTCGCTTCCAAAGTAGCTTCTTGTTCTGGATTCACATGTGATGGACCTGCATAGTTTATTGGTGCACGGGGACTAGAGGAATTATAACAAATTTTAATATTTTCCTCCTCTGGTCTATAGTAGGTCCCACTTGGCGAATTGAAATGTATCTTGGCATAGCGTTTCTTGCATATGCTTCTCAAATTATATGGGTGGTAATCCATAATACCAAACCTAAATTTATTTAAATCATTACCTTAAGTTTTTGCAACTTTCATATTCTTAATTTCGTAGGATCCCACTTGGAAAGGAAAAGTGGGCCAAGGTGCTTTCTTTCTCATTTACCTGCCGATAATCCTTGGGAAAGATGGTATGCAATATCATGCATGACCAATTTATCAGTGGCATACCTCGGTAACATATGTGATTAATTCTGACAACCGAACACCCTGAGGTAAGTGCCATCAGGTTAGGAAAACCAATCAACAATTTCTGTTACTGTGTCTATAGCCTTATGGGACGTGCAAGGTGGCTCTTCCTCGAAGATAATCTGCTACAATACTACAAGGAAGTGGTAAACTAGATTCTCCATGAATCCTCTATAAATGCACTCTGAAAGTGACTTGCAATAAATATGAACAATAGGATCTTTTGGTGTCCAATTATAGCTCATGTCAGGGAAAGAATTATGAGCACATATACCATCCAATGGGTATGCAGACATATAGAATATGTATTTCTTTCCCTTAGGAGGATTCTTTGCATTAGTCACACAGATCTTAAGTTGTTGAGCCAACATATCAAACCAATTTAACACCTTCCCCTCATTGACAATATGATGCAAAATATAAACCCAACCTTCAAGTTAGGTTTCAGTACTCTTCCAACCATATATTTGACAACATAATACAATAAGGTATTGGAACACCTTTCTAAGAGATTTAGTCTTTTACGTGTTTTTTTTCAACTGTGGTTCATGGTCACTAAGTGGCCGATACATCCACAGGTAATAATTTAGGCAGATCCACCCGAAGGGATATACCCATCGGCTTATCTGGTCAAGCCTAACCCCAAGGACATCGAGTATATTTGACCCTGTGACCTCCCAATTAGAAAGGTACTTAGCAAAGGGAAATCAACCAACTGAGCTATCCCTTGGTGATAGATTTAGTCTTGTATATGTTGCTGGGTGTTTGGCAGAATCTAGATGGCTCTTTCACCCAAGTTTTGATAACATCCTTGGTTCTTAAATAACCGGTGGCTGCATATAAATGAGAATCCATGTATGCTTATGGCTTGGGAAAATGATACATGAGATGAATATCATGGGCCAAATATGAAGCAAGTCATTTTCCACTGACACTAGTGAGGGTCATGCTCTTTGTATCTATGTGCGGCAAGATCCACTTGATGATGTTTGCAAAAGGGAAGATTGGGAACTTGCATGCAGCTTTATGAAAGCTTGACTTCTGGATATTTATGTATACCTGTATATCCTCATTTTCTTTGAAATTGGTAGCTTTGAATGCATCCTTAACTATATACCATGTGATATCTAAATCATTTTCAATGAAGAGTTGAGTGTCAGATAGAATAGGCATGGTAACTGGAGTAATCTCAACCACTTCACCGTCGCTGCTCTCTTTAGTGACTTTTGAGGCTGATCTCTTTAGAGGAATGCCGATGACAACTAATGAAAGAGAGATGTGCTCAAAACCTGCAGTACCTATATCAAAATATGCACTCATGGAAAAAAAAAAAAATTAGATCAAGCATATCAATTCATTGACCAAGATCAAAGAAAAAATACAATCATTGGGTAGAAGGATTGTGCATTTTTTGAGCTCAAGGAGGAAAAATAGTCTCTTGAACTACACATTGTGGAGTCTTAGAAGGCAAGGGATGATCTTGAGGCTTGAGACTTGCAATGCGCAGTCTTAGCAGGTAGACTGAGGGAAGAGACCGCACATTGCGTAGTCTCAATGGCAAAGGTTGAGGCTTGAGGCTTGACACTACGAAATGTGCAGCTAGGCAAGCCAGTGACTTCGCACTGTGTATTATCAAAGGCCAAGGGTGAGGCTTGAGCCTTGAACTTGAGAAATGCATAGTTGGAACGGGTAGTAGTTGCTCAAGATTGCGCAGATCTGCCCGAGAAGGAGAGAGAGAAAATTTAAGATTTGAATGTCCGAACGAGAAGAAGTGTAGATCAGCCTCAGGGTAAGTTAGATTAGCGAATAACATGGGTTATAAAAGATCATGAAATTGGAAAAAAATACATGCAAAATGACCTAGCAACAATAACTTCTGGTAGGAAAAATGAAATAAGTCGATGCGACACTTATAAAAAGTGAACGACGGACCAAAACAACACTTTTACAAGCTAATAAAAATAAAAATACCAACTAATATGAAAATAAATGGGAAAAATAACACTCATAAAAGCAAAAGCGACATATGAAAAACTTACCGGAAAAGCGTTGTAAACTAAGTAAAAGGCTTATTGATCTCACTGGGAAAGCCATAGATCCAATGTAAAATGTGAAAATGTTCTCTAAGAGAATCTATTATACAGATCTATCCCCTAGGGGGCCAAGTTAGGGCTTATGACGCACATGCCTAAAATCAAGGAAAAAACAACACTTGTCTTAAGATAATAAATAAATAAATTTGTGCCACTTGTGAAATATTAATTATGCACTCCCTATTCTCTAACGATGAATACTTAACTTATTCCAAGAAACTGCATATTCACACTAGTAGAAGGCATTGGGCGATTACTGGCAACAAGGGATTGAACAATTCACTGTCTTAGTGAATTACACAGTTTCTAACTGTCAGAAAGGGGTAGTGCAGTTTTTGTGCTCAGTGTCTGCCTGTCTTCAAGGATTGTGCAATTTTTATCCTCAAGGAATATCATATTTTCTATTGAAATTGGTTGCACAGTTCCTATAGGGAATTCTTCCAGTAGGCGCAAGATAAAAGCAGGAGATGGATTGTGTTAGAAATTGTTTAGTCATCATTGATAAAACTTTGTCACGATCAAGACAACCTAATCAAGTCATCACAAGCTCTGCATGAAAATATAATTCTTCAAAATCATATGGAATACTTGATGATAGTGGAAAATAGGTTCTTATGAATAGAAGGTAGGCTCCAAAACAGAGGCATGGGAAAAATTTTGGAGGGGGGGTTGTAGTAGTTACAACAGTAACCACTGTATGCTATACATAGTTCGAGCAATTTAGTGCAATATCTAATTTTAATAGTCATAGCATATACCAATGTATTTAACCAGGGTTCTCCTTTCCAAGCGAGATTACTGTGAAATGTAAACGGAATGATCACATACATTCCATATCTATTCAACCAGAAAAGAGACAATCATTCATTAAAATTGCAAATGTAACAAAAACACTTATATTAAATATTATGGGAAACTGAGCCTGGGACAAGGAATCTCCATCTAACCATAGACAAATGCAGTAAGTCCTCACCAGTGCAGTTGTTGCCCTCGGGCTAGATTCCAGAGTCCGAGGTGTTCCTCTTGGGAATCAAACACAACCAACAGATGAACCAAGAACCAAATATTCTTTCATCTCTTTCCATAACTGAGTTGTAGCAAAATCAATGCACCTAGGAACTATGATTCCACCCACTTGCAGGGACTCCAAAACTGAAAAATTAATGAATTAAACAACAAAAAGTCTTTAGAAAACGTTTAGGTATTCCCCAGGAGTAATTCCTCTACCCCAACCCACAGGAATTTCTGAGAAAGGCCATCTCCACCCTCTAGGTCATGGGGAATCGACAGGAAATTCTTCCTCTCCTGAATGTTTCCTTTCATACCCTTCATAACCAAAAAAACTCATAACATCCTTCTCTACTCTCCTCGTATTCTCTTGTTGAATGAAGAATTGTATCCCCTCTCCTTTCCTCTACATTCTGTTTTCTCTCCTTCGCAATGATTTACTTCCATTATCCTTGCTGCTAGCATAGTCATATCATATTAAATCTTGTCCTTTCTGCCTTTTAAGTTTTTCCCAAAGAATAATGGTCTTTTTCCTTCTCTGTAAATTCAATTTAATTCAAGAACTAGACCATTTAAGTTTCAACAACCAGTCTTTAATGACTATTAAAAAAAAAATAGATTTCTTGCAACGAGGAAACCTTGACCATCCCAAGAAAGTTACCTCCTCATCTATGGAATATGTTTCCCTTGACTGAAGCCTTTTTTTTTTAATTCAATTACATGATGTAATGGCATGGAAAAATCAAGCCAATTTCGAGCTAGTCTGTTACAATAAATATGTGAAATTTTTTAACATAATTGTTATTGAAGGGAATTTTTTAATAAAAAATTTATTGGTGAAAGGTTAATTTATTATTAAAATATCACTCTTGAAGGGTAAAATTTTAAACATAATGTTCCTCGACTAGAAATATCCAAAAACATAAAAAAAATTAAAAAAAAAATGGCTTACGGGTGACGAGGAATCCAAATTCTAACCCTCATCGTAGTATGCTCCAACATGTCCCGTCGAAATCAAATTCTCGATCCCTGATAGTTCTACTACTACATTATATTGATAGATTCGTCTATTGTAGAAAAAATAACATTGGGCTTTAACTGACCCAACTTCAAGGAACTTTAGATACAAAATTTTGCAACAATGTTCGACCAATCAACTAGTGGAAAAGAATAATTAATTAGGTCAACCAATGGTATCACTGAACAATCAATTGGTCAAACAGTTATTTCTAGAAAAAATGATAGATTAATCAAGAAAGTGGCTTATCCTCTCAAAAAATGACATTGTTATTATTCCTTTTTTTTTATAAATTTGTTGGTTGACCAATAAGCCACATAAAAGAAAATTTTTATTCTATTGTAGTCAGTGCTCCACGTCGTCATGCAATTTATCTAAGAAACATTCCACAACATGAAAATGACTTACCATCATTAAGTCACTGATATTTTTTCTTTGACACTTCCACCTAACCAAGCATATGGATGAAAAATTTTACATTATTTTTCCCAAGAGTAGTCAAATAATGAATCATATGACACAATCACTCTCAAATATTGGTATGAGAGAAATTTTTTGCATTCATACAAACTTCATATCAAGGAGCAACATCTTGAATTTTTCTTGTAGGTTCTTACCTTCAACACCAAACCATCTTACATTTGCAATACCAGTTGATTTAATCAACCAATGCTTTCACTCATACATCAACTAGTTCAACTAGTCAATTTTTTCCTAATGGAACCCACAAGTCAACCAAATGTTTACTTCTTCATTTTGGTTAGTTGCGAAGATTTATCTTCAATAGAGAAAAATCCATTAGCATGTAGAATCAATCTTTACACATAACATCCATAATTGGATAATCTATCATATTTTCAAGAAAATACTCAACTTGCATTTTTTCTTCAATTTCACCATGATTATTTCGACCACATCATCTCTTTTCATATTAGTTCCACCTCTCCCTTCATTAGTGTTATAGTCTTGGATTAAATAACAATGGTAAAGCAACCAAATGTTTAAGGTAGAGCATCAACATGTATACAAGAATGGCCGACATCATGAATACTTGCAAGCACACATATACACATAAGAATACATATTGGGAAGGAATTCCAACCATATTACATTAGATCGTTATATGAATTTATACATTAGGAAAATTCTTGGAGCGGATGCTATCCGTTAAGTGTATTTTCCCTTTATTGAAAGTACACATGTATTTAGTTAATACTAATGTATGATGACTATAGGCCTAAGTGGACCTTCCAACAACAACCCTAGCCCTGTAGGCACTAGAGGGATTTTCCCCAACAATCATCACTTTATTTTATCCATATATTCAATCTTTGTGGGAAATAACACTAGTAACACAACAAAGTTATATGGCTTAATAATAGGCCTATAATAGGCCCAAAGCTTCAAATACTCCAACCTCATTGCTAAAGGGGACGAAAAAATCATCATTCAAGGCCTAAAAAATATTTTGGGAGGTGCCAAGTTGAAAAAAGTCTCTACCAATTGGCGCTTTTCCTGAAAATGGGGGGAAATTACTTCCTTCCTAAGCATTTATCTCAAAATTATTCCTAGTCATGTTCGAAGAAAAACTAATTGGTTGGTTAACAAACTAGCCAATGAGGTAGTCAATAATACTTAACACAAAATCAAAGCCCATTGGAGCAACATATATTCAATCCCTCTCAATCTTGAATGCAATCAAATCAATGATGAGGATAATAAATTTCAAGTTGAAAATAAACCTCCTATCTTTGGGACTATGATTTTCAACACCTATCCCCCCCCCACCCCCAAGTAATGGTCTTGCTCAAGGTGAGACATCTGGGATACGTGATGACACAATCCATTGCATGATCAAGGAAAATGGCATTGATTGGAATGCAATGAGCTATGATCAACATGCTCCAGGTTTGACTCTCCAATGATGGGGAAGTGAAGGCAATATATGAGCCTAGTAATGGTTTCTCCACTCCCATCAGGTGGAATGATATGCAATTTTCTATTAGCACTAAGTGAAGCATAATGGAAATGTATGGTGGTTCTCTCATCGTGGATGATCACCTTCACAACAATATTATTTCCCAACTCACAAGGATCACTCCCAAGTTGTTGGCTCTTCAACCCCATGTGAAGCAAATTCATTTCTTAGGTGTCTTCAATTGAGAAGGTTGGATTTTTGCTTCTCTCTTAGAGTTTTTTCACACTAGTCTTCAATTAGCTTCCATTCAAAGAATTCACTCAAGCCTAGCTCTTGACCATTGTGCTTTTCTTTAGGATCTTTGTGCTGGAATCCACCCCATATCTTATCAACTAGCCAATCCATGATGTTTAGAGGCTTGGTATTCTCTACTACACTATGGGTTGTCAATTCCAAGCCAAGTTTTCCAAGCCCATTCCAATCCTAACCCCCACTCTGTGATTAGACCCCCCTACTTTCCTCGATCAACTCAAGCTTCGCTCCCTCATTGTACCTTCTTTAACAATAAGACTCAATGGTTCAAACCTTCCCCAAATTTTGCAGTGGCCAACTACAAAGGAAAATTAAGAGCTTTAGCAAAGGAAAATAAGACTCCTCTCTCCCTCGAGCACACTAGTAAATCATAAATTGACGCGAAGAAGACAGAGTAGAGTATAAAGAAAAAATATGCTTGCGAACTAGAGAAATACAAGACAATCTAAAAAAGAAAGCAAGCCAAATAAAATTGGAGTGTTCCAAAAAGCAATTAAAGGACAAGATGAGCGACTGAGTTGAAGATAAAATAAGGGACACAAAGCTCCACAGTGCAAATAATATTTTCAAGACCATGAAAATCATCTTGGCATGAGCACTAGAAGAATAGAAAAAACCTCAACAACACATCATCCTAGCATAAGCATTAGAAAAATAGAGAGAACCTCAACAACAACTCTTGCTTAAATTAGACAAAATGGGCAAGCACATAAGCATTATGAATTAAAAAAATTAATGCCTTTGATTGACATGCTTTCAAAGTCAAATTCACATATGATGCTTGGCTAGAGGAAACTCCATTAGGAATGTGGACAAGAAAAACAATAGAGGTAGTTCTACCAGCCCAAATTGCATAAAGGGCCCAATAGAGGAGAAGCTACTCCACCAAAAGGATGTAAACAATTAAAATCCATAGAACTAATTGTTCCTCATCATGCACAAATGTCTTATTGTTCTCATCTATTCAATGTGTTTCTTAGCTAGTGATATCCCTCAAATAATGGCTCACAAGGCACACTTTAATTATCTACTATTAGCTACTCTAGCTAGTTTCAGAAGCATTGCTTTTTAAGAATATTTGATGAACATCCTTCAAGCTATGAAAAACTATATTGAACTTTCTATCTCCTTTGAAAAACATCATGCTCTGTTGCCTCGTTCCCAATATGGCAAGCTACACGGCCCATTTATTTTACTTATTCTCATATAATAAAAGATTCTATCTAACTTTGAAAAAAAGAGAGAATTTTAAGCCTTTGACCAAGTGTCAATGCTTTAACTTAATTATTAATTACTATACCTAATCTCCATTCAAAACATAGTTCTTGTTATCCATCAAAATCAAAAAGCAATTGCCACCCATATAAATCTTAATGATTTTTAATAGAATAATGCCATCACAAATCTTAGATGCATTATGTTTAGTTATTTCACTATTTTTAAATTTCTTATTAAAACAAAAGTTCATGTTTAGTTATTTCACTATTTTAAAATTTCTTATTAAAACAAAAGTTCATATTTAGTCATTTCACTATTTTTAAAGTTCTTATTAAAACAAAATTTTATCACAATTATCAAATTTGAAACAAATATATTTACAAAATCATACTTATGAATATTCGATTAATTATGCTTATGATTTAAATATTCAATTAATTATGCTTATGATTTAAAGAAATTTTTTTTTCTTGATGATGCTTTTAAAATTATTTACAAGTTAACACAAAAATTTTACAATGTTATTTACAATAGACTCAATTATAACATTTCCTTGCAACAAAATGAATAACCACACATGAGTGATTTTGGAATTAAAACACCAATGCCAATTTAATTTTAAAGAAGAGAACTTTATGAAAAAAATCTGATTTTAAATGCAATCATGTTACCGTATTAAAAAAAAATGCACATTCCTTCTGTTTATAGTATTCCAAAGCTGAAACATTGTTATTATTATTAGTATTATTTATAATGAACATTTTTAAGAAGGTAAAATATGATTATTTAGTCTAACTATTTTATGTTTTAATCTTTTTTTTCGGTATATTTTATTGTCAATGTTGTCCAAAAAATCCAGTAGGAATTGGTTGGAAATGCAAATTTGAGTTAGGTAGTCTGCGTCCTATGAGTTTTTCAAGGCGTTGAATCCATTTATACATTCAAAAAACCAATTTAAACATCTAAACATAGCAATCTCACCAATAATTATATGTTCAAATTCCAAAAAAAAACTAAAAATATGAAATAGTTAGACTACGCTAAATATTATTATCATAAAATTAATTGTATCAAAAATACTTTAAAATAATAAAACAACAATTAACCTCATTTTTATGTCAAACACAAAAATACTTTAAAATAATAAAACAACAATTAACCTCATTTTTATGTCAAACACACCTCAGAAACCAACAATGTACAATTGTCATCATTTTATGTAAAAAATGCTTTGGCGTATCTTTAATTTGGAATTTTGTTCACATTAATCTTCCACTTCTTCCTCTTAAAACCAACAATTTCCTTCTCATATACAATCAATATTCATCCATTAAAAAAACAAAATAAGATTATGTGATTTCTGGAAAAAGCCATTAATGTAGTCAATTGTGTAAACCACAACAACATTTATGATGCTACATAATGAGAAAAAAAAAGCCTCTACTTTTTTCATATAACTAACATTTATTTTTGAATGTCACACCCTTCACACAAGTCAGTGGAAAATCCTATTATCACTACAAATTACATTTAAAAAAAAATAACTTCTACCAATGTAACAAATTACTTCACATGGCACCAAGAGTTCAGGACTCGAAACCATAAGAAAAAGAAGACATGCCTAATCAAGTTGCAAACAAATTTCAACTTGGGCATAAAATTGGGTTAGTCCACGCATAGAAGTAAAAAATATGCATCTTTACTTTATGCAACTTAGTTTCTTATTTCCAGAGGTGTTGATGAAGAAGAGTGTTGGTATGCATAACCATTATTCCAAACAAAATAAAAATTTATAAAATTTTCAAGAAAAAATAAAAAAAATATCCAATTAACAAAAAAAATAGCCAACTAGTATGAACAGTTAAACACCTGTCACTTACGGAAGAAGTGATTCAGTGGGAAGCCAACATTACTTTAGGAATTATTAATGGTGCATGATTAGAATGGCCTTGCCAACAAGAGCTTTGAATAACAATCTCGTAGTCTTAAAAAAATCACAAAATAATCTAGAAATTCTGGTAAGAATTTAAAAAGTTTTGTTAGAAATCTTTGAAAATCTGGATTATAGATGTCAATTTTCAGAATTTTGGGTGCCCAAGAGTTATTGATGGTGTTAAATCCATTTCCATCATAAAAATAACGATTCAAACACTCCAACTATCTGATTTTCTATTTTTTTTTCACCAAATTCTGACAAAAACCTACCTTCCAAGCTATTCTGTTGCATTTCGATGTGAAGGATAAAAATGGTTATATGTCGGAAAGATCCCCTCATCACACATCTAAGTCGGATTATAATGATGTCATCAATAAGGACCCGGAATTTGTTGTGGGGAATGTCAACCCTCAATATCCTAATTGTTTGGTCACCACTCTCTCCCCAACTCCTGTGGCCCCCCCTCCGGAGTCGGATTCGACGGGATTGTTGTTTGTATCCCCATTGATGTCTCCGTTAGAGTGGGCTTCCCCTCCGCCATGTATTTAATAGTTAAACAATATGGGTTTTTGAAGGGAAGGTCCATCCATGACGCACAGTAGGCACAACACAAGAAATCATACATTATATCCATTCAAACAAAGAGGAGGCATTAATCATGAAGGTAGACCTGTTTAAGGCGTATGACTGTGTTGAACGGTCATTCATACGGCTTGTGTTGTTAAAGGTGGGGATTTCATTGCAGAACATTAGGTGGATCATGGCTTGCATAACATCAGTCTATTACGCGGTCCTTATCAATGGCAGACCATCCCAATTTTTTAAGGCCGAGAGGGGCCTTCGCCAAGGCTATGCTTTGTCTTTGCTTATATTTATTCTCATCATGGATGTATTTAGAAAATGTCTTCAGCGGGCCTCTCAGGAAGGTTTCTTCTCTGGTTTAGTTTTCTCTCCCACGGTCTCCATTACACGTTCTCTCTTTGTAGATTATTTACTAGTGTTTGACAGGTTATTAAGGAATCAATGGTTATACCTCCACTTCCTCCTCAATCTATTCGGCACAGCATTAGGTTTACACAACAATAAAGGGAAATATTTTATGTTGCATGAAAATGGGGACATCAAGGAGATCAAGTTCATAGCGATCTTCTTGGGGGTTCAGCCTAAAGCGTTGGGAGAGGGTTTTTCTTATTTGGGCTTCAAGATGAAACCAGGAGGCTATATATCGGCGGATTGACGATGGTTGGTGGATAAATTCAAAGGCGGGATCCAACACTGGAGCCACAGATGGCTATCGATGGGTGGAAGGTATGTGCTTATACAAGTTGTTCTTATTCAGTTGATGGTGTATTGGGGGCACCTGTTTTATTTTTCAGAGCATATAATCGAGGGTATAAATGTTGTTATTGCAAATTTCCTTTGGTCTGGCGCCTCCACCAATAGGAAGTATCATTTGTATAAGATAAGTATCTTATCAACACCCAAAGAGCTGGGTGGATGAGGGTTATTGGATTTCAAAACATTCATGAACGCCCTCCTCACCAAATCTCTATGGCGCGCCATTCATCAGGATGGAATATGGTCAAAAATTACCCACTTTAAATACATAGAAGGGGACCCTATGTTACAGCTCTATAGGGGAAATAATGTGGGATCAAGAAAGGAATCAACTATATGGAAAAGTTTCAAAAAAGTGATGTTGGGTCTGGGATTGCAATTGGCATGGCGCTTTGGAAACAGACAGTCCATCATTGTAGGGAGTGATAGAATTATGGTGTTGAAAATATTAAAGTCAGATTCTAGCCTTTGAGCAGGAAGAAAAGAGTACAGAGGCTGTAGTAGCAGAGTTTGAGTGCACAGAACTGTGTATTAAATAAGAATGGGAAGAACCATAAGGATGAAATCAATGTTGATGGGCCGCAACCACTATTGCAGAGGAGAATTAATTTTGTTATGGGCGTAGCCATTTTTCAGAGGGATGAAGACTTTCGTGGTTCTGAACTACGGAAGAACAAAGTTTATTTAAAATCAGTCCTTTTGGGCTTTTAAGCCCTCAACAACCAGAAATGAAGAAAATTGTTTAAACGGCGAAGTTCTTTAATTTTTGAAAAGGCACGACAAGTGGTCCCCACCACTTCAGCGCTAATCACAATCGCAAGTTTAACTTGCAGTGTCTTGTTGATGTGAAGATTTGCGATGCGATGCGATCACAGTCACAATCGCATATCGCAGTTGATATGTTTAAAAACTAAAGTGTCTTGTTGATGAGGTAGAGTTCCGCAAGTGGAACATTTTCATATATTACACAGCAACTATTATAATTGCCCTCTGCTTTGTGCCAAGGTCTGCGGGTGGTCCCACAGACCACGCGGCATTACATTATATGATCGCAAGTTTTTTGAATCACAACTCTTTTGAGCATGGCCCCGATTGCATTGACCAATGGCGGACCCGATCCAGTTTATGCAGCGGAATTAAAAGGGGCAATTGCATCCGGTTCCCAATCAGAGATCGCAATGTTTATGTTTTGGCCCGATCGCACAAGTGTTTTATCCGGACCCGATCTATCATATAGGGCGAAGTTCATTTTCCCATCACATCCGCTTTCCAATCGCAATCAGAACTCTTTTGAGTATGGCCCGATTGCATTTTGATGTGACAGACCCGATCTAGAATTGTGGTGCAGTTTATTTGTTCGATCGTGTCCGATCGCAATCAGAGATTTTATTTTGCTGTTTGTTTTGTGGTTAAGTCGTGGATCCGATGAATGTTTTTAAATAGATTTAAATCACGCGTTCAAAGCGCAATTGTTAAGTGGGCCCGTTAGTATTTTAAAACAGACTTTAGTTTTAATTTTAATATGTTTTGTAATGTTTTTTTGTTATACGCGGCATATAAAAGCCAAAAAGGCCCGAGAGCCTGTGTAATTTTTGAAATGTTTTGTTTTGTTTTGCACAGCAGTGCGGGAAATGAAAAACACAGCAACGTTGTCTTTTGAGATACAGTTTCTTTCGTGAGAGACAGTGAAGTCTTGGGTGTGCACTATGTTGTAGCAGCAGTCACTATCTTGAATCCCTCTGTTAGAGGAAGAATTTGTAACAGTTTTGAAGAAAATAGAAGTTTGTTTTTAGAGTTGAAACTCTGTCTCCTGTCAAGAAACTTTAAATATTTTCTCTGTGTTGAAGAGGGGAATTTTATTCTCCATTTGTTGTTTTGGAATTCTCAGAAATTCCAACATGGTATCAGAGCTAGTTCAGGATCTTTGAAGGTCAAAGAAGCTGAAAGAAGAAGAAGACTTGTTGTAGCTTTTCTCCAGCAACGTGAAAGCTCAACAGAAGATAAAGTTCAGGTATTTCTCAAAGAAAACAGAGTTGTTGATTTTTTGTTTAAAAGAGTTTGTTCTTTCAGGAAAGGAAAGACAGGTTATCTAAGTTCAGAGTTCAGTTTAAAAGTAATGGTTGGACCAAGCATTGGTATGAGTATTGGAAATGCTCAGCTTCCACAATTTAATGGAAGAATTATGATTATTGGGCCATTACCATGAGAGCCCTGTTTGTCTCACAAGACTTATGGGAATTTGTAGAAGATGGTTTTGATGAACCAGCTAATGAGTAGGCTTTTAATGCCTTAACTCAAGCAGAGAAGGATATATTGAAGAGAAATAGAAAGAAGGACTCTAAAGTCCTCTACTATTTGTATCAAGCAGTAAATGAGAGTGTGTTTCCAAGGATAGCAACATCTAAGAGATCCAAGGATGCATGGGAAACTCTGAAAGTAGCCTATCAAGGTATGGAGAAAGTGAAAACAACAAAACTTCAGTTGCTGAGGAGAGATTTTGAAACTCTCTGCATGAAAGAGTCAGATAATATAGACACATTTTTTACACATGTTATTGGGATGGTAAATCAGATAAGGTCCCATGGAGAAACTCTTGAAGAAAGAAGGATTGTGGAGAAACTTTTGAGGAGCTTACCCTCAAAGTTTGATGCTATAGTTACCACCATAGAAGAGACCAAATATCTCTCAAAGTTCATGATAGATGAACTTCATGCCTCACTGATAACTCATGAACAGAGATTGAGTAGAAATGAAAACTCATCTCTAGAGCACGCCTTCAAGACCCAGATGCCTTCAAGAAGAGGAAAAGGTCAAGGCAGAGGAAGAGGAAGAGGCAGAAGTCAAAACAGAGGTGGAAGGAACAGCCCTTCACATTCACATGGAAGGAGCAATAGTCAAAATCAGAGCCACGGTCATTGCAACAGCTTGCAAAGTGGACAACAACATGCACATGGACAAAGGTATGACAAATCCAATGTCCAATGTCATTATTGCAAGAAATATGGGCACTATGCCAATGAATGTAGAAAGAAGCAAAATGACATAAAAAATAGGCAGAATGCTAATGTAGCAAAAGAAGAAAAGAACCCAAGTAATGTGTTGTTAACATGTAATGTAGCACAAGATAGAGAAGATGATGTTTGGTTCTTAGATTCAGGATGTAGTAATCATATGATTGGAAACAGAGAAATGTTTGCCAATCTAGATGAAGAAGTTAAATCAGAAGTAACCACAAGAACAAATACTAAGATCTATGTAAAAGGAAAAGGTAGAGTTAGTATTCGAGCAAGAAATGGAGAGAAAAAATTTGTTCCAGATGTGTATTATGTTCCTGGTTTGAAGTGTAATATTTTGAGCGTTGGGCAACTCATAAACAAAGGTTACGATGTAATTTTCAAGGATGATGTGTGCACAATAAAATATATACCTCCAAGCAAGAAAATCATTGCTGAAATACAAATGATCAGCAATAGAATGTTTCTGCTCAAGCTCAACACTGACTTGAAGGGAAAAGGAAAGAGCATAGCAGCTGTAACACAAGAAGCCTTTCAAAAGGAAGCAAAAGATGAAAATTGGTTATGGCACCTGAGATTTGGACATCTAAATTTTGGAGGATTAAATTTGTTGCACAGAAAAGGAATGGTAAGAGGTTTGCCATTGATTGAGAAGCCTGACAGCCTATGTGAAGGCTGCATCTTGGGAAAGCAACACAGAGAAAATTTTCCATCAAGGAAAAGCATAAGGGCGAAAGCACCCTTAGAGATTATTCACTCAGATTGATGTGGGACGATGCAAACAGCATCAGTTTCAGGCAGCAATTACATGCTGACCTTCATAGATGATTTCACAAGGAAAGTGTGGGTTTATTTTCTGAAATATAAGAGTGAAGTCTTTCAGAAATTTTGCTATTTTAAAGCTCTTGTAGAGAAACAGAGCAGGATGCATATTAAAATTCTCAGAACTGACAGAGGAGGAGAATATATATCAAAGGAATTTCTGAGTTTTTGCAAAGAGAACGGCATACATAAGAAGTTTACCACAAGGTACACACCGCAACAAAATGGAGTTGCAGAAAGAAAGAATCGAACCATAATGGAAATGGTGAGAAGTATGCTAAAGGAAAAACACTTGCCGAATGAGTATTGGGTAGAAGCAAAAAAGTATACTGTGTATATTTTGAATAGATGCCCTACAAAAGTTGTGATGAACAAAGTTCCAGAAGAAGCGTGGAGTGGCAGAAAATAGGGAGTCACCCACATGAGAGTTTTTGGATGTGTGGCATATGCACACATACCTGAAAAGTCGAGGAAGAAGTTGGATAGTAAGGGGGAGAAGTGCATCTTCCTTGGATATTGTGAAGATTCCAAAGGATACAGATTGTATAACCCATCCACAAAGAAGTTTGTAATAAGCAGAGATGTGCATTTTATTGAAGAGGAAGCATGGGATGGAAGCATTGAGAAAACAGTCAATGTTAAAAGTTGTTTATCTCATGATGAAGATGAGGAAGATGTGATTGAAATTAACAACTCATCGGTAGCACAACCTCCACCAACACTAGGACAGCAAGGGACACCTCAAGCAACAGCGAGAACACCCTTGAGAAGAAATGGGAGTGCATCACCAAGCACACCACAAGGAGTAGATTCAAGTGCTTCTTCAAGCACGACTACACCAAATGAAAGAGGAAAAAAGTTCAGAAATATTAATGAAATTTATGCGCAGGAAGCGGCAAATGAAGGTATGAATTCCTTATTTTCTTTGTATTGTCAAGTTGATGATCCTATTCATTTTGAAGGTGCTATTAAAGATAGAAAATGGATAGAATCTATGGATGATGAAATTAATTCCATAGAAAAGAACAAAACATGGGAGTTGGTTGATCTCCTAGAAGGTAAAGATGTCATTGGAGTTAAATGGGTCTATAAGACCAAGAGCAATGCTGAAGGTAAAATAGAAAGACACAAGGCCAGATTTGTTGTCAAGGGATATAAGCAGAACCATGGGATAGATTATGAGGAAAATTTCACACCGGTTGCAAGAATGGAAACCGTGAGAGCACTGTTGTCCATAGCAGCACAAAACAAGTGGAAATTTTACCAAATGGACGTGAAGTCAGCATTCCTAAATGGAATGTTAATGGAAGAGGTTTACATTGAACAACCTCTCAGATATGAAAAGAAAGGCCAAAAGCACAAAGTGTGCAAGTTGAAGAAAGCTCTTTATGGGCTGAAGCAAGTGCCAAGAGCATGGTACAGTAGAATAGACTCCTATCTACTCGAAAATGGATTTGAAAAGTGTGAGGGAGAACCCACCCTCTACATCAAAGAAAAGGATGGTAAAATGTTGATTGTAGCTTTTTATGTTGATGATGTAATATTCACTGGAAATAATGATTATCTCAGTGAAATTTTTAAAACAATTATGAAAGAGGAATTTGAAATGACTGATATGGGTTTGTTGAGATATTTCTTAGGAATAGAAGTAGAGCAAAATAAAAAAGGGATTTTTATCTCACAAGAAAAGTATGTGAATCAAGTTTTAGAAAGATTTAATATGGAAGAGTGCAAAGCTGCAATTACTCCCACGGTAATGGGATTGAAGTTGAGAAAAAATGAAAGCAGCAAGGATTTTGATCCAAGTTTGTATAAAAGCATAGTTGGCAGCCTCATGTATTTGACTGAACCTAGGCCCGACATAATGCATGTTGTTAGTTTGATTTCCATATTCATGGAGAAGCCAAAGGATGCACATTGGCAGGCAGAAAAGAGAATTCTGAGGTATGTTAAAGGAACTAAAAGATTTGGTATTTTATACACTGCTTCAGAAAATTTAGAGTTAGTTGGATACACTGAAAGTGATTGGGCGGGAAGTGTAGACGATCGGAAGAGCACTTCCGGTTATGTTTTTCATATGGGTTCAGGAGCCATTTCATGGGCTTCTAAGAAACAACCGATTGTAGTGTTATCTACAGCAGAGGCAAAGTATGTGGCAACTACAGCAGCAGCGTGTCAAGCAATTTGGATGAGAAGGATGTTGAGAAGTTTATGCCAAGAACAAGTAAAAGGAACAGTAATTTATTGTGACAATAGCTTAGCTATTGCATTTTCAAAGAATTCAGTGTTTCAGAAGAGAACAAAACACATAGATACAAAGTTTCACTATATCAGAGAATTGGTGAACAATGGAGAAATTGTTTTACAGCATTGTAAAACAGAGGAGCAGTATGTAGATATTTTGACAAAACCATTGGGGCAGAAGACATTTGAATTTTTAAGAAAATGCTTGGGTATGACTGATAACCCAGCAGCTGACTTTAAGGGGGAGTGTTGAAAATATTAAAGTCACCTGCTAGCCTTTGAGCAGGAAGAAAAGAGTACAGAGGCAGCAGTAGCAGAGTTTGAGTGCACAGCACTATGTATTAAAGAAGAATGGGAAGAACCATAAGGATGAAATCAATGTTGATGGGCCACAACCACTATTGCAGAGGAGAATTAATTTTGTTATGGGCGTAGCCATTTTGCAGAGGGATGAAGAATTCCGTGGTTCTAAACTATGGAAGAACAGATTTTATTTAAAATCATTCCTTTCGGGCTTTTAAGCCCTCAACAACCAGAAATGAAGAAAATTGTCTAAACGACGAAGTTCTTTAATTTTTGAAAAGGCACGACAAGTGGTCCCCACCACTTAAGCGCTAATCGCAATCTCAAGTTTAACTTGCAGTGTCTTGTTGATGTGAAGATTTGCGATGCGATGCGATCACAGTCGCAATCACATATCGCAGTTGATATGTTTCAAAACTGAAGTGTCTTGCTGATGAGGTAGAGTTCTGCAAGCGGAAGGTTTTCATATATTACACAGCAACTATTATAATCACCCTCTGCTTTGTGCCAAGGTCCATGGGTGGTCCCACAGACCACGCGGCATTACATTATACGATCACAAGTTTTTTGAATCGCAACTCTTTTGAGCATGGCCCCGATTGCATTGACCAATGGCGGACCCGATCCAGTTTATGCAGCGGAATTAAAAGGGGAAATCGCATCCGATTCCCAATCAGAGATTGTAATGTTTATGTTTTGGCCCGATCGCACAAGTGTTTTATCCAGACCCGATCTATCATATAGGGCGAAGTTTATTTTCCCATCGCATCCGCTTTCCAATCGCAATCAGAACTTTTTTTAGTATGGCCCGATTGCATTTTGATGTGACGGACCCGATCCAGAATTGTGGTGCAGTTTATTTGTTCGATCGCGTCTGATCGCAATCGGAAATTTTATTTTTTTATTTTTTTTGTGGTTAAGTCACGGACCCGATGAATGTTTTTAAATAGATTTAAATCACGCGTTCAAAGCGCAATTGTTAAGTGGGCCCGACAATATTTTAAAACATACTTTAGTTTTAATTTTAATATGCTTTGTAATGTTTTTTTGTTATACGCAGCATATAAAAGCCAAAAAGGCCCAAGAGCCTGTGTAATTTTTGAAATGTTTTGTTTTGTTTTGCACAGCAGAGCGGGAAATGAAAAACACATCAGCGTTGTCTTTTCAGATACAGTTTCTTTCGTGAGAGACAGTGAAGTCTTGGGTATGCACTATGTTGTAGCAGCAGTCACTATTTTGAATCCCTCTGTTAGAGGAAGAATTTGTAACAGTTTTGAAGAAAATAGAAGTTTGTTTTCAGAGTTGAAACTCTGTCTCCTGTCAAGAAAATTTAAATATTTTATCTGTGTTGAAGAGGGGAGTTTTATTCTCCATTTGTTGTTTTGGAATTCTCAGAAATTCCAACATGGTATCAGAGCTAGTTCAGACTCTTTGAAGGTCAAAGAAGCTGAAAGAAGAAGAATACTTGTTGTAGCTTTTCTCCAGCAGCGTGAAAGCTCAACAGAAGATAAAGTTCAGGTATTTCTCAAAGAAAACAGAGTTGTTGCTTTTTTGTTTAAAAGAGTTTTTTTCTTTCAGAAAAGGAAAGACAGGTTGTCTAAGTTCAGAGTTTAGTTTAAAAGTAATGGCTGGACCAAGCACTGGTATGAGTATTGGAAATGCTCAGCTTCCACAATTTAATGGAAAGAATTATGATTATTGGGCCATTACCATGAGAGCCCTGTTTGTCTCACAAGAATTATGGGAATTTGTAGAAGACGGTTTTGATGAACCAACTGATGAGCAGGCTTTTAATGCCTTAACTCAAGCAGAGAAGGATATATTGAAGAGCAATAGAAAGAAGGATTATAAAGCCCTCTACTATTTGTATCAAGTAGTAAATGAGAGTGTGTTTCCAAGGATAGCAGCATCTAAGAGATCCAAGGATGCATGGGAAACTCTGAAAGTAGCCTATCAAGGTATGGAGAAAGTGAAAACAACAAAACTTCAGTTGATGAGGAGAGATTTTGAAACTCTCTGCATGAAAGAGTAAGATAATATAGACACATTTTTTACACATGTTATTGGGATGGTAAATCAGATAAGGTCCCATGGAGAAACTCTTGAAGAAAGAAGGATTGTGGAGAAAATTTTGAGGAGCTTACCCTCAAAGTTTGATGCTATAGTTACCACCATAGAAGAGACCAAATATCTCTCAAAGTTCACGGTAGATGAACTTCATGCCTCTTGATAACTCATGAACAGAGATTGAGCAGAAATTAAAAATCATCTCTAGAGCACACCTTCAAGACCCAGATGCCTTCAGGAAGAGGAAAATTTCAAGGCAGAGGAAAAGGAAGAGGCAGAAGTCAAAATAGAGGTGGAAGGAACAGCCCTTCACATTCACATGGAAGGAGCAACAGTCAAAATCAGAGCCACGGTCACTGCAATAGCCAGCAAGGTGGACACAAACATGCGCATGGAAAAAGGTATGAAAAATCCAATGTCCAATGTCATTATTGCAAGAAATATGGGCACTATGCCAATGAATGTAGAAAGAAGCAAAATGACATAAAAAATAGGCAGAATGCTAATGTAGCAAAAGAAGAAAATAACCCAAGTAATGTGTTGTTAACATGTAATGTAGCACAATATAGAGAAGATGATGTTTGGTTCTTAGATTCAGGATGTAGTAATCATATGACTGGAAACAGAGCAATGTTTGCCAATCTAGATGAAGAAGTTAAATCAGAAGTAACCACAAGAACATATACTAAGATATCTGTAAAATGAAAAGGCAGAGTTAGTATTCGAGCAAGAAATGGTGAGCAAAAATTTGTTCCAGATGTGTATTATGTTCCTGGTTTGAAGTGTAATCTTTTGAGCGTTGGGCAGCTCATAAACAAAGGTTACAATGTAATTTTCAAGGATGATGTGTGCACAATAAAAGATATACCTCCAAGCAAGAAAATCATTGCTAAAATACAAATGACCAGCAATAGAATGTTTCCGCTCAAGCTCAACATTGACTTGAAGGGAAAAGGAAAGAGCATAGCAGCTGTAACACAAGAAGCCTTTCGGAAGGAAGCAAAAGATGAAAATTGGTTATGGCACCTGAGATTTGGACATCTAAATTTCGGAGGATTAAATTTGTTGCACAGAAAAGGAATGGTAAGAGGTTTGCCATTGATTGAGAAGCCTGACAGCCTATGTGAAGGCTGCATCTTGGGAAAGCAACACAGAGAAAATTTTCCATCAAGGAAAAGCATAAGGGCGAAAGCACCCTTAGAGATCATTCACTCAGATTTATGTGGGCCGATGCAAATAGCATCAGTTTCAGGCAGCAATTACATGCTGACCTTCATAGATGATTTCACAAGGAAAGTGTGGGTTTATTCTCTGAAATATAAGAGTGAAGTCTTTCAGAAATTTTGTTATTTTAAAGCTCTTGTAGAGAAACAGAGCGGGCTGCATATTAAAATTCTCAGAACTGATAGAGGAGGAGAATATATATCAAAGGAATTTCTGTGTTTGTGCAAAGAGAACGACATACATAAGCAGTTTACCACAAGGTACACACCGCAACAAAATAGAGTTGCAGAAAAAAAGAATCGAACCATAATGGAAATGGTGAGAAGTATGCTAAAGGAAAAACACTTGCCGAATGAGTATTGGGCAGAAGCAACAAATTGTGTTGTGTATATTTTGAATAGATGCCCTACAAAAGCTGTGATGAACAAATTTCCAGAAGAAGCGTGGAGTGGCAAAAAACAGGGAGTCACCCACATGAGAGTTTTTGGATGTGTGGCATATGCACACATTCCTGACAAGTCGAGGAAGAAGTTGGATAGTAAGGGGGAGAAGTGCATCTTCCTTTATTGTGAAGATTCCAAAGGATACAGATTGTATAACCCATCCACAAAGAAGTTTTTAATAAGCAGAGATGTGCAGTTTATTGAAGAGGAAGCATTGGATGGAAGCATTGAGAAAACAGTCAATGTTAAAATCTGTTTGTATCATGATGAAGATGAGGAAGATGTGATTGAAATTAACAACTCATCGGTAGCACAACCTCCACCAACACTAGGACAACAAGGGACACCTCAAGCAGCAGCGAGAACACCCTTGAAAAGAAATGGGAGTGCATCGCCAAGCACACCACAAGGAGTAGATTCAAGTGCTTCTTCAAGCACGACTACACCAAATGAAAGAGGAACAAAGTTCAAAAATATTAATGAAATTTATGCACAGGAAGCGGCAAATGAAGGTATGAATTCCTTATTTGCTTTGTATTGTCAAGTTGATGATCCTATTCATTTTGAAGATGCTATTAAAGATAGAAAATGGATAGAAGCTATGGATGATGAAATTAATGCCATAGAAAAGAACAAAACATGGGAGTTGGTTGATCTCCCAAAAGGTAAAGATGTCATTGGAGTTAAATGGGTCTATAAGACCAAGAGCAATGCTGAAGGTAAAATAGAAGGACACAAGGCCAGACTTGTTGTCAAGGGATATAAGCAGAAGCATGGGATAGATTATGAGGAAAATTTTGCACCAGTTGCAAGAATGGAAACCGTGAGAGCAGTGCTGTCCATAGCAGCACAAAACAAGTGGAAATTTTACCAAATGGACGTGAAGTCTGTATTCCTAAATGGAGTGTTAACGAAAGAGTTTTACACTGAACAACCTCTCGGATATGAAAAGAAAGGCCAAGAGCACAAAGTGTGCAAGTTGAAGAAAGCTCTTTATGGGTTGAAGCAAGCGCCAAGAGCGTGGTACAGTAGAATAGACTCCTATCTACTCGAAAATGGATTTGAAAAGTGTGAGGGAGAACCCACCCTCTACATCAAAGAAAAGGATGGTAAAATGTTGATTGTAGTTTTATATGTTGATGATGTAATATTCACTGGCAATGATGATTATCTCAGTGAAAATTTTAAAACAGTCATGAAAGAGGAATTTGAAATGACTGATATGGGTTTGTTGATTTACTTCTTAGGAATAGAAGTAGAGAAAAATAAAAAAGGGATTTTTATCTCATAAGCAAAGTATGTGAATCAAGTTTTAGAAAGATTTAATATGCAGGAGTGCAAATCTGCAATTACTCCCACGGTAATGGGATTGAAGTTGAGTAAAAATGATAGTAGCAAGGATTTTGATCAAAGTTTGTATAAAAGCATAGTTGGCAGCCTCATGTATTTGACTGCAACTAGGCCCGACATAATGAATGTTGTTAGTTTGATTTCCATATTCATGGAGAAGCCAAAGGATGCACATTGGCAGGTAGCAAAGAGAATTTTGAGGTATGTTAAAGGAACTAAAAGATTTGGTATTTTATACACTGCTTCAGAAAATTTAGAGTTAGTTGGATACACTGACAGTGATTGGGCTGGAAGTGTAGACGATCGAAAGAGCGCTTCCGGTTATGTTTTTAATATGGGTTCAGGAGCCATTTCATGGGCTTATAAGAAACAGCTGATTGTAGCGTTATCTACAACAGAGGCAGAGTATGTGGCAGCTACAGCAGCAGCGTGTCAAGCAATTTGGATGAGAAGGATGTTGAGAAGTTTATGCCAAGAATAGATAAAAGGAACAGTAATTTATTGTGACAATAGCTCAGCTATTGCATTGTCAAAGAATTCAGTGTTTCATAAGAGAACAAAACACATAGATACAAAGTTTCACTATATCAGAGAATTGGTGAACAATGGAGAAATTGTTTTACAACATGGTAAAACAGAGGAGCAATATGCATATATTTTGACAAAACCATTGGGGCAGAAGACATTTGAATTTTAAAAAAAATGCTTGGGTATTACTGATAACCCAGCAATTGACTTTAAGGGGGAGTGCTGAAAATATTAAAGTCACCTGCTAGCCTTTGAGCAGGAAGAAAAGAGTACAGAGGCAGCAGTAGCAGAGTTTGAGTGCACAGCACTATGTATTAAAGAAGAATGGGAAGAACCGTAAGGATGAAATCAATGTTGATGGGTCGCAGCCACTATTGCAGAGGAGAATTAATTTTGTTATGGGCGTAGCCATTTTGCAGAGGGATGAAGACTTTCGTGGTTCTGAACTACAGAAGAACAGAGTTTATTTAAAATCAGTCCTTTCGGGCTTTTAAGCCCTCGACAACCAGAAATGAATAAAATTGTTTAAACGGCGAAGTTCTTTAATTTTTTAAAAGGCATGACAAGTGGTCCCCACCACTTAAGCGTTAATCGCAATCGCAAGTTTAACTTGTAGTGTCTTGTTGATGTGAATATTTGCGATGCGATGCAATCACAGTCGCAATCGCATATCGCAGTTGATATGTTTCAAAACTAAAGTGTCTTGTTGATGAGGTAGAGTTCCGCAAGCGAAACGTTTTCATATATTACACAACAACTATTATAATCGCCCTCCGCTTTGTGCCAAGGTCTGCGGGTGGTCCCACAGACCACACGGCATTACATTATACGATCGCAAGTTTTTTGAATCGCAGCTCTTTTGAGCATGGCCCCGATTGCATTGACCAATGGCGGACCCGATCCAGTTTATGCAGCGGAATTAAAAGGGGAAATCGCATCCGATTCCCAATCAGAGATCGCAATGTTTATGTTTTGGCCCGATCGCACAACTGTTTTATCTGAACCCGATCTATCATATAAGGCGAAGTTTTTTGCTCATCGCATCCGCTTTCCAATCGCAATCGGAACTCTTTTGAGTATGGCCCGATTTCATTTTGATGTGACAAACCCGATCCAGAATTGTGGTGCAGTTTATTTGTTCGATCGCATCCGATCGCAATCGGAGATTTTATTTTGTTGTTTGTTTTGTGGTTAAGTCGTGGACCCAATGAATGTTTTTAAATAGATTTAAATCACACGTTCAAAGCGCAATTGTTAAGTGGGCCCGACAGTCTTTTAAAATAGACTTTAGTTTTAATTTTAATATGTTTTGTAATGTTTTTTTGTTATACGCGGCATATAAATGCCAAAAAGGCCCGAGAGTCTGTGTAATTTTTGAAATGTTTTGTTTTGTTTTGCACAGCAGTGCGGGAAATGAAAAACATAGCAGTGTTGTATTTTGAGATACAGTTTCTTTCGTGAGAGACAGTGAAGTCTTGGGTGTGCACTGTGTTGTAGCAGCAGTCACTATTTTGAATCCCTCTGTTAGAGGAAGAATTTGTAACAGTTTTGAAGAAAATAGAAGTTTGTTTTCAAAGTTGAAACTCTGTCTCCTGTCAAGAAACTTTAAATATTTTCTCTGTGTTAAAGAGGGGAGTTTTATTCTCCATTTGTTGTTTTGGAATTCTCAGAAATTCCAACATATGGGCATGGAGGGGGAGGCCCAGTTGGAGGCTGGAATTGTGCATCGGTTGGCTCATAGAAGGATTATATACTTACACCGGCTAATTTCATGCTAGGAACAGGTTCATCCGATTTGGAAGACATGGGAGCAAGTGGGGATTCTTGAAAGGTTATCTCAGGGGTGGATGGCATTCAATGATTGCCTCAGGGCTGCAGGTTTATGACTTCGCCAGGATGGAGACAAAATGATATGGGATGGTGTAATGAAAGTTGGTGGATTGGTGGTAAAGGAGATAACTCTCATGCAATCACATCCCGGATGGGTGGGGAAGTCACCTCACCCTTCAGAAAATATTGGAGTTGGAAGCTGCCTAGAAAGATTATTCTTTTTGGATGGCTAGCTTGGAAAGGGTGGATCATAACATGGGATAGGATGAATAGATTTGGAAATCTGGGTCCAGGTCGTTGTCCCTTTTGCCATAACCATGAGGAATCGGTTGTTCACATTTTTCTTCTATGCACATTTACACGGAGACTATGGGCACTATTATCTGTTTACATCCTCGGCTCCGAATGAATACCGATGAATTTTCTCAGTACATTTGAGAGATGAGGCGGCACAAATGGTATGTACATAACGCTTCCCTTTTATTTATTTTTGGAATTATGGATGGCTTGGAATCGCCATATATTTGAAGATGAGCCTATAAATATATCCAGAATTTATGAGGCCATTATGGTATGGATTGATGGTCAAGAACAGAAATTGGCCATATCTACTAATTAGTCTCATCGCTACCATCTGCATCATATTTCTCTGTCAGCACTATTTTTTGATGGTACACAGATGGGTGGAGGTTGTGGGTGCAGGGCTTGGATAAAGTTGGAGAGTGCTGGACAGATGGGTGGAGGTTGTGGGTGTAGGGCTTGGATAAACTTGGAGAGTGTTGCACACTATCAGATGGACCGGAATGGAGGTAGGGGATCTAATAATAAAGCAGAACTCCTGGCATTATGGGGTGGAGTGTGGATTGCACATAATCTGAGTTTGCAATCTATAGATATTTATGGAGATTCAAAAACTGTCATAGATGGCATTAGTGGATCTATCTCCTTTCAGCCACGAGGTCTACAAGGATGGATTGACGGGATAAAAGGGCTTCTTGTCAAGTTTAATAATCCTCCCATCACACACATATATATAGGGAGAACAACGGGCATGTGGATATGCTTTCAAAGAGGGGATTGGAGGTTGATCTGGGATGCATACATCTGCTCTATTTCTAGGGGGAGAAGATGATTGAACAACTAGAAATTCCTATATCATAACTTTCATGAGGGGCTACCGTTTTGTTATTACCCTGTGGGTTTACAATTTGTATGGTGTGGTTATTCCTTTTCTGCAATCAGTGGGCATTTATATGGGACTAACAGCAAGCGAGTCGGCCATATTGCAAGCGAACCCTTTTTTTTGTCAATGATTCCAGGAGCACCGGTGGTCACTATCTGGTGGCACCATTTGTGCCGGATAGGTGTCAATGGGCTTCATTTTGCTGAATGCTGAATTCTATCTTTTTATATAATTTGCGGATATATCACGTAGCGTTATGAATATGATGAACACTACTGCTCAAGTTTGTATATGTCATCTTTTTTTTTTTTTTTGCGCTCATCGATGCATAGGTTATGGTATACAGTAGTACTAAATGGTATTGTATGTATGATCCTGAAATTATGTTTATTTGTGAATCATGTACGGTTTGTTTTAATATAAGCAGGGTTTTTTCTTTTCTAGAAAAAAAACAACTCCAATAACAACAACCCTTAGAAATTTACCATAATAGAGGACTTCCTATTTGGGGTTGAGAACCAGGAGTTGTTGGAGAATGTATAGGTGTGAAAAAACAAACTGATAACCCATGCATTGGAACTAGTCGAGGAAGATGAAATTTATAGGTGAAACTAAAGTTGTGTGATCCCATTCTCCTTGTATGTGAAGTTCTTTTCATTCACATGAACGAGAAAAATATTCATTTTAGAGATGTCATAATTAAACTTAAAGATAACACATCCCATAAAATATGAGAGTTGAAGGATGCTCTGCAGTGATCAAATTTGAAGGGCTAGTCTTATTTTTATTTGGAAGGGCATATATTTTTTTAACTTTTCAAAGATGAAAAGCTAAAAAAAAAATTCCCCAAAAGTGTATATTAAATAAACTTTTCATATATAGAAATATACCAAAATGAAATAATGTCTTTTTAATTTTTTTTAATTTTAAATTAAGACTAATTTCATTTACGTAAGTATATTAAAATATTTTTTTGGATATATAAAAAAATGTACATTTGTTTTCTACCATTTAGGTCATATTTTTCATTCAATTTAAGTGAAACATCATAATTCTATATAAAAAATTGGAAATTTGTTTTCTACAATTTAGGTGATATTTTCCATTCAAGTGAAAAATTATAACTTTGAACTATTTGTAAGACTGTGAATATCATTATAGTTATCACAATATTTACAATTTTAAGAAGAAAACATATAACCAATATTATACTAAACTGTGAACAAATAACATTTATGAGTGTAGTCATATTTATAATCTGCTCTAAAATGGTGACGTAATAGCATTTAAGAGCGTAATCATATTTATAATCTACTTATAAATTTATGAAGTGTTTTGAAAATTTGTAAATTGAGTTGAGAAAAAAAAAATCTTGGTTATCCACTAGTACCATCAAAAACTATTTAAAAAATGACATAAAAAAACCATCCAAAATAATTATATTAATAAATTTAAAAATACTATATATATATATATATATATATATATATATATATATATATATATATATATATATATATATAATTTAGTTAAAACATATCAATATCAACATCTTTGGGTGTGCCCAAGCAATTAGTGTATGATGATGGAAGTCCTTTCCAATTTGAGATTTGGCTAATGAACATTAGGAGCATGTATGGAACCGTCTGGAGCATGCCTAGAATGATTTGTTGGGTTCTAAACATCCTTGTTCCCCTTTGGTTTCCAATGTTTGGTCACAATGAAGGCCTGCAAATATTGGAACCATAAAGGACATTAGGTTTCATGTTTGTGTCTAGGAGGTGCATCCGCCAATGAAATTAAGGGCCATTCAAATACTTACCTGAGCCATTCAAATACTTTCTTGTGGCCTCCTTTACTGAATTGAGTAACTACCTACATTGTATTGGATTATGACAAACTTTAATGAAATATTTAAGCTATTCAAAATTAATTTCAGCCCCTACATCTATGTTGAATATGTTATTTTTACTTGCATGTAATGGATTTATGTTAAGAATGTTATTTTTTACTTGTATATAATGGATCTATGTTGAGAATGTAATGCAGCTTGAGTGAGCCTAATGGATAAAAGCATGTGTTTCCTCCTAAAAAGTCACAGGTTCAAAACCAAAAAAATTAAACTCAAGATTATTATTATTATTATAATATTAAACACTAGATTTTTACTAGGGGATATGAACCGCATTCTTGATTCTGTGATTGATCAATGAAGGCTAAAATGCATTTTATTACTGGTTCCTCAATCATTGATAACCATAAATATTTAAATTTAAAAAATGAATGAATGCACCCACTTCAATCATTGATAACCATAAATATTTAAATAAAAAAAATGAATGAATGCACCCACTGTCATCTACAAATATAATAAATTTCATATACAAATCAAAAGCGAGAACGATGAACATACAGAAATTTCTCTGCAACACAGAGACATCGGGAAGGACATGGAGAATGGATGTTCAGCCGCTAATTAACCCACTAACATCTAACCGCTGAAAAAATGAATGTTCGGCCACTGAAGGCACCCACTGTCAAACCCACAGTTTCTTCAGCTAAGAAATCCCATTTATTTGCAACTCCAAGCATACAAGCACCATAAAAGGAAATGTACCAACAATCAACATCGTAGTGTCCATCTTGGGGAAATTGGATTGACAAAGCTTTCCATGGATAATCTGAAATTCATGGCTAAACGTCACCAAAACTTTGCTCACAACCCTCCTCCAACTTTTTCACATGGCTCAAGTTGCCTCTATTATGACTAGTATCAATGCGACATCCTATATTAAGCAGACATTCTCCATTAAGCAAAACCTATGTCGGATGCTAACTATACTTAATTTATGCTTTCTTTAATGCTACAACAAACTCTTGGCGCCAGCGTACCCTAGACACAGGTACCTTAGACGTGAGTTAGATAACAAGGCAACTTGCAAACATCCCCAGTAATTGATAACCTGATCAATTTCAGAAATTTCCAGCAGACCGGCAGCCCTTCCTAGGGAATTTTATAATATTGTTTAATTTTTTTTAGAACTGGTAAAAAAATAATTTCAAATTTTTTTTGATGCGTCAATTTTGCGGAGCACTTCTGTAATGTGCTAGAGGGGTCTTGATGTGCTGTGACGTGTTCAATTTTTAACATTGATGCTCTGTATGCAAGAAAGTCAGTCCCAAAGCGAGTAATGTTTAGAAACAATACTAATGGATTCTCTAGTGCCATGTTTCCCGTTTTATTGATTATATCACTTAGGTTGCATTTATAATCAAAATCACGTGGATTATACAACTTATGCGATGGGAAAAATGACAACTCCAATATTAAAAAGAAAAATATTATCATTACAATGTCGATGATATCATTAAATGGATGCATACAAAAAAACCAAGAGCAGTGAGTAGTCTAAGACATTTATAACTTCACATCCCACACTTCTCTATCTTATCATTACAATGTAGATGATATCATTAAATTGATGCATACAAAAACATCCACTAAAAACCAAGAGCAGTGAGTAGTCTATGACATTTATAACTTCCCATCCCATTATCCCACACTTCTCTCTATGTCTCTTTCATAGTGGGATTTGCATGTTGCACCAAACTTGCAAGTTTTCGTGTGGATTGTGCAATAGGAGAAAAAAAAAAAGGATGTGAAGAACAAAACATAAAAGAAATATAGAGATTATATCTCTATCTATTGGAATTTTCACATTGCAAGAAAGATATAAATGAAAAAATTCTTAAACATGGTATGTATGTGCAAAGACCATAATATGATAGAAACAATTAAAATCTAATGGAAAACATAATATCTTTCAGGTTGTTTAAACAATTATTTTAATTTTTTACTATTAAATTTTGCATACAAAAAGAGAATATTTTTTATAGGAATCATATAATAAAGAAAAAGGCTTTTATTTTCAAAGGAGACAAAAGATTAGTACTTCTTATTCATGTTTAATTATTATTGAAGGACATTAACTTCTAATTGTTTTTTGGCATTTCATATTAAGCATGTTGAAATGTAACTAGCTTTGGTCTTCATAATTGTATGAGTCATGAATTGATGTAATAATTGTTGTATTTGTCAAAAGAAAAAAATAAAAAAATTTGTTTGTAAAAAAGAAATTACTTATTATGAAATGGGTTTCTTGTCCATTGGTTGTTTATCCTAGGTCAAGCACACATTGTGCACTCTAGGGTCTTGTACAAAGTCATGATGTAATAGCCCTTCTGTGGCTCAAGAATCAAAGAAAGAAAAATGTTATTGTAAAATGATGAGTCTAGAAGCCCATCAAAAGGTAAGTCGGCCAACCCTTCAAGTTGGCTGAGATGAGGCCTAATGCAGCCCTCAATAAGCCTATAAAAGAAGGAGTATGACCTCATTAGGGACACTCATCAATTGACATGTTTTAAGATCTGATTTGAACAAAGGAAGAGGAGTGAGATCTCTAGAATAAGAAACGAAGTAGGAGGAATGAATTTCTATTTTGGCATATCCATCAACTCACACATGCAAGTTTCTTGAATAAGACTAAGGTTTTCTCAAAACTAAATTTGTAGAGAGTTCGTTGAAGGGTGGTTGACTTATCTTTTGACGATTGGTCTGGTTGAGAAATCTAGGGGCAACTAGATTAGGTGATTTCTATTACTTTAATAACTACTTATGATGCATTTTTACTTAACTTGATTAGCTTCTTCTTTTTCTTCATTATTATTGTGTTTTTTATCATAAAAAAACTACCAAAAAATGAAGATCAATGAGACAAGAGGACACAAAATATAAGCTGCAAGCCAGGGCCAAAACCTTTCCTCTCGAGAGGAAAACCCACAAGAATTCTTCTCCTCTTATACAATGTTTAGATGATGAATTCCAAGACCTAAGACCCTTATCAAAGACCCCTCCAAGGCCAAGTCACATTTATCCTTCTTGATGAACTTTTATTTCTAGCTACTTTGATCTAGCAACTTCCAGCAGTTTCGACCTAGCAACTTCGACCCCCCAACAACTTCGACCTTACGACAATTTTGACCTAGCAGTAACTTTGAATTCCTCGAAACTTCGACTTCCCTAAAAACTTCTTCTGCAACTTCAACTTACCCATCTATTTATTTTGTAACTTCAACTTTCTCATCAACTTTTGTAATTTCAGTCTAGAAACTACTTTAGAAACCCTAAAATGAGAGAGAGAGAGGTCCAAAACTTTGATCTCACTTCTCTTCTTCTTTTCCTTCAACTTCGTCCTTTTTCCTTGGCTTCCAACTTCTTTCTTGATGAGATCGAACTTCTTTCTTGCTCGAATGAATGAATCTCAAATGAAGTCGAGGTTCCCTTATATAGGCTTCTTAGGAGGTCAAATTGCTTCCCATGAGGCCAACTTGATCCTTCTTGTAGGCCAACTTGTTTGAAAAGGTTGTGGAGGGTCGTTATGACACTTTTGACTTTACAAAAATAAGTTCTTTACAATATACAACATGCCCAAAGGGGTCTTACATGTATGACAATGACTCTTTTGACTTCATAATTCTATGACAAACCTAGGAGCACTCAATGGGTGCTTGACCTAAAAATAAATTTATCTTGAACATGAAACCCATGCATCAAGAATGAAAATAATAAATTTATTTTCTCTTTAATATCAAATATATAAAATTATGATTACAATATACATTATGAAGACCGAACCTAGTTACACATTTCAACACTCTTAACTAGAGAGGTATTCATAATCCATACATGGTACTTGGATATTCTCATACTGAAGAATTCTCATAAGAAGATTCGGATTGGTAAGCCATATCATAAGTTATTTTATCATCTTATATTTGTGCATCTCTTCATATCAACCAACATTGTCATATAAAAAGGCCTTGCCTAACAACTCGATATCTCCACAAGATCGGAGCACAATGTTGGCGAGACAATGACTAATAGACACCTTTCATCATTGTCTCTGAAGGCACATATCCCATCCAAATGTTCACAAGGTATGTCTTCTTAGGACCATTCGTGTCTTGGAATAACAAATCCTCAAGGAATTCCCTCTTCGAGTACTCTTGCCTATTGGATGCCCTACCACATCCTCAAAGAGTATCAGAATCAATATCATATGCTTATCCAGTCCTCAATTCTTTATTCATAACATGAAGACCATTAGGGGAATTTTGAGGTCTAAAATGGGTCTCCTAAGAAAAATGTACAACCAAAATAAACTTTATGAGAACCAATAGGATTCAATATGATGATGTCAACCATGGGGGATGATTCACCATTTTTGGAGTAAAAAAGTAAAAATATTAAAAAATAATAAAATAATAAAACTATTTTTTCAACTCGTATTTTCAACTTATCTCCCTAACGGTTTACTCAAATTTCGAGCGAGAGTACTCGTTGAATGAAAATTTTAGTTCCTCATCGAAAGAGTACCCATGTTGCATACTTCTGATGGACCCTACTACACGAAAAATTAGAAATACATGAAAAAATATGATTGCAATCACGTTTTTCATGTATTTCTCATTTTTCATGTGGCAGAGTCCATAAAAAGTATGCAACATGGGAAATCCTTGGATGGAGAATTAAATTTTTCATCCAACAAGTATTCCTTCTCAAAATTTGAATAAAACCTTAAGGAGATAAGTTCAAAATACGAGTTGAAAAAGTAGTTTTTTCTTTTTTCCCTCAAAAATTTGATGATGTAATCAAACCTTATTTTATTATTTCCACTATTATTTTATAATTTCCTTAGGAAGCCCATTTTAGACCTTAAAATTCTCCTAATGAATAATGATGTATCTATCTCTCTCTCTCAACTAAGGAAGATCTACACATTCCTATAAAAGGAATATTCCCAAGCTCCCACTGCCACACTTGTGAGCTTGTTATAGCCTCCCAAGGCTTCCTCAAACCTTCGCTTGGATTTATCCTTCTTCTAGTGCTTGAGGATGACCCAATGTGACGTTACCCAACCTTTTTTCTCTTCTTTTTTCAAGCTCTAACCTGCAGAAGAAAAACCCTAGTCCAACAACAAAAGCCCTAGCCTTCCTTCACATGTGTGAGAGAGAAATAGCCCAAAAACAAGTCTTATTTTCCCTCTTCCTTATTCGTTTCCTTTCTTACTCTTTTTCTTCACTTGGATGAGAGATTGATGAATTTATTCTAAGGAGGTCAAGTTCACTCCTTTACATAGGCTTCTAAAGGTGGGCGAGGCTCCTCAAAATAGGCCAACTTGGTCTTGAAGGGTATTTTGACACTTTTAATGACAAAAATAATTTTCTTTACAAGTTACAATGTGCACCATGGGGTATTCAACTTATGACAATGGCTCTTTTGACTTATCGACCTAGGAAAAACCATAGAAGCACTCAATGGGTGCTTGACCTATAAAATAAAATACCTTGAGCATGAAACCCATGCTCTAAAAATCATAATAATAATTTTCTTTTATTTTACAATATACAAGAATCAAAAGTACATTTCATATTTATGAAGACCAAACCTAGTTACACACTTTTCAACACTTCTCAAGTTAAAAAGTCAACCAGGACTCTATCTTCAGTTACATAGCCCATGCTTGGGTGGCTCTCGTACGTCTCATAACTGCTTGGGAAGTTGGTATCTCAATGAGAACATTAGGGGTTAGAACATTAAATTTATGGAAGATAAGCAACTTCCCAATATCCCTTACGACTTCCTAAGCAAACTATCCTTCCAAACATTAGGATCCATATATGCATGTCCTTCTTCTTCAACTTTATAGTGTTATAATTAAATCGAAATATTTCAATCAAATAGTCTTGGCGATATATGCATGCCAACTCTCTAGAATTATCATCCTTTAATTATATTATAAAACTTGGGGATTAGAAAACTATATGTTTCAACTAGTGAGGAAGCCTAAGCTTGGGCTACACCAAGAGACCTCTCTCAATGTCGAAGGGATGACTAGAGAGAATATTTTTCCACACCTTTGTGGGGTAGTATTTCCACTTAAACCTACACCTATCTTGAAAGGGAAGTGCCAAAACAACATTCATATTACCACCCACAATCGTAAATTAATGTTACTTGTGTTAATATACATTCGCCCACCCATGACAAGAAGCTTTAAAACTTGGATACTTAATATTACTTCAATATAGACATATGTAAGATATAAATGTGGCTCTTTGAGAAATATAACACAAAATAGAATAAAATAGAATGGATTCATTCAAAATGGGTTACAACTATGGTTAGATATATCATTCATAAATAGACAATTATGTGAAGTCATTTATTCTTCTAAGGTGATGTTTAGAGAGACAATATATATGAAAAATCATTTACAAAACACATAATACAATATAAAGGTGATTCAATCAGTGTTGTGAATAAAAAAGGATGTAAAAGAAACATTCAAAAGGTTCACAATAACAACATTCATGAACCAAAAGTTGTGGATATTTGTGAAATGACATATTTAATATTTATATATATTTTGATATCATAATCTCAAAACTTCATTGCAAAATCATGAGAAAAGCCATTTTTTTACACTTATTCATTTGTTATTGGCTAATTACGCCGAAAGGCGTTCCCTTGGCCGGCTTTAGCCGAATGTGACTGTTCGCTGGAGCCAATGAGAGCGCGTTCTCATCGCCCTTCCAGCCACTAAAAATTTGACATTTGCCTGCTCACTGTTTGACCTCCCGCTATTTGCCACGCAGTTGTTTCGGCTGCTGATTCTTCCACCTCACGCTATTTGCCACACAGTTTCACCTGCTGGCTCTTCCACGTCGCACTTTCACGATTTACCAGGGCGTGCTGCTGAGAAATGGACTTACCAGCTCACAGTTCCGCGTACTCTCCAAATTAATTGCTCGCATATGGTCTCTTCCACCTGGCACTCTGCAAATTAATTGCTGAGATATGGACTTACCAGCTCACATGTGTCTGGTTAATGCTCGCATAATGCTGAAGTGTGACAAGAACGTCTCCTTAATGCTGAAACCTGACAGAAATGGCTGTGGTTAAATGCATTCTTCTTAGCTTGGTTTTCATGTGTTCGGCCTCGACTGCTTTCGTTCCGTTTCAGCGCCTGCAGAAATTGCTGAAGGTCTGGTGGGGTTGAAAGTTTTCTGTATAAGGAGGGGAGCCTCCATAAGGAGCTGCATATTGCGACCAGGAATTTTAATGAGAAGCTGGGGAGTGGAGGATTTGGAACTGTTTACAAGGTACCCTCGCAGGGTCCATCCCAATAGCTGTCAAGAAATTGGAGAGACCTGAAGGAGGTGAGAAGCAATTCCGGATGGAGGTAAGTACTATTGGTATGATCCAGCATGTAAATCTTGTGAAAAAATACCTCTTCCTTCTACTGATCCTGGCCAACATCAAATATATGCCGACAAGCACCACATCATCCTCTCTCTATCTAACACAGATTTGTTTTCGCGGCGTCATAGATTTGGGAAGGGTTTGAGGCAAGACGGATTCGCATCCTTCAGGTTTCCTGATGGGCACTGTTGGTAAGTTTTAATTTTAGTTTTCCTTCAGAAAATTTTCTCTGCCTCAATTTCCATGGCTAATACAAAGAGCAAAGCCGAAGTCCCCTCTAGATTAAACCATGAAAGGGTGGAAAAAGGAGTGGACGCCCTTTTGAAATGGGTTAAGTCTAAGACAAAGCATCAGAAACCCCAGCTTCTGGAACATGACGAGCTGTTGTATTTGGTCGTTACACTGAAAAGGATCCCTGATAGGGAAATGATCAATCCTTACAAAATCTGAATACCTCATCTGTTGTTTTCTTTGGATGGGAGCCAGGAGGTCTGTTTGATTATCAATGACAGAAAAAGTGGTAGTGCCGAGGTAGCCAAGAACAAGGTTAAGGAGGAGGGTTCAGCGATTTCAAAAGTCTTGAAATACTCAAAGCTCAAGACTGATTGTAAGCCATTCGAAGCTAAGAGAAAGCTTTGTGGCTCTTTTGATCTGTTCTTGGCCGATAAATCTGTGGTTCCTCTACTCCCCATATTATTGGGGAAAGCATTTTTTAAGAAGAAAAAGCATCCCATCCCTGTGGATTTAACCCGTACGCAATGGAGGGGACAGATCGAGTCAGCCTGCAGTTCGGCTTTTTTCTACCTTGGGAAGGGTTCTTGTTGTGTTATTAAAGTTGCTAGGGTTTCTCAAACAAGGGATGAGATTGTAGAGAATGTTGTTGTTGTGATCGATGGTCTCGCATCAGTGATTCCCAAAAAGTGGAATAACATAAGGTCTTTACATCTGAAATCCTTGGAGTCTTTGGCACTTCCACTTTACCAATCTATTCCCGAAATGCCCCTTAGAATTGAAGTTGTCAAAACGGAATCGCAAACGGATAGACCAGAGAAGAGAGAAGTGCGCGATCAAGATGTTGAGAAGAGAACTTTCAAGAAGGGACAGATTCGCGATGTTCGATACATGGATAATATGTTGGGAGATTTTTCTGATGGGTTCTTTGGCCGTGAGGACGGCAACGAAGTTGATTTGATGGACTCCACGGGAGACAGAGTGAAGGATGTTGATTCTTCAGACGAGGAAAACGAAATAACAGGCAGGATTTCAAGTAAGAAGAGAATTGCCGATGTAGAAAAAACCGCAAGTTCAATGAGGAAGAAAGTCTTAACTTCTGAGGGCATAAAAGGCTATTTGGATGGTCAAGGTGTTGATGATAGGGTACCAAAGGAGGGTTCTCACAAAAAGAAAAGTAAGTCAGTAGGATTGCAAGGCGAGGCAGTGGCCAACGGTGTTGAGGCTATAACCAAGAAATCAAAGTCAGAGAAATTGAAAAGATCTGTTAGTGCTGTATGAGTCCGTAGTTCAAAGTGGTTTTTGAGTTTGTACTAACATATGCTTCTGTCAAGCGGAATGTCAGTACTAGACCGTGTGGTTTCTGCCCCACTGCAATTGGAATCTTGGTGAATAGCATTGCGTGAATCCAGAATATTTTTGAGGTATTGGTCAATTTGGCTGATTGTGGTATTTTGGTGAATTTGCGCTCTTGCTTTCCCTTTCTTGGCAATTGTTGCTTGATCGGATGTCATGAGGTTCTGATTCATTTTGATAAAAGGGCATGAATGGCCTCCTGATTTAGGAAATCGTTATGAGTTAAACTTTGCTCCATTTGATTCAAGGACATTAATGAGGTCATAGCTTTAGGCAATATTTGCTTTCTTGTTATTATTGTATTTTTGGTTGCTTGCATGGGAAATAAATGTAAAAATGTCCTTTTATTTGGTGCCATATATTTGCCATTGGTGTCTATGCATGGAAATGCTCATGCACGGAAAGCACAAAATTAATGATTTCTCTAATGCAAGCTGTAAAGAAAATGCAACTGGAGTTGCTGGAATGTTAATGAGAAAGATGTTGTCTTTATCAGTAAAAAGAATGTGTGGTTATTTCTTCCATATTTTTAAAATATCTACCTTGTTGGTTTAACATATCAGTCCGATATGTTATTTTCTGCTTTATCTATTAGGGTTATTTTATGCTTTATCTATTAGGGTTAGTTCTACTGGTGACAGCATCCTGCAGTTGGATAGATTGTTCTTTCATCCAACATTGTGAATTGCCTCATCCAATGAAAAAATGTTATTTCCTGCTCTATCTTAAATGCCCTAACTCTTTTGTGTAGATCTCCCCTTCAGAATTGTTTGTAAGACACGGTTCACATTGCAAAATGTGTGGAATGACATGAAGTGTGCTTGTGATGCATATTGCAAAAGATAAAATAGAAAAATTATATCAATGAAATCACAATTGCAATCTTAAGTTGACTGGATAAAAAAAAACAAAATTTCTCAAGCTATTCAACAACCATCATATTATTTTTATTATATATAGATCTCCTCATTAACACAATTTCTCAAGCTATTGAACAATCATCATATTATTTTTATTACATAGATCTCTTCTCATTACGTCTCTATTTCTGTAGACAATACAATGGAATTCTTTATTATGTTTTCACTGTAGTTCTTTTTACTAGTCTCGTTAGAATAAAAGGACATTCAAATATGATTACTTATAATTATCTCAAATTATCAATATAACAAATACCTATCTAATTGTTTAATCATATCTATTTTTCAAAAATAAAATGTTTCATGTCAATTTTCCAATAGCTTTTATCCATGACATTACGAGATGTTTTTCCATCCATATTTTTGGGTCTCCTTTACAAGGCTGCAAAATTTGTAGGCATCCTTTCTCTATCCAATATTAACATGGTGGTTTTGGTGACGTGCCTTGTGGAGCCTTTTGAATTGTTGTCTTCGTCTATGAGATCATTATAATTGTGTTACTTTCAATATATGTCTTTTCTTTGATAATCATATCATTTGATTCCTGTCTTCCTACATTTTCAGATGAAGTCTTCTTTTTTGAAAATAAACCATTAGCTTATTTCTCTCTTTTTTGAAAATAAGTCTGGCTTATTTCCCTCTTTTTGGAAAATAAACTTTTACCTAATTCTATCTTGGTTTATCTTTGCTTCTCTCTTTTTCACCCATTCCTGAATTTATGCAAAATGCTTTACAAATACTTAAAAGACACTCGGCTTGAAAGTTGATCAACATCTATCGAGGGCTGCAACACTTTTTAGCGATTGTTCATCTACCATATGAATGGTGATCCACTTATTGTTGGATTCACAGTAGAATTATAGGTAAATTATACGGTAAAGATTTGGAAGATTGTTCAATTGGTTTCGAAGGTTGAAAATTTTACAGAGGAGTTTGTTGTCTTGTGAGTGAAAATCTACACAAAAAATCTCTTACTTCTGCTGTTGATGGTCAGATTGTATTCTTCTAGCTTTTGCAATGCATTTCAATATGAATTTATTTCTTTTACTGTACTGTTTAGAATGAATGATGCTTGTTTCATTGTTGAAAATGCAATGCAATTCCATTCAAATTTATTTCTTCTAGTGTATTTTTTCAAATGAATGATGTATGTTTCATTGTAGAAAAAAATTACAGTATATTAAGAGTACAAAATGTCAGTGAGTCCGATATTGTGTTGACATAGGCAATATTTTTATGGACATGTATTAGAAAACACATATTTTGCCGATTTTGATTCTTGGTTGACAAAGGGTTTATATGCCTCTCACAGATCATTGGACGAGACTATCAATTGTTGAAAGGCAATAGTAGATGGCTGTTATTGGTCTACAAAAAATTGTTCAAAGCCAGTTACCAGAAACCATAACAAGAACGGTACAAGTCATCAGACCATATCTCAAAACATATTTTTCAAATACTGGTTGAAGAACTATTTCAAAACTTATGCACCATTTAAGCCATGTTATTTGGACAGAAAAATTTAGTTGAATGGGTGCCATTTTTCCAAGTTAAAACAACAGCTGTTGAGTTGGTAACACATTCGGCTTGTAACAAATGACAGACATCACTTTCCTTTGCAAGAGACTTTATGATTCTCTGTGGTCCTGGCTGCCTTTTCCGACCGTGTAAAGAAAATTGATAATTCAGGCACATGTTAAAGAAGATCATCTTGCTCATGATTGGTTCTTGTTTATACGGAATATTCCTGTATTTGGATTTCTCTTATACACAAGTCCACCAATTGAGTCTGCAAGTGGTCCATATTGGTTCATGGAGCCATTGTCATTGTAAGATTCATGAATTATGCATTTTATTTGAGGTGCGCTTGTTAAATCCAGTGAGATATGCCTTGGATTTTGATCACACAATGCCAGGGAAAAGTAAACCAAATGATCAAAGTTTATAATTTGAATTTTAAATATTTATATTTATTTTAATAAAAATATTAATTTTTAATTTAATATTATTAAATTGTAATTTATGTAATTTTATTTTTTTTTCATTTTATTTTATTTCTATTCATTTATTCATATTTTATTTATTTTTTAATTATTATTATTATTATTTTTTCTCTTTTTTTTTATTGGTTTTGAAATCTTTTCTTATCATAGCATGTAATTATTAAAAATAAAATAAATATATAAATTCAAACTTTATATATTATTTAATTACTTTTAACATTTAATTTATTCGATAATAATATAAACAATTGAATATCCTTTGAATAATGCACCGAGGCTATCTCCCTCTTTTATAAAGCGCTCGAATATTAATAGAAATCCTCCCCTTGTAAACTGTATTAAAAGGCAATATCCTCTCATTATATTTTGATGTTCAAACTTCTTAGACCATAACCCCAAGCAATAACAAGTATACGCCCTCCCGAAAGGCTCACGACGGACTTTAGTTTAATAAGAATTGACCAAACCTTAGAGTCAAAACCCCAAGTCTTATCATGTCATTAGATCATTAATATGGGATCACTACATACCTTAATTTTAATACCGCAGACATCAATCGACGATACCATAGACACTTTCACATATTCATTAAAACGCCATTATGCATGAATGTCCGCCATATATATATATCCCGGACCTAACTATAAGGCCAGTGCCATTTTAACGTTCGGCCCCACCTATTAACAATCCTCTCGCATCCGACGGGTGGAGGAGTATCACGTTGATTGGGGCGATCCAACGAGCAGGGTGGAGTTCCATATTTTTTTTATCCCGAACTTTAGCACGTCAAATTCACGTGATGAGGGCAGTATTGCCCCAACGACGTGGCACGATCTAATAGGATCAGGTTTTTTTCTTATGGTTTCACCTCCGGGCAAGGGCGTTGCGAAATAGGCGGGTTTGTTCCCAAAACCACTCGACTATAACCTCCGGTTCCACATTCACCTCTTGGTTCTGTTCCTTCTACGCTCCAGGTTCCATCTTCTGCGTTCACTTACTCTTCAGTGCGCTTCCCTTAGCACAGTTCTCTTCACCCGTTTTCTGCACAAAATGGGTAAGCCAACGAACTGTGTGTTGAAGTCTCACTCCAGTCCTCCCCTACGCTAGTCCTTAACATGAATTGTGCTACATTCTGGCTTTAAAACTCTCCAACATACATTCAACGTACAACTCAACGCTAGTTCCCATTTCCATCTCAATCCTTTGCTTCGGCTTCAGGAATTCGAGCACACCCAAGGTTCGACCTGAAGAGATTTGCACTATAACAAAATTACAATACAACTGCCCCTCCTTTTAAGTGGGGATTTAGAAAACCCTAGAATTTACCAACTCCTCCTATCCACTAAAACTTCTGATTCATTAGAGAAGCTTATCGTGAAAGACATTCATCGCACCTTGCCCTCCCAAAAATTATTTCAAATGATAGATGGGCCCGGACAGAGATCTCCGCACAATTTGTTGAAGGCCTACTCTGTGTATGGCAGGGATGTGGGGTATACACAGGGGATGAATTTCATAACGGGCATGATTCTACTTCACATGAATGAGGAGGAAGAGGCGTTTTGGGTAATGGCGGCTCTGCTCAAGGGCGTTGTGAATATGCCAATGCGACGTTTGTATTTGGAAGGCCTGCCTCTGTTACACCAATATATGTTTGAGTTTGAAGTTCCTATGAATGAAGAGCTGCCTGAGCTAGGTGGGCATTTTTCAGAACCAAATGCTCACGCCCTACATGTATGCTAGCCGGTGGTTTATGATGGAGAGTTTCATAAACTCTTAGATCAGATTGTCCATTTTAGTTTTGGATTAGACTGACCATTTTTCTTTTCATGATGAATTATGTAGGGTGGTTTTAGATGGATAAACCTAATAATTTAGTTTTGATAATAAATTATATTGGATGGTTTTAAACTCAATAATTTTGAATATCGTTTTTATTGAAACTTTCTTGAAATAATATGAATCACATAGGCTTCAATTCAAAAATCTATTTTCCACACTCAAGGGTTTGCATTGTACTTTTACATGGGAGGTTTGAAATTGAAATCGCAGGCTATACCGTCATTTGTAGAATCGGTCACCAAACAGCTCTCTGTAGACTTACTGCGCTTGTAAAATATGGGTTTTCGAAGGTTTGCAGTAACATCTATGGGGCCGTCAGGGTGCTTGCCAGTTATAATAGCAGAGAATTCTTATTCTGGCCTTGCCAAACCATTTGCAGAATTGAGTCTAGCTACTTTGCTTCAAGCCCTGATAGCGCTGTGCTATTTTTTCCTTATTAATGCTTCAAATGGTAATTGGAAATATGCCTTCTGAAATTTCTGGAGTCAGTCGGTTTCACTTGTTAAGGGTTTGGTTTGTGAAAATTCTATTGTTTGCATCTTACATTCATGTAATGCACGAGTAATGATCCTTGATAAGGTTTCTTTTCTGAACCAACTTGGGGTGTCAAATTTGTATTTGTGTATTCTAACCAACCAGCTGCCATTTCTTAGTTCCTTGTTGATTCTTACTATGCATGCAATGCTCCTTACCCATCATTACCATCGAAATTTGAATTTTCTTACTATACATTCCATTGCTATGTTACCAGAGACGGCATGATAGTGAATTTGGTTCATTCCAGTCCCTGGAGGCCATTTATTCTTCTTCCTCTGTTCTCCTGGGAGGAGCTGGAGAAGAATTAACTCAACATCTACCTGTTTTGCCCCCCTTACATCATTGGGAGGTTTCCTTTCGCGTTCCTTTGCACCTCTCGGTGCAATTGCTAGTTAATTACATTAAAGGTGTTCTATATCCCAACCTACCTCCGTTGTCTGTTGAAAGCCACTTATAGCCTACCAAGTGTTCTTTCTTTTGAAAATTGCAATTGAATGTGCAAAATATAGGTTGGTTTCATGTCCAAGCATCAGTGGATATGACAACGACTACGACTACATCAGTAATATAAAGAGATGGTACCTGTAAAGAGGTCTCTCCTTTGGACTAGACTGTTGAAACAACAGAAACGTTTGAGTCTGCGAGCCACAGTGGTAGTAGCCATTACCCGACTGACCATGGAGATACTTCTGAGTTAAATCAACCAAGAAGGCCATGGGAACATGATCTGGACTTGATCATGTCCAATAACTCAAAAAATTTGGAAAAGAAAATTACTATGTTTGCCCTCAAACTTTCCCTTCTCGAGAAGGAAATTAGTGGTCTCAGAAATTTGCGATTTATTTGGGCCAATGTTGTGCTCCTCGGAGGCTTCACAATAGTTTTAGAAAGGGACGTCTTCTGGTTCATGACCATTATATTGTTGATAGAAAGTACTTGCCTCTTCAGCCGAAGCCGCAAGCTAGAGTGGCAGCATGAAATGACGTTGTCTATGGCCACTCTCAGAAACAACGATAGAGGGATGAGTAACAAGTTTTATAATGGTGACACATCTATCTTAAAATTATTTCATGAATGTTTTCTTGATAATAAAACTTAGAGCTAATGTATAAAATACATTTTTTGGTCATTTATACAGCATACTTTAGGGTACGATCATCATGGTTTATTAAGAGATAATGGTTTATGTAGAAGTTTCAATTTGTTTTATATACCAAGAGGCTCTTAATATCCAAAATTATTAGCAGGTTGCTCTTATGGCTACAATTTTTGTTGACGTCCACATGTTTCGTCTTGTTTAAAAAATTTGTAGGAAACGATGAAAAGAAGAATCAAAGACTGAAATTCAATATTTTCTATGCTCTCGATCTAGAAAAATCTCTTTTGTTTCTGCTCTAGAAGGCCAACTAGAAATGGAAGATCATCACAAGGAAACAACTGATAGAGGTGAATGAAGAATACGACTTCGAAGAGTTAGGGCTCCACACCGTCCAAGGTTTTTTCTATGATGTAGGAAGTGAAAACTGGGTGCAGTAAGATCAATGTCATCCAAGACAATGTTCTCACATGGAACAATTTGAATACAAGCAAATCTCATTACTTCTTTGCATGTCGATGTGCCTTTGATGTTCAAGTATGCAACTTCACTCACTTTCACACCAAATGTTTGCACTTGATGCAACACAAGTAATATTAGTAATTTCAAACCTTATTTTAGTTCAATCTTGATCCGAATTAGATTATTATATTGTTTTTCATCCATCTCGATGCATTCAGAGTGGAAAAAGTGGAGGAATAAACTCACGGGACCCTTTTTACAAGCAGGATCCAATTTGGCAAAACGGGGTCTGAAACCTTTCAGGAGCATTTTGAGGCATCAAACGACATTTTTTTGGGGTAAAAAATGCTTCTTTAGTGCTGATCCTTTTCACATTGTTCTACACACAGATCTTTCCAACGACGCAAGAAGCGTGTCAATCGTAGTTCGTATGCAAAAGTTATGCCACTGAGAAGTTGACCTTCATGTTTTCACACCTATAGTTCGGGAGAATGCTATGTTAGCCCCCATTATTCATGAAAAAGGGGCTAGGCACATGTTTTTGATGTAAAAGACTCTATAAGTGTCTAAATGGTAACTCTATTTAAGAGTTGATGTAATCAAACTTAACCACTAATAGGTTATCAGGTTGTGTTATAACCGAGTCACTTGGAGGAAGAGGCATTCCATTATTTCAAGAAAATTTTGTTCCATGGTTGAAAAAAGATAGCCAAGAGAGATAGGAGGTATAACACACATAGAGTATCTGAGCACTGTAGCAGCCCACGGGTCACAAACATTACTTCTTTGTACCTGCAACCTTATTTTCCAGATAGAGAAAGAGAGAGAAGCAATCTCACTTTCCAGTTGGGTTTTCTCCCAAAAGGGTTTCCCATAGCATATATTGTCTTATGTGTGTGTGTGTGAGCTTAGGTTGTTGTTTTATATCTTTCTGCATAATTTCTATTCGCATGCATGCACTAATTACAATTAAATTTACATATCTTAAGGTTTATAAAACTATAATAGTGTAAAATTTTCATATATATAATATAATATTATCAAATATGTTATGATGAAGTATGCAGTGGAATATCCATGGCAGTTTACATATCATATTGGTATCAAAGAATGTTTATTTGGGTATTTTGTGGAGATTGCAGGGATCTAGATCAATGGGGCCGAAAATTGTAAATCTCTAATCATGGCCGATGAATCTGTAAATGAACCTCGTGATATTGCAAAGGTGAGGTTTACATGGTTGGAATAACAAGACGCATATATCAACCACAATATAAGCCTCCTCATGAAGGCCTTGAATAGAAAGTTGGGGATATTTGGAGAAGATGGGGGTTCGAATGCAGAGGACAAATCTAAATGGGAACCAAAAGATTAGGGAGAAACAAAGAACTGGTCGAAGAAAGAATCCGGAAAATATAAACCCGGTTCAAGTGTCGTGAATCAATCCATGTTTAAAATGGAAGCAAAATTTGATATAAATTCGTACTATAGTGAGATCGATGCTTTGAAGTTGAACCACTGGTTGCAACAACTAGAATTTTATTTCAGTGTCCATCAGATCGAGGGAGGGAAAAATATCTCATTTGCACTGCTGGAATTAGAGGGTCATGCACTGACTTGGTGGGAGAGCCACACGAAAACCCTGAGGTTGGAGGGAGAACCTCTATTGACTAAGTAGGAGGATTTCAAAAGCCTCATTAAGTCACAATCTTATCCCATTGGGTATGTGGAGGACCATTGGATCTGTTGGCACTACATCATGAAAAATTCGGGCCAAAGTGTGCATGAGCACACCATGAAATTCAGAAAGATGGCTATCATGTTGGCTATCTCTCCAAAGAACCCAGATGTACTCCTCAAGTATTTGGGGGGTCTACACCACCATATGCGTGAGAAAACGATGTTGTTTAAGCTCAAATCGATGGACTAGGCTTGTGTACAGGCATAGTACCTGGAGAACATAGGCCTGAAAAGAGCGCAATCAAGTGGATCTAACTAGAACGAGCATTATGAAGCTTCTAAGGAGGGGAACTTGGAAGAAGAAGCAAAAAAGGGGAAAAGATAAAAATAGGATAGCCACAACACACCAGTGCAAATATCCTAACAACCACTGCAACATTGATGCCCATACAAAGGAGAAGTGATGGAAGTTGCATCTAGAGCTAAACCCAAATAACAAGAAGAAGAATTCCATGGACACTGATTCGAGTAACCAAGTTGAAAGCGACTTAGAGGTGGATGAGAAGATTTTATGTACATTAGTATAGAAGGAGATGAATCTGAGTAGCCTTAAACAATAGGAAGAGAAAGAAAATGACCATACTCTTCCACATAAATATGTAGGTCGATAAGAAAAAGATTGATGCTATGTTTGAATCAGGATCACAGGAGAATCTCATTGCGGCAGAGCTGGTCAAGAATTTGGGGCTAGAAGTTTGTTATCATCCAAACCCATATCCATTGGGATGGGTAAATAAGGGTGCAGAGCTAAAGGTAACTAAATAGTGCAAAATTAGATTTGCTATCAATGTTGATTTTAGTGATGAAGTAGACCTAGATGTGGTTCCCCTTGATGTATGTGGAGTCATGTTTGGGAGTCCATACATGTACATGTGAGAGGAAATAGTCACGAGGAGAGCCAATTAGTATCAGCTTGTTAAGGATGGAATATATTTCATCATCAACGTGCACAAAGGCAAGTCAAAAATTTCATTGGTAAGTGCCAACCAAGCCAAGAAATTGATCAGTTCTAGCAAGAAGTATGTTTTATTATTTTTACTAGAAAGTCAGTCTGAAGAGGAGTCAATAAGAGGCAAGGCATCCCTGGAGGGGTGTACCAAGAAAAAAAAACAACAATTGGAGGAGTTTTTACATGCATACAACGATGTGTTCGAAGAGCCTAAAGGGTTACCACCTAAGAGAGAAGTGGAACATGAGATTCAGCTATTGTCGGACTCTCCATTGCCAAATATTGGGTTGTACAGACAGTCTGTTATAGAAGCAAGTGAGGTGAAGAAACAGTGGCAGCAGCTGTTGGAACATGGTGTCATTTGAATTAGTACATCACCATGTGGATCACTCATCATCATTGTGCCAAAGAATAATGGGAGTTGGTGAATGTGTATGTATTGCAGGGTATTGAATAAAATCACACTCAATAATATATATCCCTTGCCCAGGATAGATGATCTGCTAGATCAATTGTAGCAAGAAAAGTACTTGACCAAGTTGGACTTGAAGTCTTGATATCACCAGGTTCAAGTCAAAGAAGAAGAATGGAAGACTATCTTCAAAACCAGGTAAGGTTTGTATGAGTGGTTAGTTATGCCATTTGGCCTATGCAATGCACCAACTATGTTTATGAGATTAATGAATGATGTACTACACCATTTTGTAAATTCATTTGTTATTGTTTATTTGGATGATATACTAGTATATAGTGTTACCTGGGAGGAACATATTTCACATTTGACGCAGGTGCTAGAAACATTGAAGAAGCACTAGTTACTAGAAAATATCAAGAAGTGTGAGTTTGCGCAGTAGTATTTGGTGTATTTGGGGTATGTGATGAGCGGAGGAGAGCTGAAGATAAATCCTTCCAAGATGGAGGCCATCATGAAATGGCTAGTGCCTACTAATGTTTCTAGGGTCGAGTTTCATTCGGGTAGCACAATACTCGAGGAAATTCATACCCTCATTTTCAGCAACAACAACACCGCTCCATGCCATAACAACAAGTGGCAAGAGTTCTCAGTGGGGAAAAGGTCAACAAAAGGCTTTCGAGGAGCTAAAGAACAAGATCAGTCAAGCACCAGTTCTAGAATTACCAAACTTGCAGTGACCCTTTGAAGTGGATACATATGTGACTGGGTATGTTGTGGGAGTTGTCTTGATGCAGGGAGGAAGGCATGTATGCTACCATTATGAAGTATTTCATGGGGAAATTTTTAAATACCCTACCTACAACAAGGACCTATATGCCATGGTGAAATTTGTGAAGAAGTGGAAGCAATATCTGATGGGAAAGGAGACAGTAATCCACACAGATCACCAGTCATTACAGTACTTGCAGGCCTAGAGTAAGCTACAAAAAACCAGGAATTACAAATGGATGGGGTTTTTACAGCAGTTTCATTTGGTGATCAAGTATAAGAAGGGAAACACAAAAAAGTTGGATGATATTCTTTCAAGGCCACCCACATCAAAGATTACATCTCTGGGGACTCTTATGCACATGGATCCATTCACCCATGATGCATACAAAGAGGCATATTCAGATGATGAGGACTTCAATGAGGTGTATCAATTTACAGATTCAAAGTCATGTGTACGATGGTGACAACACCGTTGGCTACCATCTCCAGGATGAGTTACTCTATAGGCTGGATAAATTATGTGTTCCTAAAGGTGAGTGATTGCAGCTGATTAGAGAGGGTCACACCTCTAAGGTTGCAAAGAACTTTGGTTTAGGGAAGACTATGGCTTACTTGCAGAGGTATGTGCATTGGCCTAAGATGCAAGAGCATGTAGCTAGGTCCATAAGAGGATGCATGCCTTTTTGTACCAACAATATTAGCAACAGGAAACATGGTCTATATATCCCTTACCTATACCTACTCGTCCTTGGAAGAGTTTCCATGGACTTTGTGAGAGTTTTACCAACAACCAGGAAGGGACATGAATACCTGTTTGTGGTAGTTGATAGGTTCAACAAGATTTGTGTTCTGATGCCCTGTAAAAATACCATCAACGAGCAAGTAGGAAACTTTTTCTTTGGACAGGTCTGGGTGCACTTTGGGATACCAATGAGCATCATTTTAGGTAGGGATGCAAGATTTCTCAATGCATTTTGGGCTACATTGTGCGAGAAAATGGACACAAAGTTGAAGAGATCTATATCATTCCATCCACAAACAGATGGGCAGACGGAAATAGTCAACAAGATTTTGGTGCAGCTTCTGAGGGGATACAACCAGAAGCATTCAAAGACCTGGGATGAAAATCTGGTATATATACAACATTCTTACAATAGATCAGTCCACACTTCTACAAGAAAGTCCCCATTTGAGACTTGTTTTGGATATTTTCCACCTTCACCTTTATATATTGCATATGAACAACAAGGAGGAGTGAGGGAAGATCTTACAGGAGATGCTTTGTGATCTGAAAGGAGTGTATTAGTTTGTTGTGCTATGTGTCCTTTCAGTAATAAAAACATGTACAATTTGTCTCCATTTTTTTGCTTAAGGAATGAGTTTTTTTACTATGTAACATAGATGAATTTGTGAGTTTTAAGTATGAAAATAAGCCTAAATAACATTGTACATCAGTGTATAACAGAATAATAACATCACACATAAGTTTTACACAGCAGGCATGATGAAGCAATTCACCCCTCTTGGGCTACATCTGCTAGTCCAGCTCCCAATGGCATGTCCCTCTTTGTCATTATGCTCAAAATTGTAAATACATGTGCTTATAAGTCTCTAATGGTTTTTTTCTCTGCACCAGTGGCTTCAGAATGCTCAAATTAGTCTAGATAAACTCTTGTTTTACCCAAATTGGTCACAAATTGACCTCCCAAAGCTTTTTCCCAATCTCAGCTATAAAACCTCCACTAAAAGTGGAGAACTCCACTTAACTGGAGTTAAATTCGACCAAAACTCCGAAAATGGTGGTCGCGCTAAACATCCCGCCAATTCACTGACCGCTGGCATTTAATATTAAAGTTAAGGGCAAGGTGGTCACAAGCCAACCCCCCTTACCCCGTGGTCAAATATTTAAATCCGCCATAAAGAGGCGCGAAACCCGAAATGGATGTGGTTCCCTTAACCTTTGACACTCCCGATGAAATTGACATGTGACCAACAATAAGTTTTAATTACCGCCGGATTGAACGGTTATGGAACTATTGGAGCACAACTGCGCGGAACTAACACCCACCAAACACGCGCATGTGAACATTGTTTAAAGCCGCCAATTAATGTGGTTTGAATAGTTGTCGAATAACAGTTCTATGGCGTGGCTTAAGAAACCGTGGCATGTGACCAATGTACAATTTAAAATTATGCGGCAGAGTTATAAGGTAAGAACTAATGTATAGCGCAGACGGTGGAGGTCTTTTCTAGCGTGCCGAAGGTCGCGGGATAGAACCCCACGGACCTCACAAAATTTTACACTAACCTCCTGGGGACATGTGGCAGCCTTCAGGCTTGCCATGTGTCACCCATCCAATGGTACACAATAAAACTTCGTACAAAACAAATCTTCGGCCCTAGATGCACCACATGGTGAAATCTGATTGGATTTGAGAAAAGGGAATATTCCCAATATATGCCACCTATTGACTGTACCTGCATGTTGACTGGGCATCCCAGTCACTCCTGTCACAAAAATTTTAGCTATTTAGGAAAACAAACAAAACGCGATATTTCCCTCATACAACATCGGTTTTTTGAACCATTCGCGGCACCGGAATCGCATCGAAGAGACCTATCCGGTCGCTCAAGTTCGGTACAGTTTCAAGCACTTTCAATTTTTGAGCATAACACGTGATCTTCTGATCACTTTGAGCGCTGGAAATTTTATAGAGAAGACCAGGCATATCCATCTACAAGTACAAGAAACACTGCAAAATTCATAGGAGAAGTACAAGGTCAGGGATGATCAACACAGAAAAAAGAAATCGTTGAAGGTGGGAGATTTGTCCTAACTAGTAATGGCTTCCACATTGGCCTTTACAGTTATGATAACATATACAAAAACAGGGGTAGAAAGGCGAGACCATTGCATTTGCCACGTGTCAGACATATGGACATGTTGTTGTGGTGCTCGTTTAAAAAAATATATAAGGATATTTTGGTGCCCCAGACTCCAAACCGAGACAAACTTTATATCAATAAAAAGCTCTCGACAAGTAGAAGATGATGTACGCGTTAGAAGTGGAATTTGAAGTGATTAAACAAAGCAAAATTTTGATATCTCGTGTCCTTACTCAAGCATTACGGACCAGGTATGTTACACACATGGCTAATGGTTGAATCAAAAACAAAGTTTTGATACCAAATATGGCAACCAAATTTGGTTCACCAATTAGATATCCAAAATATTTAGATTATAAAACTATAAATTTAAGATAAATAAATAATTTATAAATGTATGAGCAAAAATGATATATGGATATGAGGCAAAAGTGCTCTTTCATTGAAGGTCACATATTTTCATTGGATCATGTCATTTCATAAATATAAGTTATTATCTAATTACAAGTTATTATTATTTATATTATGTTCGTGTCTAATTATTTAAGTATTCTTAAATTTCGCAATGAATCAAAATTTCATCAAACTCATCCAAACTTGAAATAAAAAGTATTTGCAAAATCATAACTATGAGTATTAAATATAAAATTTCAATGATTAAAAGAAAACCCTTTCATCCAAAATTTAAAAAAAAAAAAAAATTACAAACTACCCACAAATCCTACAATGTTATATGTTATTTTCGAGAGGCTCAATTATAACCTTCCCTTGCAACAAAATGAATAAACAAAAACATTGATTATCTTGAGATTAATATATTGATGCCAATTTAATTTCTTCATAAGAGATCTTTAAAAAGCATGTTGTTTGTATAAAAAGACATGAAGAATGGGTAAAACATTGAAGGAGACATAACATCATGATGCATAATCACAAAATGCAACATTAAATACCAAAAACCTCTCATTTATTCAATCAAATATGTACATTTATCTTTGTGTTTATAGCATTTTAATGCCGAATTTAAATTTCCTTATGATGGATACATTTAATAAGGAAAAATAGCATCATTGCGAAAACATTTGTGACAAAGGTATATCAAAATGGTAAAATAGTAATTAGCCTTACTTTTTTGTGTGGAAGACACCTTGGGAACCAATAGCATGTGGTTGCCATCATTTTACATAAAGCATACTCAACCATATGACTCATATTCTTAATTTGGGATTTTGTTCCACATTAATACTCCACTTCTTCCTCTTGAACCAACAATTTTCTTCTCGGAAACAAGCAAACTTTATTCATGAAAACAACATAAAAAAACAAAAAAATCAATCACTTCCAAACACCATATTGATGTTATATGATATCAATCATGATAACATTTATGGTGATTTCTTGATGGGAATTAAAAGTCTATACTTTCATTTATGGTGATTTCTTGATAGGAATTAAAAGCCTATACTTTCTTCATACGACTAAGGTTTATTGAGGATGTCGTACAGTTGTAAAAGAGTGAAAAGACGGTCATATTGTCACTACAAATCACATCTTCAAAGAAGCATCAAGTTATCACTTCAATTGTGCTTCAAGAAAGAATAATTACAGTAAAAGAAAAAAAATTGTTACATGCCTAATTAATAATATATATATATATATATATATATATATAGATTCTATTATATTGTACAAAAGATACAATGATACAATTCAGCATTCCCACCCAAATTGTTGAGTTAGCCAATTCCGGTAGGAAAGAAGATATTCAAAAAAAAAAAATGGGGTTGCCCCTGGTGGGGAAACCAACCCAGAAACTAGTCCATGGAGCAAGAGGGATGTTGCACCTGAAGGGGAAACCAACACAAAACAAAAGTACCCAAAAACTAAGTTTGCTGTGCAGAAGGTAAATAGACAAAAAAACTATAATTGAGCTGGAGAAAACAAGAAAAAGAGGAATCGTGGCGCTAAGTGTTCTGGTTCTTATCATCCTGAATTGAATCGAGAGGCTACTCTTCCTCAATGAAGTAACCATAATCGGAGAGGTCATCCTCAGGCTTGCACAACTGGGGGTCTTGCTCTGACGTTGAGGTCGAGTGTGCTACCATAGTTGTTGCGTTGTCATCCTCTGCTGAGTTGTTGCCGCTGTCACTACCCGAAGAGTTCTCCGTGGACTTGATAGGCAGAGCCATCAATTTTCGAGGTTGTTGAAGGATGGACGTCGACAACGTGGATTTGCGCATCCTCTTCCTTGACCTCGAACCAAAAGAGCTGGAGGGAGCTTCAGGAAGGCACAGGGAGATGGGGGCTGAGAGTTGCTAGTCTGGAGCCTCTATCGAATCCACATCAAGGGTGAGTTCCAACGGGCGTTCTGCTCTCGCAGGGATAGGAGGACGGGAAGGTGAGCCTCGGCCTCTGCCTCGGCAGCATCGCATGCGATGGCGGCGAGGCATTGAAGCTTCCAAATTCAGAAAAGTCGAATGAGCACATTGAGGAGGGCATACAGAGAAGCTGCAGGAGGCATGGAGCAGGTGGGCTGACAGAGAATGAAGGGCGGAATGTTGGGCAAAGGCGCTAGCCAGAAGAACAGTGAAACGAAGGGAGAGAAGTGGAGGATAAACAACTCCATTACCCATGAAATAAAATGGCGCTCTGCAGCGAGAACAGGCAACAATGAATTCGCAGCAGTCGAAGTGAGGGGCAGTAATGACGTCAGGCTGAATAAATTCATACTTAATGGCGCCACGCTGGGGCCACGTGCTGCCTCGTGGCGAGGACAACTACCCAGCGTTGGGGGTGCCATGTAGCAAGAAAAACGGAGGTTACACACCCGCATCCAGGGAATTAATAATAATTTGTGGTTTTATATAAATCAAAACAATAAATATATTTTTAATAACACTTATTGAATGATACAAGTTCATTCACCTCTAGACATAATGAAAAAATATGAACTCCATATAAACCCTTTATCTAGATTGTTGCAATATTCCTATGATTAATGAATATTTTTTTTTTTAACTGAAACGGATATTTTTATTGATGGAGAGGGTTGGCCAAAGCCAGATCAAGCATTACAATTCGTTGTTTCTATCATTACATTTCTCTACTTTTGCCCATTTAGGGAATGGATGCCGTATTCGGTGCCCCTGCATTTATGCTGATCATGCTCTTTTCTAGGGTGCATCCTATATTTGCCAATGTGTCTGCTTCTGTGTTTAAATCTCTGAGGATGTGGAAGATTTGAGCTGAGGAGAAGTCCTTCAAAAGTTTGTTCACTCTTGTAAGCTGTTTGTTCAGCACTGGATCCTTGAGCCCTTTCTTGTTTATTAAGGATTTTATCAACAATTCAGAGTCTCCAAATACTAAGATTTCCCTTGAGTTTCCTTCTCTGGCCAGTTGACAAGCTTTTAAAAGACTGAGAACTTCGGCCTGATTATTGGTTTTAAACCCAAGTCCCCAGCTGAAGTCCTCCTTTCTCCCATTCGGGAAGTATATAACCCCACCTGCTCCAGACCTGCCTGGGTTGCCTTTCGAGGCTCCGTCAAAGAAGATAGTGCATTTACCTTGTGATTTCCACCACTTCTGAAAACTATCCAAGGTGTCTCTAATCTGCCATTTTTCCTTATGATTTGGACGAGTGGTTACTGTAGTTCTCGGCATGGGGGAGAAGCCATCCAGCCATGCCCTTTCTTCCTTTCGAAGGGAGCTATCTTCTTTGACAATGGAATGTCTCAGAGTTTCTAAAAGAAGTTTCTTGGCCTGCTCCGCTGCATTGTCTGCAGTTGTTTCTTTTTGGTTGAATACAATATCGTTCCTGGCTAGCCACAGCTTCCAGCAAACATATTTTGGAGCTGCAATCCACACCTTAAGCCAGAGTGATTTTTCAGCGATGTTGAGGGGATAACGAGCTCTCCAGGACGAGAACATGTCAGTGATCGAACAATGTACAGGAGGTCTCACATTCAGACCTGTCAAGAAGCTAGTCCAGGCCTTCTGAGCATACTCACAATCGATGAACATGTGAACTGAGGTTTCCAGGGCATTTTGTAGAACGCACATCGATGAGGACCTGCTATGTTTCTTTTGCACAGGTTATCTCCAGTCAGGATTTTGTTGTGGAATAAGGTCCAGAAAAAGAAATTTATCTTGGGAATGCTGAAGTTTTCCCAGATCTGCTTCCACACTGTTTCTGGGTGCTGAGAGACCTTCTTGCCTTGCATCTGTAAGTATCCTAGTCTGGCTGTATACACTCCTGTTTTCCCCCATCCCCAAGAGTCTTCTTCATCCTTGTGCACAGGTGTAAAATCTGTGATAGCATCTGTGAGAGAAGTCAACTGATTTTTTAAATGCGCTGGAATGTTGGGCAATCTCCAACGCTGCCAATTACCTTTGTTGTCCCACTCAGCGATATCCTCGACTTTTCGGATTCCTCTTGAGCTTAACCAGACTCTTAAATCAGCAATTTCATTATTCGCTGAAAGAGGAGGGTATCCCATGGGTTGCCTTTCGAGGCTCCGTCGAAGAAGATAGTGCATTTACCTTGTGATTTCCACCACTTCTGAAAACTATCCAAGGTGTCTCTAATCTGCCATTTTTCCTTATGATTTGGACGAGTGGTTACTGTAGTTCTCGGCATGGGGGAGAAGCCATCCAGCCATGCCCTTTCTTCCTTTCGAAGGGAGCTATCTTCTTTGACAATGGAATGTCTCAGAGTTTCTAAAAGAAGTTTCTTGGCCTGCTCCGCTGCATTGTCTGCAGTTGTTTCTTTTTGGTTGAATACAATATCGTTCCTGGCTAGCCACAGCTTCCAGCAAACATATTTTGGAGCTGCAATCCACACCTTAAGCCAGAGTGATTTTTCAGCGATGTTGAGGGGATAACGAGCTCTCCAGGACGAGAACATGTCAGTGATCGAACAATGTACAGGAGGTCTCACATTCAGACCTGTCAAGAAGCTAGTCCAGGCCTTCTGAGCATACTCACAATCGATGAACATGTGAACTGAGGTTTCCAGGGCATTTTGCAGAACGCACATCGATGAGGACCTGCTATGTTTCTTTTGCACAGGTTATCTCCAGTCAGGATTTTGTTGTGGAATAAGGTCCAGAAAAAGAAATTTATCTTGGGAATGCTGAAGTTTTCCCAGATCTGCTTCCACACTGTTTCCGGGTGCTGAGAGACCTTCTTGCCTTGCATCTGTAAGTATCCTAGTCTGGCTGTATACACTCCTGTTTTCCCCCATCCCCAAGAGTCTTCTTCATCCTTGTGCACAGGTGTAAAATCTGTGATAGCATCTGTGAGAGAAGTCAACTGATTTTTTAAATGCGCTGGAATGTTGGGCAATCTCCAACGCTGCCAATTACCTTTGTTGTCCCACTCAGCGATATCCTCGACTTTTCGGATTCCTCTTGAGCTTAACCAGACTCTTAAATCAGCAATTTCATTATTCGCTGAAAGAGGAGGGTATCCCATGATGCGATCTCGCCACAGCAATATGTTTTTGCCGTTCCATGGAATTTTATACAAATGTGATCTGAAGAAATCGAGCCCTTTACAGCAGAGCCTCCAAGCCTGCGTTCCTCTAGGAGCAAGCGCTGGATTGAAGGAGGAGAGCGACTGATTTTTTAGATACTTAAGTTTTAAGAGCTGGCTGACAGGATGCGAAGGCTCTGTTATAAACTGCCACAGGAGTTTACAGCCCAAGGCTAAATTTGCGTGCTGGGGGTCACGAATTTGGAGCCTGCCCTCAGTAAAGGGACGCTTCACTGTTTCCCAATTAATGAGGTGAAATCGATTGCTGTTTCCCTTCCCACCATTCCATAGAAAATTCCGTATTAGACAGGAGATTTGATCTGCAATTTGTCTTGGGGCCATCAGCAGAGAGGCTTGGAATGTTGGAAGAGCTGATAGCACAGATCGAATTAGAGTAAGCTTGCCGCCTGTGGAAAGCCAAACGCCGCCCCACGCTGCTATCTTTTTCTTGAACTTTGAAATCACCTCCTCCCACAGTTGATTGCGATTGGAGCCCGTTGTCAAAGGGAGACCTAGATACTTAATTTTGTCCCACGCAGCATAACCTTTGAACCCCAGAACGTTGGCTATCCTTTCAATAGATTGTTGGTCTATATTCCATCCATAGACAACACTTTTCCTCTCGCTGATTAACGCTCCTGAGATGCTGCAGTACTTTTGGAGAATGATCTTGAAGGCGTTAGCGATTCTCATGGAAGCTCCCCCGAGGAGAAGTGAATCATCAGCAAAGAGTGCGTGATTCACTGGAGCTACACCTTGCACAATTCTTATCCCTGGTATGGAGCCAATTTGCTTCTCTTGTGACAGCTTTCTGCTTAATGAATCTGCTAACAGAATGTAAAGAAAGGGGGAAAGAGGGCAGCCCTGCCTCAGACCCCTAGAAGCTAAAAAGAATTCTGTTGGTCTACCATTCACCATTGGGGCTATCCAGATGTTTTCAGTGCAAGCTTTGATGAGATTTATGAATTCCTGATTGAATCCAAAGGCTGCAAGGACCCTAAACAGAAAAGAACGATTAACTCTGTCAAAGGCGTTACACATATCCAATTTGATTATCATACCTTGTTCTTTCCGAATTTGACTGGAGTGCAGGGCTTCTTGGATTTGAATGACATTGTCTAGGAGTTGTCTGCCTTTTACAAATCCTCCTTGGGCCGAAGAGATGAGCTTTTGAAGAAGGGGCTTAATTCTATTTTCCAGAAGCTTGGCCACGATCTTATAGGATGAGTTGCAGAGAGAGATCGACCTGTATCTGTCAAAGGAGCTTGGATTTGATTCCTTAGGGATTAAAGCGAGGAAGGTATAGTTTATACCTCCACCCACTTTTGCCTTCCTCAAAATTCCTCTTATCATTCTGAAGAGATCAGATTTGATTATCTCCTAGCAAATTCTATAAAAATGAACTGAGAAACCGTCAGGCCCTGGAGCTTTGTCTGGTTCCATGGACCAGACTATATTAGTTATCTCTTCTTCCGTGACTGGGCTCATCAGAGAGTCATTATCTTCCATGTTGACTAGTTTTGGGATGGTTGAGAGAAACTCTAATGCATCCTCCTCATTCCCATTTCTTTCCGCACTAAGGAGGTTCTGAAAGTGGTTTACAGCTGCTTCTTTGATTTGAGAAAATCCTTTATACACCTGTCCGTTAGAGATGGTGATTTCTGCTATATGATTGCGTGAGAGACGTGCCCTGCACTGTCTATGGAAGTATGAGGTATTTCTGTCCCCAGATTTAAGCCACAGACTTCGAGACTTTAAGCGCCAATGTTCTTCTTCATTTCTAAAAGAACAGTATGTATTCCTTTGGGCATAATTTTCATTGGCTAAGTCTGAGGGAGAGGGATCCTTCTCCTCCATTTCAAATTGTAATCTTTCCAACTGCAGAACAGCCTCCTTCCTCTGCCTAGTGGGGGTATGCATGGATTTCTTTATCCAATCTTTAAGAGCTTTTTTTGTGTTTTTCATTTTTTGTTCCCACACATAGCTAGGGGAACCGGATACATCTGCCCTCCAAGCTGTTTGTACTGTTTCAAAGAAACCTTCTTTACCTGCCCAGAGAGGATTGAAACGAAATGGGAGGGGACCTAGGTCTTCTTCTTCTTTTAGACATAAAAGGATTGGCTTATGATCCGATGTGAGCTTTGGGAGAATCTTGGAAAAGACTATTCTATTGTCCATCATTAAGGAGCTGCTGATGAGGAATCTATCCAGCCTAGCAGAGATATGATTTACTCCTATTCTGTTGTTAGTCCAGGTGTATTTGCCTTTCACGGGTTTGAAGTCAACTAGGTCCCACTGCAGAATCAGATTTCCCACTGTATTGAGGAAAGGATCCCTAGAGTAATTCCCTCCTCTTTTTTCAGTGGAATCTAGAATTATATTCAAATCACCGCCTATGACTATATTTTTGGGATTGATCTGCTCTATATATTCCAAGAGTGACCTTGAGCACTCTCTCTTTTCTTCATAATGAACAGGAACATACAAATTAAACAGAGCAAGGGAGAGGTTGCTTGCAATGTGGCGCAACTCTGTGAAGATCCAATGTTGGGTCTCAGAGGATCGATCTAATGAGAAGGAGTTTTTTGACCAGAATGTACCTATTCCTCCGGCCGAACCCCTTGCACTGACTGCCTTTCCTGAATCGTACTTCCATTTCATAATGCTAGTGTTTAGAAGGGTTTCCCCTTCTATTTTGGTCTCTTGGAGCATAAGGATGTCCGCTGTTTCCATCTTCAATAAATATTTGATAGCCTCTGCCTTATTGGGATTACCCAGACCCCTGCAGTTCCAAGAGACCAGCTGCATCATTTACCACTTGATGGGGTGGGACCTCCTCCCTTGGGCACCCTTGGTCTTGTATTTCTCCCAATGGACATTTCAATGGTAGTTTGACTACCTAGGGTTTTCTGCCGTTCTGACTCTTCTTCCCTAGTTTCCTTGTTTGTTCTTCTTCCCACTTTTTTAGATGGCCTTTCGAAGGTTTCCTCATCAGATGAACCCGTGTTTTCTAGGTTCTTCTTCTTTTGTTTTATGATATCAGCATAAGAAGGAGAAGAAGTATTGCTAGAGTTTGGATTTGGAATGTTACCTGGCTCTTGATTCTCTGCATTATTCATCTGTGGAAGATCTTCCTGCTCGACCTCTGGAGGGTCTGACGGCGGTGTAAGGGATTCGAAGGGATTTTTGTCTCCAGCAATGCTATTGTTTTCCCTGCTTCCACTGATTTGATTACTTACGTCTTCTTGCCCTATTTTGTTCCCTGTCTCTTTTACTTTGTTTTTGTTGTTTTGCCTGCTGCTTGCTGTTCTCTTTGCTTGCTTCCACTGCTCGCCTTTTTCTTTCTCTGCTATTTCCTCAATTTTTTTTTTACAATATCTTGCAAAATGCCCATATTCGTGGCAATGTCGACATTTAAAGGGCAGCTGTTCGTAATCTAACTCTTGAATGTGCGACCAGTCTGCCACCGAAAGATTGATGGCTTCAGGGAGCCCGATCTCCAGATCAACTTCCACACAAATGCGTGCGCAGGAGAATTGATCCTTTCTCGGAGCCTGGTCTATATACCTGCCAAGGGCATTGCCAATGGATTGCAGAGAGCTCTGACTCCAGCAATGGAGAGGGAGGTGCGGAAGGCGCACCCAAACAGGAACGGCTGTGGGCACATCTTGAGCAGGGTCAAAATCTGGGGACCATTTGTTCAGATATAACCCTTGAGGGACCATGAAATAAGGTCCGCTTCTGAAGATCAAGCTTCGGTCTTCCACGCTGTCAAACACGAAAACGAAAAACCCTTTGCCTACAAAATGGCTTTTTATACCTTCCTTAACCAGTGGGATCCAGTTTCGTCTGACCCAATCATCAACTGCCTTCGGGGATGGCCATAGCCCAGTAAACTGGCCAATGAGGCCCCTTTCGGCAAGGTTTAACGCAGATCTACAAGCATCATCTATCGGTAGAGACACCGTAGGGATGTTGTCCAACCTCTTAACGAACTTTTGTTGCGAGGCCGAGGGCGGCCGTTTATCAGCTGCAGCAACAAGGGATCGGAATGCATCTAAGTCTGAAGGCAGAGTGGAATCACCTCCATTCGTCATGGTCGGGGGTGTAGGGGCGGGGGTCAAAGTAGGGGCCCCATGCACCAACACAGAACAACTCCCAGACAGGCACGAAAGCCAGAGCCACACCAATCTAGAACACCCCGCACACCAAGGGCCTCCCCAGCGACGAAGAGCTCCGCGCCCAAGCCGGGCAGGGCAGAGCCGAGCCCAGCAGAAAGCAGAACGAGCGCAAAAATAATTCAAAAACCAGAAGAAAAGAATGGACTTGGAAATTACCAGAACCTCTCCAATCCAGAGCGACCCGCCCACCAGAGGCCTCCCCAGCAACGAAGAACGCCTCGCCCAGATCGGGCAGGGCAGAGCCGAGCCCAGCAAGAACAGAACGAGCGCGAAATTTTTTTCAAAAACCAGAGCGCAGATTGGCAACTGCAAGATCTAGAAAACTTCATGATTAATGAATATTTGACCATTTTTATATGCTATAATATCAAGAAGTACAAATATCCAAATTGCTATTTTATTTTCAAAAGCTAAATGATGATCCATTATAAATATATATAAATATAAATATAAATATATATATATATATATATATATATATATATTCAAAATACTCATTTGAAAGAAACATGAGCACTTTCCCTCATTTTGAGAAATGTTTTTAAGGTAAACGTTTTTAGTTTACAAACAATGCAACAACAATTATATATATTCAAAATACTCATTTGAAGGAAACATGAGCACTTTCCCTCATTTTGAAGAATGTTTTTAAGGTAAACTTTTTTAGTTTACAAACCATGCAACAACAATTATATATATTCAAAATACTCATTTGAAGGAAACATGAGCACTTTCCCTCATTTTGAGGAATGTTTTTAAGGTAAACTTTTTTAGTTTACAAACAATGCAACAACTATTAGTTGCATATCTAATTGAGGATTTGAACTTGGGCCATTAGGCTCAAACATCTATCTCCACAAATCAAGTTAATCGCCCTTGACATGCTAAAGCCATAATATGAAAATAAAAAAATAATATGAAAATAAAGAAATTTTAATTGGTATCAACTTTTATGGGATTCTCAAGACATGTCACTTTCTTATAGCTCTCCAAAATCACATTATATAAACTTTAGCACTTATAATGTTTCTAGTTAAAGTTTCCAACAAGCTGGAAAGCACATGCTAGTTTCATCCTCTAAACAATTTACCATTGGTCCAAATAGAGAATTTTAGTGTATCCAACCATGCTTTTAAAGCCCCTTTTGATTAATTGTTGCATTATATGCATATATTTGTTAATTTCCCTTAATTAAACATGTACCAATATTATAGTGAGAGATCAACTGATTAGAAAAAGAACACAGTGCAAGGGTTGTATAAGTTGGAATTGTTTTAATTTGGCTGGGGTGAATATGTCGTGAATTGTTCCCCAAATATTTTCATAGAAAGATTCAGACATATCCTTCTCCAATGCATGTATCAATTATCTAATTTCCATTTTGTACATATCATAAAAAGCCATCCGACCTCAGCTGCATAAGAGAAATAAATAAGACTATGGCATAAATATATCCTTCCCAAATTTGTTGGTAAAGTCAAACAAATATTTAGTTTTATATGTGATGTAAACACTACGAGAATTTTAATTAATTCTTGTAATCCTCTTTTGCCTACAAGAAATTTAAGTGAGCCTTTGAACACAATCTTGACCACCAGAAATGAATTCCAATAATAACTACATGCAATCCCTACTCCAATAATTACATCTGTAGGCATCTTATAGCAAATTCTACAAATAGTGTTTAGAAAGGTGTTTGTCAAGAAATTTAATTGTTATACACTTCACTTTCTAGTAATTCTTGAGAAAGTTATTTGCTGTCAAGTTCACTTTCTAGTAATTCGTAGTTGATGTGAATAGTCCTCATTCAATATGGTTGCACTTTTTTTTAAGCTTCTACATTCTTGTTGAGATAGCTACTTCATCACAAGTGCTCCTTTAATTTTACATGTAGTTGCATGCTTTCATATATAATATCTATCAACAAAGAGTTGCTACAAGTTTTTAAAACCTACCTTCATAGTATAATTTATCAAAAAATACATTTCTATGTTAGCAACCCTATGCTCATGAAAGTATTGAATATGAAAATACTTCATTGTGCACAAACTCGTTTGTGAAAGAAATGTTGTCACAGAGTTTATTTAGTGCATTAATATAGAGCATTGATGACAGGAGGTAAATCAATGTACAAGATAGGAAAAAATTGCATTTGCAAAAACTCATTTGCCAAACAACATTGTCTGAGTTTTACTGAAACAATAATAATCCGCTGTTACATAATGATATCAACCAAAAAAAAGAAAATATCCAAAAATTGAATACAATTATGTGGAAATTTTCTCTTTTTTAAACAAATAAAGAAAATAACCTACCTTTAAAATGGATAGCTCATATTAGAGTTTTTCAGATGTCAATATTTTTAAATTTTTTGATCAAGCTGTTCTCTCAAACTTGCACGGGAGAGAATCTAGCAGTTGTCTTTAAAATAAAAATTGGTTCTATTGCTCAATCCAATTCAATGCTTCAAAATAACCATTGTCAAAAATATGGAACCTGATGCTTCACGTAATGGAAGACACGTCATTCGAAGCCATAACCAACGAGTCATCAACTTCCCAAAGCCAGATCAGCTCTTCATATACATCAAAGGTCAACAACGTGAACCAATAAAGATTACCTCGACCCAATAACAAATATGAAGATTGAATGCTTCCAGTAAGTGTGCCTACGTTGCCAATTAGGTTACATTGTTTAAACATAAAAACACGATGAATGAGCTAATGAGTTACATATAATTTCTAGGTGCATTTCATTATAAAAAATAAATGAAGGAATCAATAGCTCAAAGGAAGGATGATCACAAGTAAATAGAGGCTTAAGCACAAAATTGAATCCGATGAAGGGCCAATGATGTCAATGTACAATAAGATCATGGGAAATTTTCTAAATTAAGACACAAACATAACTTTCACAGGATAATAGTTCCTCAATGTAATGATCAAACCTATTAAACCGAAACCACTAAATAGAAGCATAAAGGTAAAAGATGAACATAGTGAAAGGACTGAACAGTAAACAAAAATTGACAACGTAGAAGATGAACATAGTGAAAGGACTGAACAGTAAACAAAAATTGACAACGTAGAAGATGAACATAGTGAAAGGACTGAACAGTGAATAGAAGCAGGTGTTACAAGGAAATCATTGCTTGTGACTACACAAGGATCTGGTAAAATGAATAGTTATCAAGGGTTGAGGGGCTTAAGAAGTCCACTTGAGAAACAGAAACAGAAAATGTTTGCCCCAGTCAACGTGGAAAGAGCATCTGATTTTCACCACAACAAATAAATGCTAATGGGATTTCTAGTTACAATGAGATTTGTCCAGTCTTATCTACACAAGTTGGGGAATTTGACAATTATGAAGAGTACTGAACTGCCATATTACTATTACAAAAAGAAAATACTTGCTAAATTTTCCAAGGCAAAATAAAGATCGTGCAATTAATAAAAAAATTAGCCAACTAGTATGAACAGTGAAAAAGGAATAGCTTACAGGAGAAACACTACTCATTGTGGAGGGATCAATGGTGCATGACTAGAAAAGCCTTGCCAATGAGGGCTTTAAAAAAAGACACTATAAGAATCGACAATGATGACATCATGTGTGGGGTAGAAAGCCAGGAGTTGTTGGAGAATTGTGGATTGGAACTACTGTACCAACTGGTTGTGGACTAAGGAATTTGCAAGTGGCACCATAGCTGAACTGTTCCATTCTCATAGTATGCACAGTCCTTTTCATTCTGAATGATGTAAATAATGAAAGGGGCGAGATTGCATGCGCAAATTATCCTTTCTAGAGATGTCATAAATTTATGTAATCAAACTTAAAGATAGCACATGCTACAAATGAGCAGGGTTGAAGGAAGTTGATGCAAGAAATGCAATTCTAACCTAGTATTGTTTAGAAAAAATATTAAAGGATTCTGTAGGGCCATATTTCCCATGTCATTGATTATAAAAGTCATCTTGCATTACTAATCAAATCTACGTGCAGTATATCTATTATGCTACAGAGAAACAGACAACTATGATTTTAAAAAGCAAAATTTTGTCGATACAATGTAAATGATATTCACTAATTCATGCATGCACAAAAATGCTCCACTATAAAACGTTTGCAGTGAGTTGTCTAAGACAATTAGAGCTGCCCCTCCTGCAGTTCTTTCTTTGTTTCTTAGACAAAGGAACTTGCTTGTAGCACCAAACTTGCAAGTTCACGTCTGGATTAGATAAAAGTACACTGTACAATAGGACACACAAGATAGGATATGATGAACAAAACATAATATAAATCTAGAGATTATATATTTCTCTATTGGAATTCTCATAGAAGATCTATTGAGCTTCGTCTGTTCTATTATGCTTGCAAAGCCCGTGTATTAATGTACGAGATGTAACTAGGTTAGGTTAGGCCTCCAACCTTTCTCTGGCATCTCTGGAAGCCCCCTTATCGGAATTTGGTTTCTCTGCATGGGGTTCGTATTACTTTTAGAACCCCCGCGGGCGTTTTATAAAACTCTGGAGCGGTCTACTTCTTGTCTGCCTTGGTGGATCTTCCTTTCCGTAATAGATATATTCCTTGTCTTCTCGACGTATACGGTTGCACAGGACGCGCCACCCGCTCCGCCCCTCCAGGCGGAGTTGGTCTTCCTGCACCTCAGGGAAGGCCTGCAGTATTTTCAGATAGAGCTTCCTCTTTCGTGGGGGGGAGGTAAGCTTTATTCCTACATGGAAGAAGACGTCTTTTTTTCTTGGAGAACTTACCTCTCCTAATATGTGTTGGCTGTGGGGAAAGAGGGCTTTTAATCTTTGTGCGACAGTATTTCGAGTATATAAGCCCTTAGGTACAGTACCTAACATCATGTGGAAAAATTTGAGTGGAGGAGTATCTCTATTCTGATTGGATAGGGCCTTGAAGGGATCCCCTTCAAACGTTCCCACGAGCTTTCGGTCGAAAAATACCTTGTACAAGCCTCCTCCCTCCTCTAGGACCATATGCATAGGCTCATTTTCCTCTGCCCCCTGAATAGCTGGTTCTGTTCCCCCCTGAATAGCTGGGGTTTTTTCTGCATCTTTGATAAGTTTCTTACTGGTACCCGGATCATTAGGTGGATTAGCTATTTGCTCCATAACATCTAATAACCCAAGATCTTCCTGAAGCTTGCCTTCTTTACAAAGACCATCAATAACAGTACTGCATGTGATAACATCCGGTTTGCACCTTTTATTTAACATCTCATGAAGCACTTTGGGGACCTCCTGCCATTGTCTTTCCTTACATAAACCATCCATAAGTGCACTGTATGTGACAACATCAGGGCAAATGTTTTTCTTGCACATTTCATAAAAGACCTTACTTGCCTCATCCAACTTACCTTCTTTACATAAACCATTAATAAGTATATTGTATGTAATAACATCCGGATTACACCCCTCTTTTATCATCAGATACAGTAGTTTCTTGACTTCTTGGAGCTTACCTTCTTTGCATAGTCGATCCATGAGCGTGTTAAATGTGAATGTGTCAGGCTCATGGCCCTTTTGCATCATAACAGCTAACAACCCGAACGCCTCGTGGCATTTCCCAGTCTTGCAGAACCCATCTATTAGGGTATTATACGTAACAAGACTAGGAGCTAGTTGTTTGCTCCTCATTTGGTTGAAAAGCTTGATAGCGTCCTCTACTCTGAACTTCCTGCAAAGCCCTTTGATAAGGGTATTGAAGGTTACGACATCTGGAACATACCCATGTGCTTCCATTCCTTCAAACACTTTCAATGCATAATCCATTCCTTCAAACACCTTCAATGCATAGTCCATTCTACCTGTTTCACCGTGACAAGTAATGATAATGTCTGGAAGAATGTCTGCTTCAAACATAAGTCTGTAAACAGAGAATTCACATTCATGTTGATTCCATCGAACTACGCTACTTAACAAGACATTGCAGGTGATGGGAGTGGGGTCGGACGTAGATTTAGGCGAAAGCTGGTGCTTAAAGGCGTCCAGTGCTTCTTGAAGTCTGTTAGTGTGACAGAGCGTTTTAATGCGCGTGTCTGCAGTGGCGCTTAAAGCGCGGAAGGAGAGACGATGAATGGAGATGTTATTGTTGCAGAGGGAGAGCATTGCGTTCCTCGTCGTGGTGGCCGCCATGTTGGGCGAGCAGAGGAGAATGGGAACCCTAGTGCCTGGTGTACTGTGAAATGAGAAATTTTACCTCTACAAGGAGGGACATTGCATGATGGGTGAGCCTTATGCAGTCTCCGAGGTCTTCTAGCTGGGCCGTCGTCCACATAGTGCCACACGCTGCACCCTGTCACAATAACTGCGGGTAACATCGGCCCCTGTACTCACATCTAGTCAATTCATCACTCAAACTGAGGAAACGGACGTCGTCGCCGTTGGAAAGCCTTATTTCCACTGTTATACGCCCATTAATGTTCCAGACGTATCAATGCTATACGGTCATGAACAATATGCCATAAATGATACCACTCTGGAGTCTGTACTTTCTTTCGGTTATTTCATTAATGCGCCGAACCCAAAATTTAAGTCATTTCACGTACAGTAGTTGTACAAATTGTTCTTTATCGCGCCAAACTTGTAGAAATACTTTTTTTTTTAATTTCTTTATTTGAATCAAGTATGTCTGAAGCATTCATATTCATATCTTTTTTATAAATAGTTTTTTTTTTTAAAATTTGTCTCAGTCTTTCTAGATAGAATAGAATTGAATAGAATAGATATTTTTTTTCTTCAAAATTTAATGATATTATTTTAGTTTAAATTGTGATTTTAGTGATTTAAATAGCTTTAAAAAATGGTAGTGGCATATTAATTGTGCTTAAAGTATTAAATGAAGTTTTAACATTGTGTTTTCATAAATCCAACTCTAAGATATTACTTTGTTGATTTAGTGATAACATTGTGTTTTCATTGATCCAACTTTAAGATATAACTTTGTTGATTCTAGATAAAGTGATAAAGGATAACTTTATTTAAGACTTTCATTTTTATCTGAATTTTATTCAAAGTTTGAATTTTATTTTTTATTATGCATTTAAATCTTATGAAGAGAGGTTGAAAATACAATATTTAAGATTTTCATTTTTATTTGAATTTGTATTCAAAGTTGAATTTTATTTTTTATTATGTATTTAAATGTTATGAAGAGAAGTTGACGATACAAAATATTTGGGGGAAATAAATTATTCAAAAATGTCTTCATTCAATTGAATAAAATTATTTAATTTTAATTTTACATTCAATTTTTATGAAAAAAAAGGTTAAAGTTGAAAATACAAATTATTTGTGGCGAAATAAATTAGTCAAAAAATGTCATAAGCTTAATTGAATCAAATATCTATAAAGCACAGAGAGCTTTGAAAATCTTTTTGGCTGCTAGTGTTTTTCCCTAGTCTATGCTTTAATGTGTGAATATTTTGCAGATCTCTTTTGTAGTTCGTTCAATGGCGAATCTCAATGATCCGACGAAAAAGATAGTATCTCTTTTGTAGTTCGTTTAATGGCGAATCTCAATGATCCGACAAAAAAGATAGTTTATCTTGCAGGCATGGTTGTTGATAAAACAAGAACTTCTTCGATTTTGTACAGTTCCATGCTGAAATATGGTTCTAGTCTTCTGGTGGTTTTAGAGGTTCCTTCCCTCAATGTCGCTTTGGATGAGGAAGCTTTCAATTGTGAAAAATATTTTGTGGAGCAAGGTTTGATATTCAAGTTTAATAGGTTTGGCCGTGGCTGACAGATTTGTACAAATGGATCTCTGAGACTTGGAAGCCTCTTTTGAAAGATGAACTAAACACTTTCTATATGGCACGAGGTTTTTTTGTTGTGGTTTTGACAATATCGAGGACAAAAAGGTCATTTGTGAAGATGGGTCGTGGTTTTGGGGCAGTATTGGTCTCTTCATGCAACCCTAGACTGCCACTTTTGATTCGATAACAGATTTAATATCAACAACTCTAGTTTGGGTAAGGCTTATGAATCTTCCTCTACATTTTGGAATTTTCATCACTATTCTTTATTAGGAATGCTTTAGGAAAGTTTTATTGTAGTAGCATGAAATTGAATTTTTTTTAAGACTACTTATTCTAAAATATGTGTGGAGCTCAGGGTGATCTCAGGGTGTTATGTTAAGGCACTTCATGGTGTAAAAGTTGCCTGCTCGAAAATACAAATTCAAAAAATATATTATTATGTTTGTCATATATTAATTTTTTTATAATTAATAATGATAATAATAACTTTTTTTTAAGTTCTAATTTAGTTAACTTTTAGAGTAGATGGTGATAGGGTGTTATTTTAAGGCACTTCTTGGTGTAAAAGTTACTTGTTCGAAAATATGTGGGAAAAAACCCATCCACACTAAGGTGAATCCACATCTCAAAAAAATCTTACACACTTCTTTGTATTCATACTAAAAATATTGTTTGTGCACTATTTATAGATAAATAAAGGAATTGTTAAAATATATATAAAACCAAAAAAAAAAAAAACTTAAATAATACTACACCACTTATCAATAAAGTTTTCATTTTTAAATGTTAGTATTGAAGTGGTAAAGGCTCAAAACTTTATCAATTTTTGCAGATTTTATTATAAGGCATGTATATTGTACTTTAAAACTTTAATTTTCATTTTCATAAATTCAAAATTAAAATAAATTTGAATCCATATATATGCTCTCTTCATGTACATGATACATCTATTATTATAACTAAGCAAAGTTTCATGGTATGATACGGTTTTACATGCATGCAACATTGAATAAGATATAAATTTAAGTAATTTAACTTGCAAACTTTATAATTTGTAAATGAAAAAAAATAAATCCATTCTAACTACATTCATCAACAGTAATGTAACATTGATAGAATATAACATTAAATCCACATCATGAATTTAAAAGTCAATGAAGGCATTGTCATATACACATGTTCACATTCTTGTACTTGTATTCCAAATTGGTCTAGTTATACATTTTTCTCTTTTACAAAATGGGCCCATGGCCCATGGTATTCCCAACATAGATAATGGAAGGTCGCGCCCATAAATGAAATAATGGAAAAATGACATCATGACTGATTTATAAATTGGGTCTATACGTCACCTTCGCCGCGCTTCGCACTCCCAAGTGCATTTCAAAATTGATATTGCTGCAAAAATTAAATAACCAATTAGTTGTAAATTCCAAAATGCATAGAATCAATTGCCGTTAATTCATGATAATATTTTGTCAACTACTCATTCTCACCATGAAGCTCTAAGGCAATGGAGAAGATTGTCCTTCCTCGGCAGATGGTGGAGTTGTTGTTGATGGATATAGGCATGGTTCATGGGTGATGGATAAAGGCATAGTGGAAGTGAAATCAGAAAAAGGTAGTGGGTGTGGGCAGTGATACACCCCCATCGGTTGTACGATAGTGGGAATCACCCTAGGGTGAGGGATCGCCCTAGGGGGGGGGGGGGTAATTGGAATGTCAAGGGTGGATGATTGAAACAATGAGAAGGGTGGATGAATAAATGGTAGGTGTGGGAATTTAGAAGAGTTTGGGGAGGTGGTTATAGGCATGGGAGAATTTATGATGGATAAAGGTGGTCGGTGTGGGTGACAATAAATCCCCACTGGTTGTACAAGAGGAGGAAGCACCCTCGGGGAGGAAATTGGGATGCTAATGACTAGAGCAATGTTCAAACTGCTATAGTTTTTTTCACCAACATGCTCATCAAATAATTGAATTCGACAAGCTGGAACGTTGTGAGATGTGGGTCCCTCGACTGTAACAATAAAAAATTTCATATAGTTATGAAAATGCATCGAAAATGATAATATATCGTATTTCACATAAAACAATGCATGCCATCAAACTTCCATACCATTTTTTTGTATAATAGAATGTTGCACTAACTCAGGTATGTGGCCCACACTTCTTTGGTGTTGAGAAGATAACTCCAGTTGCTCATCCATGTTTATTTTTTTTGAACGAACTCGTCCAACCTTTTCAAAATGTGGTTTATCTTTCCCTGATTTTGACTTGCGCCCACATTGCCTTTTCTTTTTTACTGGGCTCAAGAAACTATGTTTTCTTTTAGTAGTGATCTTTGATGGAGTTATAGTATTGAAAAACATTCTATTGTATTCTTGACATGCTTTGTCTACCAAACTGTTCAATGCGTTTGCTTGCTCCAAATTTGTAGGTATTATGGATCTCAATTTCTCATGAGTTGATGATTTAACACGTTTCATCTCATCATCTTCAAATAATGCACTATCTGGTCGTACATTGGTTGATTGAACATTATCAATTCTTGTTTCATTATAATAATTTATATTTGGAGGAGAATCAAAGCATGGAGGAAGCTCCGTTTGGATTTCTAGGCCCAATATAGGTGTTTCATTCAAATAAAATAAAATTGTAGGCCTTTCTGTAGTAGGATTAGTGATATTAGGCAGTACATTTTCACCCAAAGTAATGTTACTCACCAACATCTCAACTTTCAGTACATGTTTGCAAAAATTTCCATTCAAGGCCCAATTGCAATTACAAAAGTGTAGATTGGAACCTTTATATATGACATTGTACCAAATATCACGTGTATCCTTAGTTTGGCTATGAACCCAATAACCATTGTTACTCTTTTCATCAGGCACACAATCTTCATTTGGGATTTGGCTAGCTCTACACTTGGATGAATTCAATTGTTCCTCGATTTTTCTAGGCTGTACAAAAATAGCTTCTTTTAAATGTTGCATATGATTGTAATATAATACAACCTTTGTCAACAACACACATATTAACCAATCGACACGTCTATGACATGCATTATTCTTTTCTCTTAGGTACCTTTCCTTGATATGCCGATGATAAGATTCAATGGCATTATTTGTATCCTGATTGGAATGTGGAAAATTTTTGTATGCTTTTGCCCACATATCTGTAGAAAGAAATTTATTAGCTATGAATTAATAATACATATGACATGAAAAATAGTCATTAAAGCCACTTACAAGAAACTTACATATTTTGTTGTTGGCTAACCAAGTTGTTTTAAAATATTCCAAAAACCTTGGTTGGTCCCTGAATCTTTCAAAGAACCTTTCAACTGTCTTTTTTACTGATTCATCATCTTCACATGTGTGCATGATTTCTCCTAAAGAATGAAAAATGTGGATTTGGTTTTCCCTTCCTTGGACTTTATTTCCAACATTCGTCAACCATGCACGACGAACATGCCACACACATAATAATATTTTACACTTGATTGAAGACCTGGAATAACACAATTTATTAGAGGGAATATACATTAACAATATTTTTGTCTCTTATAAAAGAATAAACACATCACCTTAACGCTTCAATTTCAGCAGTAGCATCATCTGTGATGAAGGCTTGAACATGCCAATCTAGTCGCTCTTTCTTCCCAATGGAAAAGAGAGTTGACATCCATTTAGAAAGCTCAGCTATAGTATTGCGTGATGATATCACCCAAGCTACTGGAACCCCATTGCGATGTTCATCGAAAACCATTAAGGTGTACAGTTGATACTACATTACAAACAATGTACGTAATTATATTTATATAAGTTACATGCACTAAAATGAGGTTGAATAAATTAATCAAATTTAGGATAAATTTGTACTCACCCCATACTTATTTGTACTAAATGTTGAATCCATTGAGATTATATTATTGTGAGAATATTTTAGCATCATTGAGCGCATCCACTTTTTTTGTATGCCTATAAAAAAAGGGATGTTTTCAACAAGATCTTGTTTCTGGTAGAAGAAAAAGCTCTCAGGGTGTTCCTTATACCAACATTCTACACTGTTTGGATCACTTTGATCTTTAACATACTCTAGCCTTATAGTATCATTGTAAATGTTTAATATATCTTGTCTTGTCATATATGTATCTCGAGATGTCCCTGTGTATAACTCACCAAATCCATCCTTCACATCAGAGATGAACTTGTCCCATATCATTGTAACATTAAAACCTCTTTGGATTAAATGTTGGACGATAGATCGCATATCCCTTGTTAAATGTGGTGCATAACTGAATCTCATAGGCCTGCCGATTACATCTTTTCCATGACAAACAACATTGGATTTATCAATATGCCTACATGCAGTATATATTATTACAGCATCGTCTGGTCTAAGTTGAAGTCGTCGTATAATGAAGTGACATTGGCAACCAACTTTAATACTTTCTTGTTGATTGCGTTTTTTTTTTTAATATCTAAGGATGCACTCATAATTTGGTTTTTGCACTCTGAACCATATGCACACCAATACCTGCATATAAATGTTTTACAACAAATTAGATATAACATATATGCATACTGTAAAAAATTATACATATATTGATAAATATATAAAGAATCACATAGCGTACTACAAATATGTTGAACAATATGTTTGTTTGATATCCTCTACTTTTTTACTTCGATGAGTACAAAGATGAAATTGAGTGGGTGCAGATTCACTCGATTCCTCTCCTCTTATAAAATCATCAAGTCGACAATATGGAATAATTGCAACTTGGTCCCCATCAATATTTTTCCATGTTAAGTCTTCTGCTGAAAATTCAATCATATCCTCTGGGTCTTCAACTTCCAACCCATTAATCCTCTCCCACTTACACATTCTTCAAATATCTGTACACATTCCATTGAAAACGATTTGTTTTGAGTAAATATTATGGTCTTGATTAATTCATATCACTAAGCATGGAAATCACATTTTTAGGTAAATATTTTATGCTTTTTAGATAAACCACTTTGGAAAAAGTAATAATTGGGTCATTAATAAACTTAGATATTTCTCACAAATTTAGACAAACCATGTATGACATATGATGTCTTTGTGGAGGTGGTGTCACCAACTTAGTGTCATGGGGTGACTTGTGATGAGTGGTTGAGGGGAAAGGTGATTTTGATGCCTCCCTTCACATAACCTACATAGAAAACTAACTTTACCCTTTTCCCCAGGAACTTTAGAATCACTAATCAATGGATCAACTATAAGTTGATGAGAATATTTAGACCATACTTCTAAGACTCTATGTATACTAGAACAATCCTTAAGAAGGTGAGCAACCTTACAAAGATTGCAAAGGTATTTGGAGTTGTGTTGCTTGTTGGAGGGTTCCTCAACATTACTAACACTCACGACCATGGTTGGTTTGTTAGACCCTTTTTTAGAGGTACAATGCTACTCATGGTGATTTCCCTGGAACAATAGGCAAAACATATTAGAAATGGGGTTTTCCTAACTACGTTGCCTCCGCCATTCGTGGAGATGGTTCGAGATATGGATGGTGGGTGTTTGCCTAAAGTGGGTCAGTAATTTCATTCCAGAATCGCGGTGGATGGGTGATTGAAAATAGGTCAGGAATGCAGTAGCGAGGGCACTAAAGGTTCCATGTGTAGCAGATGGCTACTCCACATACCATTTCGCGACTATTCCAATTAGGGTGCGTTGAAATAGTCTTAGTCGAATAGTATCGTCAACGATGTTGTTCAACGAATACCATAGGTGGAAATTATGAAGGGAGCTTTATGGGCATGGGAGTCCATGTAGGGTTGTGTGCAATGGGATCATTTGTCAACTTAGTTAAATTTGGTAAATTTAACGAAGCTAATAAAGGTGACTGAGATTTTGTAGCCATTGCCCCTTGTGAAAACACAGTGTTCTGGTTAGGTATAGGGTTTGTCTGTGACGTGCCCTACTGTGAGTTCACCTGACTTCCTGATGCAGGGGCATTAGCTTCGAAAAATACCTTGTATTTTATTAAACATAGGGGGTCTTGTGTTTTTGAGAGAATATTGATTTTTATGTAATTATTAATGGGTTTTGAGTGATTAAATGAGATTTTAATTAATGTGAGGATTTTGTAATGTTCCTGGATGATTGGAGAACATGAGGGAAATCAGATAGTTTAGATTTGAGATATTTAGGAATTGATTGTAAACCCTAAGTTAGATTTAGTTTCAAGATTTTAGGGATAGAATCTAGATTTTAGGAGTTTGCAGATTTTGAGGATTTTGTTGAGTCATTGAAGGGATTTGAACCTAAATTGGTTCATCATAATTTGTATAAATGTAATAAGCCTAAAAGGCAGATAGATCAGAGAGAGGTAGGAGACAGGAATTAGAAGAGGACAAACAGAGTTTTGTTTGTCAAGCCTCCGGGCAATTGTAAAACAGGGCCAATGATTTGAAAATAAGGCCAGAAACAGAGATTTTTGTAAGTAATTTCATTTGTTTATATGAAAGTATATTTTCAGAATTATATGTGTGATTGATTGAGCGATTATATGTTTAAATTCTGTAATTGGAGTTGAAGTGAAATTTAGAATTTGGCATATGGCAATATTATTTTGGAAAACCATAAATTGTCGTGGGAGTTTCTGGTTGAAACCACGAAGGGGAATTGTGAAGTCGAATGGTGGCGCAGTGAATTTGTGAGCGCAGAGCTAAAATACGCATGAGGAATAGTAATTGTGCATCGGAATCATGAGTTTCAAAGGCGTAGAGTGGTATGAAGTCAAGTGGAACTTGATAAGGCACGAAACCGTTAATGGGTCGAATGTGAAATGAATTGAGGACACAGAGGTTTATTTAAACTCTGTGTGAATTGCAGAAGAAAATGCATAAGGAGTCGTGGAATTCGTAATCGAATTCTTGCAGGGTTTCAGTTTGGAATGAAACCTGGATCGTGTTCATCAACCGATTAAGGGAAGCAGAAGTATGCAGTAACTGGGTTTGTTAAAACACAAAGTGTTGCAACCTCGATGGAATAGCAATGTCCATTAAATCATTCATATTCAGAATATAATGAAATCAATGGACTCAAGTATGCAGAGATGCATAGTGGAAGGTTTGAAGCGGAGTTATATTCGAGAGCAGAGGAGCATAAGTGCATAAAAACTAAAGTGAACGAAGGTCGATTGAAGGCAAAGGGAATGAAGCCGCAGGATAGGCATATAAGACTGTGAAGAAAGTTTAAGAGGGAACCATGAAGATGAAGAGTGGAACCGGAAACTGAACAGTGAGGGCGGTTTTGACAATAAAAAACCGGCGGTATCGCGTGGCCTTTCGAATGGTAAGTGGATTATGAATTTAGAACACTATATCACTCCTTGATGGACGCGTGGAAAAAGTGGTAAGGATAAAACCATTTTTATCGCGTAAATTTTGAAGATTATGTTGAAAATGGCCACAAGAAACAATGAAGGAGGCCTCCTGAAACATCTTTCCTGATCCTAGTTGGAAAGTGATCACCTAAACTAGGTGGGGACCACACATGTGATTTTTTTGTCAAAAAGTCTATTTTTAGACTATGTCTATTTTTAGACATATGGAGCATGGTCTAGGAGTTGCGGGATGCTATTCTTGGATGATTGGTCAAGTTGGTAAAAATAGATGGACATCTATTTTTAGACATTTAGGTTGAAGTCTATTTTTAGACTGCCTGTCTAAAAATAGAACAGTCAAATATTATTAGCCCTTAATAATATTTGGACTATAAACATTATCTTATCCTCTTGGAGCACTTCAGTTTGATGCTTGGATGTGGCACATGCAACTGACAGAAGGAAATTCAAATTTCCTATGGGTTAGTTGAGCTATTGCATGGTTGACTTCAGTTAGAACTCATGTGGCAGAGTTTGGTGGAGTTGATTGAGGAGTTGATGGAGATTGTGTTCCGGTTAACTAGTTGAACTAGTTGTAATTAGTTTAACTGCTATTACACTAGAGATGAGTGGTGTGAATTAAATATTATTTAATTCACTAATTATTAACTCATTATTCAACTAAAAGAACACATCAATTAACTCAGTGCATGTACAGTTCAATGCAGACTAGTGCAAGAGATAGGTGAAAGAGCCGGCAGTTGTACATTAGTTGTGCATGAGATTTGCACAATCAGTGGGATGAGTATGCCAATGATGATTGCGCTGTTCAAGAAAGAGGAATTCGAATTGGTTCAACCCATTTTCCCTCCTTTTGGATTGTGCAGTAGAGGCAGGCAGCTAGTGGAGGAGTTTTGAACCCGTAACCTGTTCAAAATTGAGCTAGTTTGTGTGTAGCTTTTGGAGACAGTACTGAGTACTTGTGAGGAGTATTTTATTGTGTAAAGTTACATCTTTCTAATCCATTATATGATACATATAGCTGGGGGTTTTCAGCTATAAGCTTTCCCCATACATGCTGCGTTCTATGTGTGTGAATTGATGTTCTGCCGCTTGTTTTATTTTCCGCATGTGATGATTAATTTGTAGAAGAGATTATGTGTTGTGCACCAAATTGAATTTGTGTATGATCAGGTTAATCTCGGTGGATAAATATTCATTATTCAGCAAATTTCTACAGATTAAGTCTCTTGCATTTTCATAACGTGATATTCGTTGATCACTGAAGTTATGGAATGCGATGAATGCCCATCGTTGGATGGAAGGATATGTTATGTTGCGTGGGCCCGAATGTAATTTTATGTTGGCATTGGTTTTTAACCAAAGTCTGAATTTATGTATGGTTGAATATTAAATATGTGGTGGCATTTTAATTTAATGCCGTGAAGGTTGATAGATGTTGGAATGTATGATTCTATATGCGTTGGTGTTGATTAGCCAAGGTCAAGTTTGGGTAAGTTTTAAAAGACAAAGGGCGCATATATATTGGAGTTGAAACCTTGAGTTTCGACCAAAGTCAAAGGATTAGTGTGAGATGAAATGTTCCATGAACATTTAAATAAATACCATGCATGTACTTGAGTTAATCGAATATAAATTCGAATTGCTATATGGTGAAAAGTGAGTGGGCCATCATATTGAATTTTAGGTTGAAGTGAAACCTTTGCATAAATGAATGTTAAACGAAGAGTCATATATATGATGGTTGAGAGAATTATTTGGATTGAAGTTTAAGTTTGAAATAGCTTCCGCTTATAGATGAAATCTGGGTTGTGGTTTTATAACCATGTATTAAAAGTTGAAGAAATCTTCCATGAAGATTTAATTTATAAGCTTCCGCAAAAGTTGTGAAATTGCCCAGATCTTGAGAATTATTGTGATAATCATTTCGGTTGAAACATGAATAATGCATTTAAAAAAAAAGTGCTTATGGTGAGAATGTGGGTAAGTAGGGTGATCCTGCTATCACTTCCCGAATGGGTAGGACTCCTCTGTCCCCTAAGGATTGTGGGAGGAGTGGTATGCGGTGACCCTATGGGGGTGTTCACCGATGTGGCGTTGGGTGACCGATGAGGGTTCCCAACTAATGATGCCCCAATAAAGGATGAACCAATAAGGATGGCAGTGCTCCGTCTTTGATGCCTAAATGGCGAAAAACTTGGAACCCCTCCCGGAAATGGGGGGAGGTCCAAAAGGCGTCTAGATCGATGAGGTCCCGTTGGATCCGTTCTGGCATCATCTAGGTATGTTTTTGGAAATTTTTGAGAGGATAGAGATTAAAATCAAAGAAAAAATCTGATCATATACATAAAACAAAGCGAAAATAAAAGATAAATTTTCCCTTTAAATTAATCCTATGTGACCAGTCAATAAAAAAATATGGTTTTTTGTTGTTTTTTCGTATGATACTCAAATCTTAGAAGACCTAAATCGTCCTCACACACTCAAATGTAACTGGGCCTTGATAATATATCTTGTGAATGCTGGGGCAACGTCCCGAAAGAGCTGGTGACACCTACAGTCAACTGAAGAAAATCAACCAAGGTAAGGGTAGAGGATCTAGTGCTTGCCTGCACCATCACCTATAGGGAAGGATGCCCTAATTTTGGCCACTAGGTACCGTCATCCCACGTGAGCATTTGAGTCTTGGGCTTCTTGGTAATTCAGCTACCAGTATCGAGTATTAGACGGGTCAAGTAGCCTCGAATAATACCGCACGCATTGGGCCTTAGCCTAACCCCCTCTGAAGCGGGTCTCTGCCGCGCTCGGGTTTTCTTTGCCGTGGGCGGATAGATGGATTTAAAAGTTCCTTAAACAATCAACTTCTATGTTTCAAGATATAAACTGACCAAGGCAGATTATTGGATGCCTACCCCTTTGGTTCTAACTTAAGCTATAATTTCTCTTGTGGCCCCTGTGGGGAGAGTTTAATGCGTTTAGTTAAGTGAGTTTTAGGTGGCTTTGATTCACTTAAGGTGTGAATGTGTGTGAGAAAGAGATTAACAAACGCATAGTTTGAACATGTGGATATGCGGTGATCCTTTTCAAAATCCCCTATTTAAACTAGGTTTGGTTGTTCCTTGCCCAAAAGTAAAACATGCGCGGATGTGGGCCGCTTACAATGCTTCCTAGTTAATCTAATTCATCAACTATAGGGAGATGGTGAATTATCAGTAGAGAGTGTTCATATGCTTTCCTAGGATCACCCGTGGGTGCAAAGGTAGCAAAGATTACTTTCTCTTCTAAAGATAATTCGATCCTGGTCCCGAATCCTAGTGCCAAAAATTGAACTAATATTAATGACTTTCAACTAGGAAAATGAAAAGAAAATATTTGCTTATGGTGTGCCGCTTACAACTTGTCCTATTTAAACTAAATGTTTTCTCTATAGGGAGATTGTAAAGTATCAAGAGAGAGCATTCATATGCATACCCAGGGTCACTGTTAGATGCAAGGGCGGCAGAGATTACTTGCTTTCTTTTGGTATTTTAATCCTTGTCCCGAGATTCTAATGCAAAAACTAAAACTTGATTTAATGCAAGAATTTGAAAACTAACTAAAGATGTGTGGACTTGGGCCACTTACTCTTTCTTAATTAATCTATGTGTGTGATAATTCTAATTCTTTTAAAATAACATATTTAATGTTAATTAATAATTCTAATTCTTTTAAAATAAAAATGATGTTATTGATAATAATAATGATGTTATTAATTTTTTTTTACATAATTATTCATTTAAAATTAACAATAAAACAATAAAAAACCTTTATTTATTTATCTCAATAAATCTAAATGAATATTTCGATGTTTTATTATTTTTTACTATTTTTTTTTATAAATCATAAAAACATTTTATTATTTTTTTATAAATTATAAAAACAAATTATGTTACCCCAAAATAATTATATATGGAAAAATAAATATAAATAAACCTTATGATGAACCTTATTCAAACCTTTCAAACCTTATGATGAACATAGTTTCTGGGTTAAGTTGCAACATGTCAATCAAACCTTATGATGAACATAAACCTTATGATGAACATAGTTTCTCGGTTAAGTTGTTGCAACATGTCAATTTTTTACAAAGAAATTTAGAAGATTAACAAAGCAAAAATTTTATCCTGTCACACCATTAATAATAATTCACAAATACAATTCTTATAATTATTAAATGATGTCATCATTTTTATATAAATACATATTTATGATTTTCTTCTCAATACAATTCTTATAATTATAAAAATGATGTCATCATTTTTATATAAATACATATTTATGATTTTCTTCTCAATCACATTTTTGTGAATTCAAAATATTTGCTAAAACTAAAAAATATCAATTAAAATTATTTATAAAAATAGAAATAGAACAATAAATAACCTTTATTTTTTTATCTAAATAAATCTATCAATTAAAATTATTTATAAAAATAACAAAAAAACAATAAATAACTTGTATTTATTTATCTAAATAATTCTAACCGGTTAAGCCAATTTACATAAAACATATTACACAGTTCAATTTCTAAACATCCTCATGACCAATTATGAAATTTTTTTACCAAAATCTATATAAAACTATTTCCCAGAATTGAAGAAAAATCATTTGGTCACCAAATGGAGATTATGTTTAGGTTTTCAATTTTTTTTAGTAGTACTGCTCAGGCCTGGAATTTCAAATAATTTTTGCCTGTCAATTGAAATTTGAAGACAGATTTAAGCCTATTTTTATTATGAGTGTTTTTTCGGTATAGAAGAATAATAAAACTAAATATTATTTAATTATAAAATTAAATATAATAAGTTTGTTAAGTTAAAAATTAATTAAAATTAAAAAAATGAAATAGAATTAGAAATAGAATAAAAATATAATGTAAAAAATAGATATATTTTCTTTTACGGTCACTAAGTATCTTAACCAAATGGGCTATGCCTGTGTTCAGTACTGTAATATCCTCTTTTAGCCTAATTTAGTGAAACCTCTGTTCTATCTTCCGTATCCATGTATGGTATGGTAAATATGGTAAATATCCTCTATTCTATCTTCAAGGAAATGCAGAGTATGTAAATATGGGAAATATAGGAAATGCAGAGTATGGTAAATATGGGAAAAGTAAAATTACTGCATATATCCTCGTCATTGTCAAAACAGTGAGATCCAGGAGCCATATTTTCATTAGAGGTGGAAAATAAGGTCAAATTGTTGTCTGTTTTAGATTTATGTATGTTCTTAGGTACTGCGTCCTGGAGATTTGTAGCAGGAAATTTCGAATCATGGTGTGAGGTTTCGACCCCTCCTTCCCAGCTCTGGAGGCCACTTATTAAAGTAAACCATTCCAGTAAACGAAGTCTGTAACTTAAATCTGACCATTTCACTACATTTTTAGCATAAAGCCATTGAAATATATTTACTAAAATATAATAATCTGTATCTTTCACATCTAAATTGTGCACATGATTAGTGGAATCAAACAGTTGTGAAAAAATCAAACAAGTTTCTGTGGAAAGTACCAGATTATTTTATAAAGAAATCAAACAGGTTTCTGTAGAAAGTACCAGATTATTTCACTGGAGCCGGTGACTCAAACCCAGGCTTGCCAGAAATTCCCAATCAGACACCTTCAATCCGCTAGAGAGAATAGAGCCTCATGTCCAAAAATCATCACACTACTTAGGATTTTCTCTGAGGCTGCAACAGTTCGGTCACACAGTGAGGTAATGAACATCACATAATACAACGAAATTCCAATGTATCATTCAGATTCGCAAAAATGTATCATGAAATTTGCACGTCTCATCATATTAAATTTTCATATCATTCGTATGGGCAGTAAATATTTGCGTATCATTCGTATGGGCCCAGCTGTTGATGGTCGCTCAAGAGTCTAATGCAATTAAAACAGTCGGAGTGGTGTACAAGTCTTGATGATCGATGCCATGGGCATGGACATGGCATGCTCAGTAGTACTCTTAACAGCATTAATGGGCGAATAGCAGTGGAAATATTGGTTGCCCCGTTTGAGGGCCGGAGTCCCCTAAAATTGAAGACATTCTTCGATGGCGTGGAACGAAATATTTTCCCACCAGCTAAAAATCAAGGTGTGCATCACAATATATGGTCGGAAAGTATGATGGTTTCTTTGAGGATATTGGGAGTATTCAATGCCCATGCTACATGTGGATTCAATGTGGATGTCATATGTGAAACTTATAAGTTAACTTGGGGTAAATCTGAGTGTAGTTACTCAATTTTTGGTGAAAATGGTTATTTTTTTTTCTCCTATCAAATTGATTATTGGAATTTAAAAATTGTGATTAGCATACTTGATGTCTTTCTTATAATAGAATCCACTTCGTAGAGTTATTACGCAGAAGTTTGAGTGTAACTCATTTTCTATGTGGTGTCCCATTATTTTTCTTCAGTTCACATGTTCGTTGTCATGCTCACGGTGGAGTTGTCTTATATTTTGTGTCATGGATGTTGAGTATCAAGAGAACGAGATTACTTCTATTACATCTTGGTAATCTATGGAAGAATGAGTATGAAAAAAATTGGAAAGAGATTGAGCATGTAAAATATGTTTGTCGAAGTAGATGAGTTAAGGCCATAGAGAAAATTATAGTTTTTATTAAGATTTTGGAACTCGTTAGCTTGCTTAGCATGAAGGTATTTTCTAGAAAGATTGGGGTTTATCTTGAAGGTATTTCATTTAAATATTGAACTTAACATGATAATGGACTAATTTCATTATATACACAATAGTAAAAAAAGACTTAATAAAGAATTTGAGAGATAAATTCTTCTCCATACATCTTACTAGAAACAAAATCAAAATATATATCAATTATTGCAACATGAATTATTTTTTTCTCTGAAAAAAATCATTATGTTTCATATTGAAATATATGTTGTGTTGACCCATAAGTCCTAAAAAAAACCTAGTGCATTGGACCATATAATCTGGAAATCAAAACATCCTCGGCTACCGTTAGAGAAGTTTAATTGTAACAAATAAACCTCAATATGTGTCGATGAAATGTATGGTTGTATGTTATATCGAAACACATACTAATTTGAGAAAAAACAAAGCACTCTCGTAGGATATTAATGAAAGTTTAAATGCAAGAGTAGCTGAAACAAAATTTTGACACCTACAAATTTGAGTAGAACTTAAAATGAAAAGCATGAAAAATAGAAAAAAACAAATTTTCATTTGACGGGTTGAGAAAATTTGAAATTCTAGGCTTGCTAACAAACGCTTCGCTTCTTTCTGTTGTGCCCTTACCTAATTTCACGTTGACACCACTACCCATTCATTTCCGTCCCACGCACTTTCAGTGCACTTGCAGTATAATATTGGAGTAGTCTAGTCAAGCGGTATAATTGCCCGGAATTTTAGCTGGTCGGAAAATATTTCGTTCCACGCCATCGGAGAATGTCTTCAATTTTAGGGGACTCCAACCCTCCAAACGGCAACGATGTCCGAATGGGAATACAATCGGATAAGTTTAACGACACCCTTGACAAGTATGTTATATGGATTTGCCATTGGCTCTCTCTCCACTATTCGAGGATTGGGAGTGTTATTGAAAATATTGGGAATGTTATTGAAAATATGTAACGCCAAACTTTATCATAATGAGAATTTCACTACTTTATATTTAGGCCGATAGGCCTTCTCTTTTGAATTAATACAGTTTCTTTTTCGTCAACCAATTCATTTTGATAATGACACATGTCACTAGTAAGACGTGTGCAAAAAAGTAGCAAGTTCACATATTTCTCTAAATTTTTAGGAATTTTCCCTCATAACTCATTTTTTTGAATTACTTGATCATAAAAATCATAAAATATAATAGTTCCAAAAATAAAATAATATTATACCTTTATCATAAAAATCATAAAAGATAACCGTTCAAAAAAACAAAGAAATATACCTTCATCATATATATATAAAGTTAAAAAAAAAGCATAAGAACATGATAACTTTTTACCAAAAATGACACTGAGTTTCCATTTCTAATTTGGGTAATATGATTTATGCATTATTGGTAATATGCTTTATTTGCTAATGCTTTACTCTTGCCTTGTGCTTTCTTTTATTTGAATCATAACTCTTCATATTCGATATATACCATATGTGGAGGATACGACCTTATTCGAAGAAATTATGCTGGGGAGCATACGTTAAAGAGACTGGGGAGAGTAGGTTATTCAAAGAGATTTCTACTGGGATATAGAAAAACACACTTATGGAAGCTGCATTTTCACGTTATTCCATGATGAAGACTCTGTTTTTTTGCTTTAGGCCTATTGAGCTTTGGGGGTGTGTAATTTGCATGAATTCATTGGGTATTCAATATGTTTTGCAGAGAATATTTTCTCACATGCCTGCGAAAGAACTAATATGGTATAGTAACCCTTTTATTTCGCTGATAATGAGGGATCGCTGGGAGAGAAATTAGTGATGAACAAACCCCCTATTCGTCGGAACATTTTGGCTATGCTTTCTTTGTAATCATTCATTTTTGAATCCATTTTTTTTTGTAATCTTTCAGATAAAATAATATTGGATTGAAGATATTGGTGCACACTTGAATGATAAAAAATGTTGTTGGCAAGTGAAGGGGATGGGAGAGCCTAGAAGCGAAGTTGCATTGCCCACTATTGGCTCTGGGCCGCCGTCATGTTATAATAAATGCGAGGGGTGCAATCCATGTATGCCTGTGCAGTGCACAGTCACTCCACAACTGCAATGCCTTGGCACTCCAATAGGTGGAGACGATCCAATTGTGTGGAAATGCAAATGCGGAAACAAAATCTATGACCCATCATACTACCAATCCCTTGGTATTTGAGCGTTGATCGCAAAACTGTTCGACTGTCTGCCACCTTTCGCAGAAATGAGAGACCATGGAATGTTTCTCCAAGTACAAAAATTTCTGCTTGAAATAAAGAAATCAGTTCATGCTATTAATAAATTATACGAATGGTCCCACCTGTATTTGCTTAACTGTTTTGTTAGGTTATTTTATTTAATTTAGTTCATGCTATTAATGAATTATACGAATGGCTCCACTAGTATATGCTTAACTGTTTTGTTAGGTTATTTTATTTTTCTTTATAGTCTTAAGCTCTAAAGAATTTTAATGTGTGCTTTATAAATGGTGATTGTGTGAAACCATTATGAAAATACACTTGCTTTTTTTTGTCAATCAATTCATTTTGGTAATGACACATGTTATTAGTGAGACATGTATGTAAAAAAAATAGAAAGTTCACATATTTTCTTAAATTTTTAGGAATTTTCCCTCGTAACTTATTTTTTTTAATAGAATTAGAGATCTTTCCAAAAAGATTATTTTTCTTTATAGAAAGTAACCATAAACTTCTAAGTTGCCCAATGTGAACTCACATGTCACTAGTAAGACTTATGTAAAAAAAAATAGTAAGTTCACATATTTAATTAATATTTAATATATAAAGTAATATTTAAACTATAAAGTAATGAATAAATCTTTAATTCACATATTTATTTTAACCAAATTTACTTCACATTTTTCTATTATATTGTAATTGAATTTCCACGAATCTTTCTCCAAGTTGGGTTTTTTACCATTACACTCTAACTAAATTTCAATTCGTCTTTTGCAAGTTGGGATAATTATATTAGTTGAATCCCACATGTTGTTGCTATATAGCTATGATAAAGTTTATTTTTTATTGCAATGTATGATTTATGAAGGAAGCTATACTTAAATATGAATTCGATGTCTTTGCCTAGTGATTTGATTCCTAGATGTCTATTTTCTACCTTTTTGAATTTGAACTTTTAACCTTTTACAAGAAGGCATGCATTCTTAACTATTAGAAGTTTAGAACCACTCTATGTATAAATGGATCCTTGAGACATTCAATTTTTGTAAATTAAAATATCATCTCATCTATTAGTTAGATTACTTTAAAATATAATGTAATCAATTTAGTATTTAATATTCCACTATGTGTTCTAATGACATTGGAGAATGTTTTTGTTAAACAATTCTAATATAGTTGCATATTATAAACTTAAGAAAAAAATACAAAAAATTAACTTAAATTTAAGTTATCAATTGCTATTTTCTTGTACAACTTTTTTGATTTAAAAAACCTATCGGCCTCTCTTTGCACCTTTTGGAGCAACTGCTAGTATATATGTATTCTAGTTTATTTTTATTTTAAAAATCTTCTAATTAGCTTTTCACTTACATAATATTACATAATATTAAGTATTTGAGGAGAAATGTACATTTTTTATATATGTTTATCTTTTTTTAAATATCAAAATATATTATTTTGAAAAAAAAATATGATAGTTAAAATATTTTCAATTTTAAAATTTGAGTAAAAATGTTTGAGAATACCAAAAATTTCTAATAAATATTAGAAATTTAATGGCATTTTTATAAATAGTATACATATTCTAATTTAAGAGATTTCTAATGGTAATTTTATAAATAGTATATATGTTCTAACTTAATTGTGTTTTTATTCATCTTAATAATTTAATCTTTAATGAATATTTTTTAAGAAATCATCAAAATTATCTTTAAAAAAAAAATATACTACATATAAAATATTTCAAAAATGCCAAGTATGATTAAAAATGTTTTCAAAATTCAAAATTTAATTATACCATTCATAATACATAAGCATACCATGTAACAGTAATAAAACATCACACTGAAATGACATTCACAATACATACCATGTAACAGTAATAAAACATCACACTGAAATGGCATTCACAATAACATAAGCAACTACTTATATTGTATTATAGATCGGACTAGAAACTGAGATCGAGACTCTACCTCTCTGCTCATCGTTATATTGATTTCATTGTGATCTTTCATGTAATCAATTAACCTCGGGCCAGGTTCAGTGCTTGAGGAGGAGTGCTCAATGGAAATATGAACCAAACCAATCAACTACTACTGAGAATCTAAATACCAATCCATCTCTAGCCACATAGCTAGGAAATGTTACATAAAAATAATTTCCCTTACTACCCAACATTGGCTCTCTCATTTTCTCCTATGCATTGCTTGATTGGTTGTCTTTCTTCTTCCTCTCGAGGGTCTGTTTCCCCATTCATTCATGTCGCTTGAAATTTTCTTCCTCCCCCCTTGCATTCCTCAAGTCCTCCCATTTTCCAAACTCTTTTCGTTGCTTTAATTCTCTCGTCCTTTCCTTTTATCCATTCCATTACTTCTTGCTTGATTGACTTGTTGAACACAATCCATGAGATAGGGTAGAGGAGTATGGGCTCGTCCTATATTGAGGAAACCCATACTCTTCTTCAAAAACCATCCATTATGTTACTGTGAGTATTTGCATACTGCCATCAGTGATCAAAAATACTCTTTTCATATCATTTTAGGAGTCCCACTCAGGATTTTTTAATCATTCCATTAGGTCATGCAAAAAATTTACTCATTAATGGTAGTCTTAATCTAAAAACATCACTCCTCCTCAAAAATTTATATTTGATGACCCACCTTCATGTCTTGTTGAGCATACTTTAGTCATGAAGGTCCATTTTGTCATGTCATTATGTCAGTTAGCTCACAATGAAGTCTAGTCACTCAAAGTCTTCATTAGGTCTCTAGGTTTTCATTTTTTCCAAGGTCTTAATAAAACACCATTTCATTGCATAAGGTCAACAAAAGAATGAGAGTGATCCAAATAATATCCCTTTACCATTTAAAGAGGATTTGAAAGCATGTAAAGATAGTTTTCAAAGTTGTAATTATGTTTTCAAGTGTGAGTTTAATTCTAAAATGTGATTTTATTCCAAAAACAAAGATGTAATTTTATTCTTCATTTATGTAATTTTATGTTCATTATATGTAATAAGAACCTACTTCCCAAGATGCCAACTTAGTTCCACATGCCAAACAAGCACATGTCAAAGTGCAAGAGCTCTCAATCCATCCACTAATCAAATGCCAAAAAAAAAAAAGAGTAAGGGTATTCTACAAAGTTTAAAAGTGAAATTTGAGACATTACCAAAGTGGGTTTCAAAGGATTAAAATCAAATTCACTCAAGTATATAAACCCTCATGACATCAAAACAAACTCCATTTTCTCTTGCCAACATCAAGCAATCTTAGCAAAGCACAAAAAATCAAAGAGGAAGGATAAATTTTGCAAAAACAGAGTCTGGCGTTGCGCCCCTATGTTTGGCATTGTGCCCTTGCCTTATGCGCTGCGCCCTTGCTTGCAAACACTCAGGAGCTCCAAAACTTGTGCTATCACTTCAGTTCAAGTACTCCACATCCTCCAACAATTAAGTAAGTTTCCATTTGTATCATTCTTCTCCTCATCAAGTCAACTTGTTGGTGTTTGATCTTGTTTAAAGAGTTGGTGTCTATTTTTAAATGTGAAACCCTAGTATCATCCCCTAATTCCTAATTGTATTTAAATTTCACTCCCTTTCCACATCATAATTACCCTATCCTCACTCCCTATATCCTAATTTCCTTTCCCTAAGCCCTTTTCCTTTGAAACCCTAAGACCTAAGCTATTCATTTGCCTAGGCTCCCAAAATCCCTAACATGTAATAAAATTCCCTATCCCAAACCCTCTAACATTAACACTCCCTGTCACTTCCCTCATTTCATAAACCCTTTCCCCCATCTCCCTAAATTTCCCCATCCCATTCTCACTTCCCAAAACCCATTCTTCACTATCATTCCATCTCCCTAGAGTTTTCACACTAAGACACTATGGAAGAAGAACAAAATAGAAGCTATAGTGAGGGAGAAGAAAGAGAGGAGAGGAGGCCACACAAAGGAGGGAAAATTATTAGACTTGAGCCAACAATTACCATGGAACTCATGGCATCCCCCATGGCTATGACATGTTTTAAACATGTAGGATGTTTTGAATTCTGTGAGAAAATACAAAGGGTCCAACATCATCCTATGTTGAGCAAGCTATTCATCTCAAATCTCCATGACAACCAAGTAACCCTTGCTGGTGTCACTTTCACTCTGTCCACTACCATCATATCAGCTGCCACCGACATCCTAAATGTTGGGGAAAAATGGGTCAAGCAAGAAGACTTGGAGGAGCATTATTTTGAGCCCTACATCAAACCTAGGCATAAGAAAGAAAGAAAGGGGAAGTTTCCTTTCTATTACCTCCTAAAGCGATATGCCCCTATGATGAAAATCATCATGAGATACTTTTCTTGTGAAGGTAGGTTCTCAAGACTTTACACTTATCATATTTGGCTACTCATGCACTTCACAAGAGTCAGGATGTTCAACATACCTTATTAGCTGAGAACAAAACATGTCATTGATGAGTTCAAATTCATCGAGGCTCAAAGAGAAGCAGAAAAATCCAAAGTCTTGCTTCAAGAAACACTAGAAACATGTGTTGTGACAGATGAGGCAGAAGAAAAAGTACCAAGGAGAAGGCCTAGGACTAGAGGGCTGAAAAGAGCTCTAGCCCTAGAGAGGCAAAAGGAGGTTGAGCGTGCTAATTAGCTAACCTTGAATAAACAACTTGCAATGGTAGTCAATGAGAACAACTAGCCATGGCTTGACAGGGCTAACCAGCACTTAGATAATCTTTTGGAGAAGGCAAACTGAGATAATGATATGTTGAGAAAGAAGGTCAAGAATTATGCCCAAAAAGACAAAATTGCAATGGCCAAGCTCAAAAGAGCCAATGCAAAAATTGAGGATTTGACCATGCGAGAAGAGGAAAGGAGACTTGACATATTGGTTGAAGCTTCACTTCATGCCTAACCTCATCATCAGCAACAAATTATCAAATTTTGAGAATTTTTTTGGGTTAAATTTTGAAGTTTTTGTGATTTTTTTGCAAACCTGGACAGTCTCATATCAGCTAGACTGTCAAGAGGCACTCTTTGGCCAAAAGGACAGCACCCCAAGATGCACAATAACAATTACATTCCAGAAAACAATGTTTTGAAGCTTGTTTTGGACAACTGGCAGGTGAAAAGATGAAAAAACCCTCAAAAAATCAATGTGCTGCCTCTTTTTCACCCTTGGATCTACGCCCTTGACCAATTGTGGGAGAATCAATATTTGACAGGGAAAATCAACCCCATTCAGAAAACTATAGGTAGATTTGGAAAGTAGATAGGATAGGCTTTCCAACAAGCCATCCTAAGCCCAATTTGGACACTGGGAAGGCCTCCAAAAATGCTCTGCAAAATGGAGCTGCGCCCTTGCCTTAAGCGTCGTGCCCTTGACAATGGTATTGTGCCCTTGACAAATCTTAGAGTTTTTCAGTTTTAACTACAAATTTTGATTTTCATTTGGACAAATGATGATTTACCTATGTAATTGATGTAAGTTAATGTAATTATTATGTTTTTAATGTTACATAGGGTAAATACATTAGATAAAAGACTTAATGAGGTGTAATGAATCGGTTTCATGAAAGTGAGGGATGAGTTACTTGGACCTCCCTACACTTCAGCTATCAGTTCATATTTTTTTGGATCTCTTCCTCAACTGAGGAATTTTACCCCTGAGGCTAAGCGGAGTTTTTTTGAGGCCTATATTATGTAGTTTTTCAGTTATTTCACAAGTTGGAATCAGTTGGATGTTGGCATATTGATCAGGGACTCTATTGTAATCATTTTGGCACAAGCTTAATATAAGTGTTATAGTTATTTATTTGGGATACCTGTGGTATGGTTTTCTAGCATTGTTTCTTCTTATCTCTCATTATGTTTGAATGTGTTGTCTTCATAATCCATTGCACTTATATTGTATGATCACTTTCAAGTTGATAAACAAAATTCACCTCACATGCTCTGTTTTGGGAAAGTTTTCATAGTCTGTTCATATTTCTTCCAGTTTAGCAATAATTCATATTTCATACTCTTCCTAGATCCTCACCTATCTAAATCATTCCATCCCAAGAACCCTAATGTGCTAGCCTTCTTACCTACCTTACCCCATTGAATGGACTATAACCCTAATCCTATTTGCCCTGACCTAACCTCTTTTACATAATATCCTCACCCAAAAACCCAATCAAATCAAATCAAAGCCCCTTTTGCATTTCATACGTAGCCTAAAACCCTAATTTATCCAGCCCTCTTTGTTGTCACATTATGGAGAGAGCCCTCTCCGGTTTGGTAGGGCTAGATATCGAGCCAAAAGATTAGTTTGTGGTCCCCTATGTTGGGATTTCTTCTTCATCCTTAGAGATTTAGCGGAGTGATAACACATTAATTACTTTCAGCTTCACTAAAAGCAACCCAACCAGGCATGGCTATCATTAAATGAGCACTTTCCCCAATTTCCAACCAATCTCCTTCATAAGGTATTTAAACCTATGTCCCTTTCTCATCTAATTCATTGTGTTTACATTTCCACAATTTAATTTCAAGACTAATTTGATTATTTACATGAGGGGATTTAACCAAAAAGGGTTGTCACACAAAGCCTAGAGAATAATAAAAATTGTTAATTCTCTTAATGGATAGATATCAAAAATGGATTGAAATATTTGGGTACTTATCTCAATCGAAATGTTTATGACAAGAAGGATTGCTACTAGCTTATTACAAAGGTGGAGAAGTGTCTTTCTATATGGTTAAATCATTGATTGCTATGTGATGGTAGATTAATATTGGTTAAATGTGTCAAGCTTGAGGCCATCCCTATAATTTGTATGTCTTTATCCTTTTATCCCTAATGGAGTTTTGGAAAATATTAAGAAAATAAGTTTTGTACTTTGTGGTCTAAATCCATGGAGAAGGAGGTCAAGCTTCAATTGTGTGGAATTATATTTCTTTGCCCAAACAACATGGTTGTTGGTGTATAAATAATGTACAATTGAATCTCAACAAATTATTGGCTATTAAATGTGCTTGGACATTGATTAAGGGAAATGATTTGTGGTGTTAGGTCATTCATTGAAAATATATTACACTAAACTTAATGGAAGACTTTTTAAGGAGTATTGTTAAGAAATGAGATATTGCTTCCATTATCTCAAAGTAATGGTTTTAGCTTTCCCCTTGATAGCAATGTGTTATATAGAATTTAGCTTTTCTAAAAGGATTTAAATAGATGCCAAAGAAACAACCTCTTGAAATGATAAAAAAAAAAATAGAATGATAACATTGGTGCTTCAACCTTCTTTGATTGTTCAAATGAAGAGGACCATTTCCTTCATATGTTTATTATTTGCCATTAAACAAAATGGTAATAAACATTTTGCAATGTCTATGATATGATAATATGTGGGCTATCAATATTTGTACATATACATTAAAATATGTATATATCAATTTTAGTGTACAAATAGTATATACATTGTTATGAATAATTTGTAACTGGATGTTTATTAATTGTCCTTAAGTAAAATAATAATTTGTATTTATTTATTTTTTTTTAAATCAAACTTAATTAAATAATAATATTTGATTGTCCAATAACACGTCCTTTGAGACCATGAAAAATAGAATGCCATACAAAGTTGGTTTGAATAATGTTTTCTTTCACTTCCTTTTTTCCCAAAGAATTTAAATTAATACATTTATAATTTAAATATAAAAAATAATAATAATCATTATAAAGTGGTTAATTTTATTTTAAAATTATATGTCACAATTAAAAAAATAAATTTTATAATTATTAATTAAAAAGAATTTAAAAATATATGTATTTATTAACACTAATACAAATATTCATTAAAAGAAAAACTAACATGATAAATTAACAAATATATATTATAAATAAAAATACCACTAAATTTTGAAAATATTTTTAAGCACATTTAGAATTTTTGAAATATTTTATATGTAATAATTTCTTTAAAAACCCATAATTTTGATGATTTCTTGAAACATATTCATTAAAGATTAGATTATTAAGATGAAATATACACAATTAAACTTTTAAATTAGAATATGTATATTATTTATAAAATTCCATTAGAAATAATGTTTGATTTTTTTAAAAATTTTGAAAACATTTTGCGATATTTTTTTTTCAAAATTATAATTTGATATTTAAAATAGATAAATATACAAATTTCCAATTACTATATAAAAAAATTCCCACCAATACTTTCTCTTCAAATACTTAGTACTATATAAAATAAAAAAGCTAATTAGAAAATTCTCAAAATAAAATAAATTGAAAAACACTTTTATGCTCAGATAGATACATATAATGTAGACTAGTGAAAATCTCATTTTGATCAAGTTTAAAGTTTGATGGATATATATAATAGACCATTGAATTTTTTTTGTTAAAATATAAATAATGTTTCATAGAACAATTTTTTTTAATTATCAAGTTTAAAAATTAATTAGCCACCTTTCTTGGAAGACAACCAGGGTCTTAACTTAAAAAAAAGGCAAAAAATTCCATGTTTATAATCATATTTATATATTTATATATATATATATATATATATATATATAATAGAATCGTTGTTGGTGCATTACCATTTGGAGATCTCATGTAAAGAAAAAGATATCTGGTAAATATGTCATCAATATTTCATGTTTTTATATCAGCTTCTAATACAAGCTACATTATAACAATTGTAACATAACTGTACTAAATGAGAATGCGGTTTAAGTAAATATGTCCTCAATATTTTATGCTTTTATATCAGCTTCTAATACGAGCTACATTATCTCATTAAATTGTGATGTGATATGGTAAATCAAAATGAAATTATAGTGTAACTATTTATGTATTTATATATACACAATTAGTAAAGAGAAATGATGTTATATAAGGTGTGTTTCGTAATTCTTCATGTTTTGTTACTCTATTAAGACTTTGATTTAATTTGGTGAGTGTTTTGTTATTGTGTTAAAACTTTGATCTAATTGAGTGAGTGGGAATTTATAGCTCTAGAAACTTGAGCGTGTGAAGTTACACATTAATTATAATCTCAGTTCAAGAAACTTGAGCCTTTGAAGTTGCACAATAATTATAATTCCAGTTCAAGAAAAATGGCATGAGATGGATGTCTCTGCGTCTCACATCAATGAAGTTTAGTTATATAAAAGATATATACTATAAAATCTATCTCTGAGTATCCATATAAATGAAGTTTAATTATTTAAAAGACATGCATAATATTTTTATAGAACTGTTAATAAATTTAATAATTATATAAGTAGAATTTGAAATTTATTTATTTATATGAAAGTAATTTTTATAAATCATTTTTATATTCGGTATAAATTTATTTATTTTTAATTTATATATATATATATATATATATATATATATATATATATATATATATATATATATATATATATATATACTAACCAACAACTTTGATGCAATAAGTTCACTTTTATATATTATTTATATCACTAAGTCACAAATTAATTCATAAACGTGTTTCATAAACTTTTCCAATAAATAGAAAGGTTAAATGTAATGCTATGTATATTAGTTGTAATTTTGCTATGCAAGTTTCTTTGAGCTCATGGGGAATTGCATGGAATTTAATTGGCTAGATCAACCACCTATTTTACACCTTATTAAAATTTGCCATGCTTTGTTCTTGGTCAAAGTTCACCATAATCCTAGCGATTTAATTTAATTGGTGCTGGTTAGATTCTTAGTATACCCAGTAATGGTCTTATTTGAAAAAAATACACAAAGCAATATGCTCATGAAGGAACACCTCCAATTGTAAAAATGGGTGGTTTCTGGAAAAAAAATTCCTTAGAAGAAAACCCACCCAATCCTTTTGCTCTATAATTGAAATTTGATGTTTTTGTTGACAACAATTAATTCCAGTGTGTCATGTTGTTGACTTGTAGAACCAAATTAAAGATAAAGTTCAACCTTTCCCAGATTAAGTTAGCATGAAAAATTTATGGTTTAAGCTTATAATAGAAATGAAAGTTTGCAAGGGATTGCAAATGGTTGTTTTGGGGAAAAGTTGGCATGTAATACTGTGAAAAACTTGATTGTTATTTTAAAATTCTATATTTGGAATTAAACAGGGATTTTTGTTATTTTTGTTTTTGTTTTTTGTTTTTTTTTTTTGTTTTTTTTTTAAATTACAAATTTTGTGTGTTAAAAATGAATATTGTAATCATTATCATTACCTTGAATGTAGTTAAATTTATTGAATTATTTGTATTTTATAAATAAAAATTTATGAGTATTTGTGTTATTAAGAGAATTTTTGAAATTATGTAGCTTATTTTTAATTTTAAAATTTTGTTTTGAACATGTATCAATGGTTTCTATTTTTGACAATATGATCTTCCCAAATCTTCCATTCCTTCGGTGTATCTTTGTACTTTTAGGGGAAATTAGTAGTTTATATACATTAATTGTTTTTGGTGAACTAATGCAAGATATTTCCATTAATATAAAAGGTTGTACATTGATTTTCTAGAAGTCCAACCTTGCAAGAGATGGTGACATCAAGTCCAAAATGATCATCAACATGCAAGGCATAGAGCATTAGTTCTTCCACAAACTAAAACAAAAGAACTTGAGTGTCAAACAAAACATAAGGTAGAAGTGTAATTGAGAACAAAAAAGACCAACGCCACAAGTCAATAATGCCAAAACCCAAACACTAAACTTTTGCAAACAAGAGCATCGTGAATCAATCCACTCGAATTTACTTGAAAACAACAAAAGGAAGGATAGAGCAGTTTGTCCAAGTCGTTGCTTGTAACCAGCGAGTGTCACGTAAGAGCCATAAATCAAAACCAATGTGAGATGAGAGGCAATGAAAAGAAACTAGCAAAATCCATGAGCAAGATCCATTATGGCCAAAGAGGCAATGAAGAACAATTGAGCATTGTCCCACAGTACCATCGATGTATTCCTTGACCAAAAGCATGAAGAACGACTGATATTATAGCTACTCTTGCGGAGAAGACAAAAAACTTCAAACGCATTCAAAATTGTTAATATGAAGAGATAATTTTAAAATTTGGAGGATTATCAATAGGAGGATTAGTAATGCCTCTAGGACAATCAATAATGCCTCCAGGAGGGTCTCACAGGTCACCTAAAGTGGAGTCTGACACCACATAACCTTCTACCCTACTAATATGAGCATCAATATCATATGGGAAATACCAGATATTCCTTAGAAGTCGTTTAATATCCTCCTACTCGGTAAATAGTTTATAATTGTCCACTTGTTTGTATCTTAAAACCATTCAAATAAGAGTATCCAGTTGTTAGTGAACCAAGAGGGAATGTAGAAAGTACAATATCCTCTTCCTGAATCTTCTTGAGTTTGGGAGCCATTTTAAACCCTTACCTCCAATTTCTAAATCGAAAAAGTAAGGGAGTTCTCCAAACTCCCGTGACTCTAGTTGACAAATTTCCTTTTGTATTTCCAAAGGGTCAAAGTCGAAATATGATGCAACAGATTCCCAAGCGAAGATATGTCGGTGTTGAAGACCAACATGGCTAGCTCCCGCTTTTCAACTTGCCTACCTTTGACGATGAGGCATGGTAGCTAGAGGGTAATTCCAACAACCCAAACTAGAGTCTAGACTAACTAAAAAAACATGGAGATTACACACTAAATTGGGACTGACGAGGTCGAATACTAACAAGTCGTCCTCCCAACACCCCAAAAAAAGTTCAATATCAAAAGAAAATTGAGACTTCACATCATTCACAATGCACCACGCTTAAGTTCCACAGACTCCACTTATCGAGTAAACAACACTGAGGGAAAAAAACCAATGGAGGTAATGACCCAATATATTGAACGAAAACAAATGGAAGGAGCACCCAATTGAGATTGTAAATACCCTATTCCTCTGAACAAAAAATAATGTGGACTTGTAGAGGGGGATGTATCCCAAAACCCAAAACTGGTTAAACACATCTAAGCATAACAATAAAACCGTCGCACTCGTACTAGATAGAGAGATTACCCAATACCAACAATGACATCCCAATACAGGATAGGGAAATGATATACCTACATAATGATGAACTTGGAGAGTCAAGCTGGAAAAACCACCACTGGTTCAAAGACCGACCCATGTTCTATAGAATGGAGGAATAAAATAAAGAACATTGATTGGATGTAGTCAATAACATGACTAAAACTCCTGATGAGGATGGCCTTATAACAACAAAGTGTGACATGCAACCATCAACCACAGAGAAAATGTCAGTCACTCCTAACCCCTCAAAATGTACTCCACCAAGAGACCTGAAGTAACAATGACAACTACCAACAACAAGCTTAGTAAGGGCCTTCACTCTTGATCCCACCTGACTCTAAACACCAAGAAACCAGAGGTGGCAAGGGGAGGAGGACTCCTAACCTCTATTGTGCCTCACCACGAAATACCGCCGCCCTAGTTGTGTTGTATTCATGTAGTTAAGGGGATAGGATGTAGGTTGGTGAACTAGAGACCAATTACCATTTTGTGCAACGCCATGTCTTGAAACAGACAAGTGAGAGCCCATAACGTCGTTCCTCATTAATGACCATAGATTACACCCCTATTGGGGAAACTACATACATGATTTGTGTGCATATAGCTTTTAGTTTATTTCATTGAAATGATATGTGTGATACACCTTAAATGGAGGATGGCCCCTTATCCCATAAACAAAGGGATCTCATACATCAATTTGTTATCTAAATAGGCAAGTGATTGAGAGTACACTAATTTTCATTCTTCATATTTATAATGTAATTGCGTAAGAAGATATACTAAATGTTTCATTAATAATTAAGGCGATTAATAATAATAATAAAATAAAAACAATTAATAATGCAAATTTTAGAAGATATTCAAAATCTTGAAATCATTTTATGGAACTTATACCTTTATATATTATCATAATAATATAGCATATAAATATATATTTTTGTAAAAATATAAATATAGAAATAATTGATATGTGTGTATGAGAGATAAAGAGACAAATAAGCTTTAAAAATGTGGCATAAATTATTTTATATATATATATATATATATATATATATATATATATATATATATATATATATATATATATATATATATATATATATATATATAACTTTTTATTATTAATATTTATTCCTCATATTTAAAACTTAAAAACAATTAATAATAAAAAAAATTACACAATATTCAAAGTCTTCAAACTCGTATATATATATATATAATTCTCACGTCAATATTTTTTCCAATAAATTTTTCCTAATAATTATTTTTATATTCTAAATTAAAATTGGCTCTTCAAAGGAATACCATACTACATATACAAAAATTTTAAGAGAGAAATTAGTTGCAAAATTGTAAAAGAATTTAGTTGCAATTGCAATGAAATCTTGTACAACACACTAACATTATGCATAAATTATAACGACAATCTAAGTATCTAAGTGTGATCATAAATCAGAGAGTTGTCAACTTCACATTGACAAATTTTAGGACTTGTACAAGTTCGCTCATTGATTCCAATGGCAAACATATCTACTTACTGATTAAAAAGAAATTATAGTGAAGATTGCAGGGATGTGATTATGATGGACAGAACCCTTCCATCTTCATCTTTTTAAGCCAAAAAAAAATGTGAAGGGAGCCAAAATTGGGTAGGAGAACAAGCATTTCAATCCTTCAAAGCCCTCTACTCTTTGAAGAGTAAATCAAAAAGGGAGAATTAAAGCAAGCATGAGAACAATGAACATGATGGGAATATTTTCCCCATGATGTAGTAGAGGCATTTCCATTGGAGAGGTGCAAAATTCAACTCTCTTTTCTTTCTTTCACAATTACAATATGTATTACCTCCTTCTTGGTCAGGTTTGAAAGGCATTGCCATTGGAGAGGTGAAAAATTCAACTCTCTTTCCTTCACAATTATAATATGTATTTCCTCCTTTTTGGTCACAGGTTCTAATCTGGATGGGTGAGATATTTATATCTCCATACACTAAATAACCAAATTGCTACACCATGGAGTCCCTTGTCTCAAGTTTCATCTCTCAATTTGAAATATAAGCTACAACCTTGATCACATAGTATTACTGTTATATTTTAAATGGTTCTGTACCAAATTTATTATGAGTTGATTTTGTGTTGAGGAGTTGGGATATTAATTCTTATTAAAAATAATTTTCAAATGAATCTATACCACATTGATTTTGTATTGAGGAGTTGGAATTGGAAGCTCCTGACAAACCAATCAAAATATAAAATACTTGTAAAAAGTAAAAAAGGGCATGAGCATAAAGTATTTCTCACTGTGCTACCCATCAATCCCTGCCATTAACATTATTGGCTCCTCTTCTTAGCAATATCTGAACTACCTTAGCAAGTCCTTCGCATCAGGCCACATGCAGAGTCATCCTGTCATCAAAGTCTACATTTTTTATGTCCACCCTTCCCTTGTTCAACAAATCCTCCATGCCCTTTGCATCCCCATTACAGGCCAAAAACAACATTTGCATGGTAGCATCTAGTTGCTTCAAAACCCACGATTTGAAGACGTCCATCATTGTAGAGCGCATAGAATTTTGAGATTTTGGAGAGTTTTATGATGTGGGTATGCCCAAATTTTCATGTGAATTGGCCAAGAATTCAGAAGATATATCATAGTTGCATTTATAATTCCATAGACTATAACTAGGGAGTGCACGTTCATAGTGTGTTTAATTCATTTTAATAAAAGATCATCAACACAGATCTCATGTACAAATCTCTCATACACAAGATCAATGAAAAGCAGGTGACAATGGCCATCTGACAATGGAGCGGGCATGTGGATGTTTGCAGAAAAATGAAATTAAAAAGACCAACGTTAACATAATTGTTACAACATAAAAAGATGGTGGGTTCCAGAAAACTAATACTACTCCATGAATCCCATATATAATAATACTAGCACAATCACATTTACCAATGTGATTGATATACGCCGATAGGCTTATATGAAATAGATTTACAACCACATTCACCAATGTGGTTGATATACGTCGATAGACCTATATCCACTACCCAGCACATATATTTCACCAAAGTAAATATTATATATTTATGATTAAAATCACCAAAATATTTTATATATTTACTTATAATATATTAATAATATTATCTATATACATGCTATATAATAACTTGAAATATATATATATATATATATATATATATATATATATATATATATATATATATATATATATATTATTCAATAGTAAAATATATAATAAAAATATATTATTAAATTATTTCAATATATTAATAGTTTTAACTCAAACTATAATATAATTCTATTATAACATAACTATAATATTTTATTAATATTATAATAAGTTTATATCTCTTACCAATATTTCAAGGGATTATTAATATTTTACACCAAAAGAACTAATAAACCCAAGGGTTTAATATTATAAACCGAAGTAATTGGTGAAGCAAAGGATAAATATTAATATTACATAAGGGATTAATATTATAAACACAAGAGATTAATAAACCCTAAGAATTGATATTTAAAACTAAAACACCTAATAAATTAATAAACCATAAGAATTAGTATTTTAAACTTAAGATATTAATAAACCAACGGGATTATTAATATTATAAACCAAAAGAACTTTTTTTTTTTTCCTCGAGAAAAAAGCGTATTTTTATTACTGCAGATGAGTACAAAAATACAGTGAGAAACACATAGATATGTGTTCGAGAGAGACAAACTCAAAGAGTTTGTTTACAAATTCAGATGCAAAGTGTAGCATACCATTGCGGAAACTGGCATACAAGATGTTTGAGAAACAAAACAGTTCAAAAGACCCTGTGTATAAAGCTGGTCAATCAAGGAGACCAACCTCACAGCTCAGTTGACAAGTAGGTCGTCCTAAATGTCAGGAAGGGAAAAAAAACCCTGCTCAGCAGGAAACGAGCCTAAATCAGTCATCAGACGAGCCAACAAGTAGGCTCACAGCAAAAAAACTCATAATCATCCGAATCACCCCCCAGGGGACCCGCATGCTCAGATTTCAAATTAAAGAGGAGACAACCCCCTGTAGAAAACAGCGTTTGGAGAAACAGAGTTAATACAGCGTTTGGAAGACAAACAGCGTTTTGAAATCCAAAAATTCACAAACACCAGCAGCAAAAAGATGGAACAGTTAAATAAGAGTTCCACCCCACGGCAACCAAGAAAGAGCACCCCGAAAAAATGAGCACAAAACAGTTCACCAGGTGTGAACCACCCCGAATTGAGAGCACAAGCAGCCTGTTTAATAACAGATCCACCCAACAGCAATCTAATTAGTTCCTCCTGTAGGCGAAAGGATCCTTGGCAAAAAACACAGTGGCCACTCAATCAAACAGTGATATATGTAAAAATTCAGAGATTGCGCCATCCCTATGTTCTCTGATCCTCCAGGAACCCTCGTCCTGTTGGATCCCTCGTTTCGAAGCTCGATCTGCCATATCATTATTTTCTCTGTATATATGTTGACAAGAGAAAGTTTCAAAAGAGGAAAGGATCTCCCTAACAGAACGAAGCAGATGTTGTAGATGGTAGACACTGCACTGTTGAAAACCTTTAATCCAATTAATCACGTTCAAAGAGTCCCCAAAGAAATTTAAACTTCTGCAGCCTCTCTCCACAGCAAACAGCAAAAGGATCTTAAGGCTCAACAGTTCAGCCTGGTTATTAGTACCTTCCCCAAGCCCAACAGCAATCTCAAACCAATGAGCGTCAGAAAGGAACAGCAAAGCCCCACCACCACAAACGTTATGCTGCATTGCCCCATCAAAAAAACCCCACGGAACCCTCTTATCAATGTCCAACAACAGGATCTCCCTCTGTTTGGAAGCACGGATATGTGAGGGGAAAGCAGAATGCAGACCTAATGACATGGCTCCCACAACCCCAGGAGTACTGGTAGTGCCCTCAAAAAGTGCTCGGTTACGTGCCAGCCAAACACCCCAGATCACAATGAGAGGCAGAGCTTTAAGATGCTGCTCATCATGAGAAACCCACCATGCATCCCAAGCCTGGGACACAGATAAGCCCTCCCATCTGCATAGAAGTCCCAAAGACCTGGTGCATTCCATCCACACCCCTTTAATGAAGGGGCAATGAAGGAAAATATGGTTTACCGTTTCTTCATCAGAATAACAAAGACAGCACCAGCCAGGGCCCTGAAAACTCCTATGTTGCAGAACGTCCCAGGTGGGGACTTTGTTCTCAAGAACACACCACATAAAGATGCGGGTCTTAGGAGGGCAGTTTAATTTCCAAAGTATCTTCCACCACCACCTCTCTTCCCCCAAAACACCCCTTTCACTGAGTTTTTTATAACCAGCCCGAGGGGAATAGTTCCCAGACGAGTCGAAATCCCAAACGATCATATCCTCCCTCTCCTGAAGCAAGATATGAGCCTGTTTTAAAGCTCTGATATATTCAGCCAGATCCCTCTCATCCAAAATCTCCAAACCCAAAGACGAGGCCGGAATCCAAGACTGAACCCCCAACCTTCTCCTAACTGGAACAGCAAGTTGAGCAAGAAAAGTGATCCCCCTCTGCCTTAAAGCCTCAACCGTGCGCCTAGGAAGAAGATGCTATCTTTCACTTCCCATCCAAGGATCCTCACCAACCCTAAACCTCCTGCCACTACCCACATCCCAGGCCAGGCTAGTTTCCAAAATATGAAAAGAATTTACAAGAGCCTTCCATATCACTGAACCACCCGCAGAAGATTTCCTAGGAAGTCTTATCCAATCAACAATAGACAAAGGAGCAATATATTTCTGATTCAACACCTGAGTCCAAAGACTGTCAACTTTAAGAAGCCTCCACCCACCCTTCGCAGCTAGAGCTTGTGCAAAGAGAAAAATGTTTTTCAGTCCCCAACCACCCATCCCTTTAGGAACAGCAATTTTCTCCCACCTAACCCAAGGGGTCACCAAAGAATCCTGCTTCCCACTCCAAAGGAATCTGAAACAAATCCGCCTAGCTGCCTCCAAAATGCCCTTTGGGATCCAAGAAAGGGATAACCAATAAACCGGGACTGCCTCCAACACAGACTTAACCAGGATCAGTCGCCCGGCTCTAGACAGCCATTTATGACACCACACTCTTAGGCGCTTCTCCAACTTTTCCAGCAGCCAACTCCAATCATGTTTCCTATAGTCATTGGGTTTTAAGCGGAACCCCAAGTAAGTCAGCCCATCCTCCAAAACAACAGAGTTGTAAGGAAAAATCCTCTCAAACTCCCGCCTCTCCTCCTCCCGCAGAAAATGGGAGGTGATAGAAGACTTCACACCATTCACTTCCATACCGGTGGCCTTGCTAAACAGGTCCAAAATCTCTCCAAGAGTAACAGCATCCCGCACCGATCCAGAGCAGAAGATTAAAACATCATCAACAAAAAGAAGATGAGTGATGGAAAGATTTGGAGCAACCTGGATGCCCTTCAACGAACCCTGTCTCTTGGCCGCCATCAGAGCTCTGCTCAAGCCCTCAGCAATCAATAAAAACAAGAGGGGAGAAAGGGGACAGCCCTGGCGAAGGCCCCTTTCAGCATGAAAAAAGGTGGATGCAGCCCCATTAAGCAAGACAGAAAAAGAGACAGTAGTGATACAGCTCATAATCCATCTAATAAAACCAATGCCAAATCCAAGATGAGTCAAGAGCATACGAATGTAAAGCCAGCTTACCCGGTCATATGCTTTGGATAGATCAATTTTCAGCACCGTTCCTTTTAGATTCTTGGTCTTCATGCTGTGGAGGACTTCTTGAGCAGTACCGATAGCTTCGTGAATTTGACGACCATCCAGAAAGCCAAATTGTTCCCCAGATATATGGGAAGACAGAATGCTTTTGAGTCTCCTCGCAATCACCTTGGCAACCACCTTATAAATACAATTGCAGAGAGAGATCGGACGAAAATCAGCCAAAGTATGGGGGTTATCCACCTTCGGAATCAAAGCCAAGAACGTGGAATTAAAACAAGCCGGTATCCTCCCAGAGATTCTGATGTCCTCCACAGCTTTCAGCAGATCAGCCCCTAACACACCATAAAGGGCCAAGAAAAATTCAATCGACCAACCATCTGGCCCAGGACTTTTGTCTTTTTGAAAGCTATGAAGAACCTCCTTTAATTCCTGCTCCGAAACCACAGCCATCAGAGAAATGTTATCCGCCTCCTCCACAAACCTCGGGAAGAGTTGAGCTACTCTAATAACCTCCGCAAGAGAAGCATGAGCTGGAGCCTTAAAGAGAGCCTTAAAATGATCAACACCCAGCTTTGCTTTAGCCTCAAAGGAAGAGTGTTCAATGCCTTGAGCATCTCTTAAATTCCAAATAGAATTAGCTGCCTTTCGACCACGCGCATAAGCATGAAAAAATTTAGTATTATCATCCCCACTTGCCAACCATGTGGCCCTACTTTTCAACCTCCAAGATTCTTCCTTATCCAAAAGGAGGGAGTTCCTTCTTTTTTCGAGAGTAACGAGGGTATCTTTATCAGCTTGAGTTTGGAAACCACCTCCAAACCCCTCATATAACAATCGAAGATCCTCTTCAACTTTTTTCAAATCCATATCCTCCCTCAATCTTTTAGCAGCCGACCAATGCTTCACAGCTTCCTTGACACGCTTAAAATTCTCAGCAAAATGAAAAGCCGCAGAATGAGGACCATCATCCCTATAAGGGATCCACCTATCCAGAACAAGGGCTTTAAAAGAATCATCCCTGAGCCAGGTATAATTAAACTTTAAAGGACTGGGGGGTTGCCTAGGCCCGAACTTTAAATCAAGGAAGATGGGGAAATGATCAGAAGCTCCCCCACATCCAACCCACTGCCTAATTTGAAAAGGTCTGTCCACAATCTGCTCAGCCACCAGGAAGCGATCCAGTCTCTTAGCAATTCTGTCTTCAGCACATCTATTGTTTCTCCAAGTGGGCTTCAACTTTAAAGGTTCTATGTCGAGCAGATGATTCTCCACCAGCTTTTGGGTGAAGTACCCCGACAAAGAATCAGCATGCGCATGAGGACCCCAGACCTCAGACTGTCCCAAGGAAAAGTTCAGATCCCCTCCCAAAATCACCGAATCCCCTTTGAGTAGAGAATTACCCAATAGGGAATCCCAAAACGGAATCCGATCTTGATAAGGACCATAGATATTAAAAATGTTAAAAACCTCACCAAGCTCCAGCGCCTGAAAAGATAACCCCAGGACCGACTCCATACCCCAGAAATTGAGTGGTTTGATAGTTCTACCATTCCAACCCACAGCCAGCCCTCCCGAACGCCCTCTAACATCCAACGTCTCAAAAAACCAACCAGGCAACCAACTTTCCAATCTATCTTTGACCACAGAACCAACACCTAAAGTTTCTTGTAGCAGAATTAAATCCGGACAGTCCAAAAAAATAATCCTCCGGAAAGCAGATTTCTTTTGGGGTCCTGCCAACCCCCTGCAATTGTAGGACATGATCTTCATTACAAACCAGACTTATGGGACTGTCTTGCTCTAAGCGCCCTCTCAATAGAAACCTGCTTCCCATCATGAACATCCATCATTGCTCGGTCCTGGGCTCTTGCCAAGAAGGAGATTCGACCCCTGCCCCTAGCAGCTGGGGATTTCCCCCTCCCAAAACCCCCTGCACTTTTTCTAGCACTCGATCTCAAGTTATACCCCATGACCAAAGGAACAGAAGATTCAAAAGGCACCAACGGACTATCACCAGGATCAAAGTCAGTAGCCTTCTCTAGAAGAGCTGGCTGGAACAAAATAGGAGCAGCAGTTGATAATAACCCACAGTCACCCTTGTCGGCAGAGACAGGAATCGAAGCCAAGTTAAGGGGGTTATTAAAGATAGGTGAAAAAGGAAAGGATCCCAACTGTGCAGAAGTCAGACAAGAGAAAACAGCCTTCAAAATTCCGTCATCCTTCAGCTGATAACCCACACCATAATGACCACAATAGTCATTTTCTGCAAGAGAAGAAGCAACAGCAGTCAACGAAGAGGGCGACCCCTGCCCAGACAGATGTAGAGATCCCACAGCCTGGAGGCCCACCTCATTCAGAATACAAGATCCAACGGAAGCAGGGGTCGAGGTGCCACCAGGGGGCGGAATGGGCAGAGACTGGGCTTTGGGAGAATCAGAGCCAGCCCCTCTCCCATTAGGATCCGCCTCACTGCGTCTAACCCACCTCCTTTTTACAGAACGAGAAGGAAAACTACACTCAGAGGCTGGATGACCGTAAGCAAAGCAACGATGACAACGAAAAGGAACATTTTCATAGTCCAGAGATTGCTTTATGAAATACTGCCCCCCCCTTAGATTCAGAGAGTCAGCCAGGCCTTCCCTGATATTAACCATCACTAAAATTCGAGCAACACGTCTGAGATTAGTATGAAGGAAGGAAAGGTCGGCCTTGAGAAAAACCCCAAGCGTATTTCCCAAACCTTGGAGATGTTCCTCAGTCCAATAATGAAGAGGCAAACCAGGAAGGCGAACCCACAAGGGAACTGAGTCCACCCTCTCCCTACTAGCATCGAAAAGAGGGTGCCAATGTTTGAGAAGAAAAGGAGAGTGATCCAGTGCCCAACACCTTTGCAACACCCACTGGCTGTGTTCAGGTAGCAGAAAGTTGAAGGCGAACCACCCCTTGGATAGGGACACCACTTCTGGAACGTATCCAAGGTCAGCTTTCCAGCTAGCTCCAGCCCAAGCAACGACAGTTTTCATAGAAAAATTCCTCCCCATGACTCTACCTACCAGAGTTCTGCTGGCCAGAAGAGAAACCTGCTCCCATCTGATGTCTTCTCCCAGAACGTAGTTTAACTCGTCTCTTTTGACTTTAATCCAGTTCTTTTTCCTGCCCCGCTTCTTCGATTCTCCAACCGCCCTGACATTGCTTGCGCCTGTCTCTTTGGAACCTTCGAAGACAGGCTTCCCACTCTGTTCTTCCAGGCTTAGAAGACTTGAGACACCTTTCCTGCTCTTCCCTACACAGAAACCATATACCCCTCTATCCGAGAGCACTATTGGATCCTGATCCAAAGCAGAACCAGCGTAATAAAAGCTCTGAGAGCCACCTGCTTCACACTCCCATTCCGCCGCCCTTGAAAGATGTTTCAAAGCCTTCCCCTGCAGCCCGAGCTCCTGCTCGTCTGAAATCACGCAGGGAGACAGGCCTTTATTCAGCGCTTCTTTCAAAGCCTTCCCCTGCAGCCCGAGCTCCTGCTCTTTTGAAAACACGCAGGGAGACGGTCCATTATACAACGGAAGCGCTCCCTCTCTGCCTGACAAAACACCCCCCACTTTTCCGGCGTACCCACCTTCAGACACTGTAGAAAACAGCCCTTCAACAGCAGAAAGAGCGACAACCTCAGCGCCTTGTGACCGTAGGCCCGCCTGGAACCACCTGGCCTGTTCAGAACCTTGATTTACGCACAGGCCCTGAGCAGAACGCCCTTCGCCATTCAAATCCCAACGACTCCCGCCCTGCGCCATCTTCAGCTCCATCCGATCCAACTCATAAGGTGACTTGAATCGGAACTATTGTTGAGGAGGCACTCAAGAGTATTCAATTTCCAAACCAAAAGAACTAATAAACCCAAGGGTTTAATATTATAAACCAAAGGAATCAGCGAACCCAAGGGATAAATATTATAAACCTAACGGATGAATATTAAAAACAATAGAGGTTAATAAACCCTAAGAATTAATATTTTAAACTGAAAAATCTAAGAAATTAATAAAGCTTAAGAATTAATGTTTTAAACTCAAGAGAGTAATAAACCCAATGTGTGATTAACATTATAAACCAAAAGAACTAATAAACCCAAGGGTTTAATATTATAAACCAAAGGAATCAGTGAACTCAAGGGATAAATATTAAAAACCTAAGGGATCAATAAGGCTAAGGGAAACATTAAAAACAATAAAGATTAATAAAACCTAATAATTAATATTTTAAAATAAAAAACCTAAGAAATTAAAAAAGCCTATGAAATAATATTTTAAACTCAATAGATTAATAAACCCAACGGATTATTCATATTATAAACCAAAAGAACTAATAAACCCAAAGGTTTAATATTATAAACCAAAAGAATTGGTGAACCCAAGGGAATTGATTTAAACATTGAGGCAATTGTTGTCACAATGTGACATTGGACCAACTATGACCACGGTTGGCCATGGGTGATTTTCATATTGAGACAATATTTGTCAGAATGTGACATTTGATCATGGATGACATTGATCGACTATGGCTAAAGAAATTAATAAACACTAATAATTAACCCAACATACTATTCATATTATAAAACAAAAGAACTAATAACCCAAGGGTTTAATATTAGAAACCAAAGGAATTGGTGGACCAACTATGACCATGGTTGCCATGGGTGATTTTCATATTGAGACAATATTTGTCAGAATGTGACATTTGATCATGGATGACATTGATCGATTATTCATATTATAAACCAAAAGAACTAATAAACCCAAGGTTTTAATATTATAAACAAAAGGAATTGGTGAACCCAAGGGAATTGATTTAAACATTGAGACAATTGTTGTCACAATGCGACGTTGGACCTGGCCATGGGTGATTTTCACATTGAGACAATATTTGTCAGAATGTGACATATGATCATGGATGACGTTGATTGCTTATTCATATTATAAACCAAAAGAACTAATAAACCCAAGGGTTTAATATTATAAACCAAAGGAATTGGTGAACTGAGGGGTGATTTAAACATTGAGAAAATTGTTGTCACAATGCAACGTTGGACCAACTATGACCATGGTTGGCCATGGGTGATTTTCATATTGAAACAATATTTGTTAGAATGTGACATTTGATCATGGATGACATTGATCGACTATGGCTAAAGAAATTAATAAACACTAATAATTAACCCAACGTACTATTTTAATATTATAAAACAAAAGAACTAATAACCCAAGGGTTTAATATTAGAAACCAAAGGAATCGGTGAACCCAAGGGAAAAATATTAATAACACAAGGGACCAATAAGGCAAAGGATCAATAAAATTAATAACAAAAAATACTGAAGTTGAAGAAATTAATAAACACTAATAATTTACCCAAGGGATTATTCATATTATAAACCAAAAGAACTAATAAACCCAAGGGTTTAATATTATAAACCAAAGGAATTGGTGAACCCAAGGGAATTGATTTAAACATTGAGACAATTGTTGTCACAATGCGACGTTGGACCAACTATGACCATGGCTCGCCATGGGTGATTTTCATATTAAGACAATATTTGTCAAAATGTGACATTTGATCATGGATGACGTTGATCGATTTTTCATATTATATACCAAAATAACTATTAAACCCAATGGTTTAATATTATAAACCAAAGGAATTGGTGAACCCGAGGGAATTGATTTAAACATTGAGACAATTGTTGTCACGTACAGTTGGACTACTTCGATAACTTGAACAGCCATAGGTGATTTTCATATTGAGACAATATTTGTCGAGAATGTGAGGGTGATTGTGGATGAAATTGATGAATTATTCATATTATAAACCAAAAGAGCTAATAAACCCAAGGGTTTAATATTATAAACCAAAGGAATTGGTGAACCCAAGGGAATTGATTTAAACATTGAGACAATTGTTGTCACAATGCGACGTTAGACCAACTATGACCATGGCTAGCCATGGGTGATTTTCATATTGATAAAATATTTGTCAGAATGTGACATTTGATCATGGATGACATTGATCAATTGTTCATATTATAAACCAAAAGAACTAATAAACCCAAGGGTTTAATATTATAAACCAAAATAATTGGTGAACCCAAGGGAATTGATTTAAACATTGAGACAATTGTTGTCACAATGCGACATTGGACCAAATATGACCATGGTTGGCCATGGGTGATTTTCATATTGAGACAATATTTGTCAGAATGTGACATTTGATCATGGATGACATTGATCGACTATGGCTAAAGAAATTAATAAACACTAATAATTAACCCAACGTACTATTCATATTATAAAACAAAAGAACTAATAACCCAAGGGTTTAATATTAGAAACCATAGGAATTGGTGAACCCAAGGGAAAAATATTAATAACCTAAGGGACCAATAAGGCAAAGAATCAATAAAATTAATAAAAAAAAATGTTCAATTTGAAGAAATTAATAAACAATAATAATTAACCTAAGGGATTATACATATTATAAACCAAAAGAGATAATAAACCCAAGGGTTTAATATTATAAACCAAAGGAATTGGTGAACCCAATGGAATTGATTTAAACATAGAGACAATTGTTGTCACAATGCGACGTTGGACCAACTATGACCATGGTTGGCCATGGGTGATTTTCATATTGAGACAATATTTGTGAGAATGTGACATTTGATCATGGATGACATTAATCGATTATTCATATTATAAACCAAAAGAACTAATAAACTCAAGGGTTTAATATTATAAACGAAAGGAATTGGTGAACTCAAGGGAATTGATTTAAACATTGAGACAATTGTTGTCACAATGCGACGTTGGACCAACTATGACCATGGTTGGCCATGGGTGATTTTCATATTGAGACAATATTTGTATGTGACATTTGATCATGGATGACATTGATCGATTATTCATATTATAAACCAAAAGAACTAATAAACCAAAGGGTTTAATATTATAAACCAAAGGAATTAGTGAACCCAAGGGAATTGATTTGAACATTGAGACAATTGTTGTCACAATGCGACATTGGACCAACTATGACCATGGTTGGCCATGGGTGATTTTCATATTGAGACAATATTTGTCAGAATGTGAAATTTGATCATGGATGACATTGATCGACTATGGATAAAGAAATTAGTAAACACTAATAAATAACCCAACGTACTATTCATATTATAAAACAAAAGAACTCATAACCCAAGGGTTTAATATTAGAAACCAGAGGAATTGGTGAACCCAAGGGAAAAATATTAATAACCTAAGGGACCAATAAGGCAAAGGATTAATAAAATTAATAAAAAATACTCAAGTTGAAGAAATTAATAAACACTAATAATTAACCCAAGGGATTGTTCATATTATAAACCAAAAGAGCTAATAAACGCAAGGTTTTAATATTATAAACCAAAGGAATTGGTGAACCCAAGGGAATTGATTTAAACATTGAGACAATTGTTGTCACAATGCGATGTTGGACCAATTATGACCATGGTTGGCCATGGGTGATTTTCATATTGAGACAATATTTGTCAGAATGTGACATTTGATTATGGATGACATTGATCGATTATTCATATTATAAACCAAAAGAACTAATAAACCCAAGTGTTTAATATTATAAACCAAAGGAATTGGTGAACCCAAGGGAATTTATTTAAACATTGAAACAATTGTTGTCACAATGCGATGTTGGACCAACTATGACCATGGTTGGCCATGGGTGATTTTCATATTGAGAAAATATTTGTCAGAATGTGACATTTGATCATGGATGACATTGATCGACTATGGTTAAAGAAATTAATAAACACTAATAATTAACCGAACATACTATTCATATTATAAAACAAAAGAACTAATAACCCAAGGGATTATTCTTATTATAAACCAAAAGAACTAATAAACCGAAGGGTTTAATATTATAAATGAAAGGAATTGTGAACCCAAGGGAATTGATTGAAACATTGAGACAATTTTTGTCACAATGCGACGTTGGACCAACTATGACCATGGTTGGCCATGGGTGATTTTCATATTGAGACAATATTTTTCAGAATGTGACATTTGATTATGGATGACATTGATCGATTATTCATATTATAAACCAAAAGAACTAATAAACCGAAGGGTTTAATATTATAAACCAAAGGAATTGGTGAACCCAAGGCAATTGATTTAAACATTGAGACAATTGTTGTCACAATGCGACGTTGGACCAACTATGACCATGGTTGGCCATGGGTGATTTTCATATTGAGACAATATTTGTCAGAATGTGACATTTGATCGTGGATGACATTATTCGATTATTCATATTATAAACTAAAAGAACTAATAAACCCAAGGGTTTAATATTATAAACCAAAGGAATTAGTGAACCCAAGGGAATTGATTTAAACATTGAGACAATTGTTGTCACAATGCGACGTTACGCCAACTATGACCATGGTTGGCCATGGGTGGTTTTCATATTGATACAATATTTGTCAGAATGTGACATTTGATCATGGATGACATTGATCGATTATTCATATTATAAACCAAAAGAACTAATAAACCCAAGGGTTTAATACTATAAACCAAAGGAATTGGTGAACTCAAGGGAATTGATTTGAACATTGAGACAATTGTTGTCACAATGTGACATTGGACCAACTATGACCATGGTTGGCCATGGGTGATTTTCATATTGAGACAATATTTGTGAGAATGTGACATTTGATCATGGATGACATTAATCGACTATGGCTAAAGAAATTAGTAAACACTAATAATTAACCCAATGTACTATTCATATTATAAAACAAAAGAACTAATAACCCAAGGGTTTAATATTAGAAACCAGAGGAATTGGTGAACCCAAGGGAAAAATATTAATAACTTAAGGGACCAATAAAGCAAAGGATCAATAAAATTAATAAAAAATACTCAAGTTGAAGAAATTAATAAACACTAATAATTAACCCAAGGGATTATTCATATTATAAACAAAAAGAGCTAATAAGCGCAAGGGTTTAATATTATAAACCAAAGGAATTGGTGAACCCAAGGGAATTGATTTAAACACTGAGACAATTGTTGTCACAATGCGACGTTGGACCAACTATGACAATGGTTGGCCATGGGTGATTTTCATATTGAGACAATATTTGTCAGAATGTGACATTTGATCATGGATGACATCTAGGCAGATATATAGAACAGTGATATGGAATTCCATCTTGATTTTTAATGGCTAGCTCATATAACTGGTTTTTTTAATCTCTGAATGGTTCATTGTAAGAAAAATAACAAAAACCTCATTAAAAAAACAAGAAAATTAAACAACTACAAAAATGATGTAAACAACATTCCAAAATACTACTATGAATTTGATGAATGTAGTCATCTCATCAATATATCAAAAGCATTATTATTATATTAATAGTTGCATATCATAACGATATGGACTTTAATCTCTGCTCTTCTTTCTTCCTAATTGTAACATACGCACTATTATTCATCTTGGCATAACACTGATAAGAGAAAAGCGGTGCAATTCGTAAACCATTTATTGATTTAACTCTTGATATGGCTGTGAAGGTCAGGCCTTGGTGTTATTTATTCTCGATATCAATTGATGCTCGTTCTAAAGTCAAACCTTGTGACTTGTGAATTGTAAGAGCCCATGCCATCTTTAAAGGAATTTGTTTTCGATTTCCTCTTATGACTGGTGTGATAGGTACAATGTTTGGATTGCTTGCATCAAACAGAATACCAACATACTTATCAAAAATAACAGTTGTGAACATTGGAAGCTTAGGTGGCTTAGAGGTAGGCATATAAAATATTTCCTTCACATACCTAAGTGCACCATTCACCAAACCAGCTTCAACCCACAAATTACATGTCAACATAACACGCTAGCCATGGCACAACAAAACTTCATGGTCCAGTTGATCATCATCAGCACCACTGATTTCTGAACGCCTTGAATTCACAGCAATACATCATGCGATTGGAGAATTTAATGATTTCAACATATGCCTGTTATGGAAGGAGACCAAATTATTTGTTGGAAACATGTGAACTGCTGCATTAAATAAATCCCTTTCTCTAGGATGCAACCTGATATTAGCCCATGACATAAGAAACTACCAATCATCAAGAATTGGTTCTCCATTTCTCATGTTATTGAGGACTCTACGAAAACAAGATTGTTTCTCATGACTCCCTTGTTGGCAAAATATTGTGTCAAGAGTGACAATAATGTTGATTTTTTTCCACAAGACTTTCCCTGCTGTATTACCTGCATACAAAGGCTTATCTCTCACAGGAGGTAGCTGGCCAAGGTCACCCACAAGGATGATGGATATACCACCAAAAGGACAATTCTTTTTATCTGGAAATGCTTCTCGTAATCGAGCATCTATTTGTAGGAATAATCTTGATCCTAAAAGGCTCATTTCATCAATCAATATATATCGAATATGCCTCATTTATTCTTGGAATAGTGCCAATGATTGACCCTGTAGTGATTTCATATCTCTAATCGGGATTTTCAAAGCAGAGTGTATTGTTTTTGCATGTATATTGAAAGCATCTATTCCTGTTGGGGCAAGAAGAAGCAAAGGACTTTTTCCATTACTTGACAGATTAGAAAGAGTTTTAGAAATACAATGGATAAGGAAAGACTTACTAGTGCCTGCAGTGCCCTGAACAATCATAAGAAGAGCTTCACAAATCTCATATTCAGCATATAGATTTCCATATGCATGAATATGTTGGCTATTTCACAGCTCCCCCTGTAATTCCCCTAACCCTCCCGCTCCCCCTCAATTTGTTGCATGATGTTATGGTTCTCTTTTTGTCTGTATGTCATGGCCTCTAGGTTGCCGAAAATAATGCATGAAGTCGGTAGCTCATGGTTTCCTCGAAACCCCAATCTCAAAAAATGTGGTTATGATAATATAATGAAGGATCTTCGATTGACAAAAAAAAATCAATCTTGAATTTTTTTGTAATTTTTTATGCATATAGTTTTTATTGTTTTACACTTATAAATTTCTAAATTTAGTTTTATTATAAAGTTGATGTTGATTTATGATCATACTTTTTTTTCTTATTTTATTATATATAAAATAGTTATAATTAATTTTTATTTAAACTAAAAATTAGTTTATTATATTTAATTTGAGAAAAATTATATTGCTTGGTAAAAAGTAGATATTCACATTTATCAAATGTTTTAAAGGTTGGAGTCAACAAGTTATTTATTTACTTTTGCTAGAGTGAAACTATTTATCAATTAAAATAATTGTAAATCTTACTTACTGTCAAACCAAGAAAGAATTCAAATAATTCTATGTTAATCTAAAGTAGTGGAATTATATGTTTTTAAAATAAATTTTAATCGTAATGTTAGGTCTATTTTATTTCAAAAAAAAGGAAAAAAAATTGAATTCAACCTTTTATGATTCATAATGCTTAGACATAGATCTTTCCGTATAATCACATCAAGGATTTTCTATCAGCGCTTTTCTAACCATCCATTGTCATTAATATATCTTAACATAACATCATAGAGTTTGAGTTGGCCTAATGGTTAAGAGCATGTGTTTCCTTCTAAGAAGTCACAAGTTTAAAACCATATCGGTTATAGTATCTATGTCTTGCTATACAAAATATATTTTTCTTTGAATTCAATCTTCCGTGATTCATATTATTCAGAATTACATATTTCCGCATAATCACATTAAGGATTTTAGATCAACCCATTTAGAACCACCCAATATCATTAATATAACTTATCATAACATATTAAAATAATTTATTTTTCAAAATAAAATTTAACCTCTGGCTAAAATAATGAATTAAAAAAATTGATTTCTCTTTCTAATTAATATTATTATTTATTTTTGATATCAAACATATATATTATTGAAAAGTTGATAAATAAATTATATATATAAATAGATTATATAATAATATTTTAATAATATTTATGTAATTTCAACAACATTCTACTAAATATGGAAAAAACTAGATTCAACGTTCTCTTCATATAAACGAACACCAAATAGGGTAAATTTCATATACCAGCAACAATAGCTTATGAAAAATTTGAAAACCGATAAACACAATAAAATTTCTATTACATCAAGATTAAAGAGAAAACAGTAACACCCGATCTTCCAAAATATAAGGACTTTCTCCGAGGCTTGCAGCGACGCTATACGGTAACGCCACAAAACCAAACCTCCGGACTTCAAACCGATTAAACTGTGTTTGATTGGAAATTCGCATTCCAATACGGATGACATCACTCAAGCCTGAAATCAACGCGAACGCAGCGCGATTGGCCAGCACTGGACCCCACCGGACTCCAAAAATTTTATGAGTTGAATTTCATATGAAAATCACATACAAAAATGAGTTGGTGACGTCATGGACCAAAACAATGCAAATTGAACGCGATTGCTTCACGTCAACCGCTTATGTGGCATCGTGGGATCCTCCGCGTTGCTTACTGTGCAATGAACTAGCGCGGTGAAGTGGCAGGTGGGTCCTCCGACCTCTGCTGCTCTGTTGTTTCAAAAATAAGGTTTCCTGCTTTAATTTATAAACAAGAAGCAGAGAGATATGTGGTTAAGACAATTAATTTATTAAAAATAATTACATCGTAAAAGACCAATTTTTTTAATTAAAGGAAATAAATAAATGTGCCTAGCTTAAGACTAACCTAAATAACCTTGACACATGATAAATGTTAAGGTATGATCTTGAACTAGGGCAATAAATATATAAAATCGAGTCTCGTGAAGTAAAGAGTTACAATTAAACTTTTTTTACTATCATTTCCAAATTGTTAGTTGTATGTTAACTGAGTTTAATCCACATAAATAAAATAAATAAAAGAACTGATGGTTTCCAAATTATTAGTTATATGTTTAATGAGTTTAATCCAAATAAGTAGAAGACATAATAGTTATCCTCCCATTTCGATTCCGCTTATTTTTTCTGTTTACTTCTATTGCAATAGAAACCCACAACGTGATTCATTGTGAAATGATAAAAATGTTTCTAATTCCTTGATCAGGAAAAAACAGGAAAGGAAGTTATTTTAATTAAATACTAACTAATTTTATTTACATTCTAAAGGATACATATAGTGCACTGTGTGACAACCAATGCCAATTTCACAAGCGTTAAACTGTAATCATGTTATTTTTATATTTAATATAAATATGCGTTAACATAATATAAATATTTATATAAATATGGTTCATTCTAACCTAATTGTTGTAGCTCCAACATTATTATTTCTGAAATGATAGTGCGGTGTTATTGGTATTAAACGCAGAATGAATGGATTAATTGACTCCTCCGAATATTTATTTGCACTAATCATTTTCAAATGGTCATTTCTGAGATGATAGTGAAGTGTTATTGGTATTAAACTCAGAATGAATGGATTAATTGACTCCTGCGAATACTTATTTGCATCTAATCATTTTCAAATGGTCAAATTTATTTGGCACTGCAAGCTCTAGAAACTCTGGTGTAACACCTTGCAAATGGAACAAAACTCCACACCACGGAGGAGATTTAGGGGGAGGCTGTTAAATGTTTTGAAGGTTTATATCATGCACGTGAAGGCTCCTTTTTTTTAAGAATAGATATGGGGCTGTCTTTAATCCCTTGCCCCACTGAAGGAAAATTTATGACCAGAGGAATATTGAATTGTCTGAGATGTCGAGATGGGCCAATTCCGCTCAACATCAACACCTGGGGGCTGCCTATGGATCCTGAATATACGATTACCTCGCTGGAACATGATGAGCCTTTGAGAAAAACTTGATAAAAGTTTAAAACTGAAAGCGGCAGTGATTCCATGAACGACAAAACGATTGTCGTAATAGAGATCAGGCAACGAGATACAAACAACATATTGAAATTAAATCTGAAACCTTTGAATAAAGAGGATGAAAACAAGAAGTTTTCGAAAGCTTACAGTCGAGAGCGTTCTACAGTTGTGAAGCTCATGGGAAGGATTTCTTACTTCGATCCGAGCAGCCACAGCCCTGGTTCTCTTCCTCCAAATGTCTCGGCTGCTCTGAACAGGGTGGCCTTATGGTCTGAAAGAAATTAAGCGTTACGGAATTTCAACCATCACAGCAGACATGTTAGGCTTGTTGCAGAATGTTAACATCACAACAAACACATTGGGCGTGTTACATTCCACGTTTCCACCCAGCGAAAGCATGTCGATGATGCGATGCAGCCTCCACTCTCATTCCACGTTTCTACATTACTCATGTTTGCAGGTTTTCATGGCATAGTAATTAGGCATAGTAAAATTTTAATTAGGATTTGGTAAAAAATTAGTTTAAACATGGTTTAAACACTTGATTTAAATATGCAAGGAAGTTATCAGTTTCAATTTCATTCATAGATGGAGTGGCGATGACTAAAATATACCAGCATCTGTCAATTTCAACCATCCCATCAAAATGATTAAATGAAGCAATTCCAATAGGGGGTTACGCCTATCAGCGTAATAATAATAATATGATAATAAATATAGCTAAAATTATGTGTAAACCTTATGTAATGATATGATGAGAATATTAAAACAAAACAACATAATAAAAAGATATGAAATAAAACCAAAAACATATTGATATAGAACGAATTTTTTAAAAATTAATAAAAATAAATCAATAAATATTGATAAGACAATCCATAAAATAAAAATAAAAATATAGTATGGTCTAATTGAGAATATTATAAAAAATAAATCAATAAATATTAATAAAATATTTAGATTTAAGATAAATTGATTGTTTAAATCTCCAAAAACTGAATTCATATTTAAATCTATTGTATCTTTTAATTGACCATGTGCCATGGTTGTTATTCCAAATAACAGGGCACTAGAATTATCGAAGGAAGCAACATGAGTTACATTCATAAGCCTTAAGTCAAAAGTTGATGGATTGTGGATGTGTAGAATTTTTAATTTTCTAAAATGGTCAGTAAAATTATCCATAGTGAGGATATAAGTAACTATGTCTCCATATTATGCATGGAAGAGCATGCACCATGGACATGTGACATCATGTCTACAATTGTGATATCTTTTCTAAACATTATGTCTCCATAGTATGCATGGAAGAGCATGCACTTCGTTTTGTCGAAAACCGGGTCTGGATGAATAATTTATAGCATGTTGACTGTCGTTCAGAACAATCAACTTTAAAAAAAAAATTGCAAAAACAATGACAGGTTGATGACATAGCAGCCCAGTCAGCATGTAGGGAATATTCTTCAGTTTATGCCTAGTGGCATTATGACAAGTGTCACAATAGGATTCGCCAGTTTGGATTTGAGAAGGTGAAATCTCCCAATGTCCTCCAAGGTTGAATTTTGGTTCATGATGGATTATTATGTGTTGGAATTATTATTTTTAATTATTAAGGTTGGATATATATATATATATATATATATATATATATATATATATATATATTATTAACTCCAGTGTTTGGTGCATATTACCATGTCAGGGTTAAACATATATGGAACACATATATTATATGCAAACTATGGGATAGTCCAAGGTCCGTGGAGCAAAATATTATAACGAGTTCGGAGCTCGACCCCACGACCTCCCCAACCTACTCTCCGCCCATACCAATGGGCCATTGCAACGGTTCTTACAAACCTATGCTTCTGCCATATACTTATCATGGTACGAAATATCCAACAGGGGTTTGAAGGGGGCCAACCCCCTCCCCATATGACTTTTTCCCAACAACCGACGACAGAGCGGAATTTCAAATGGTGGAAGATTAACGTAATTGCGGATTAATTAAATCTAATCCCATGTTTAATGTTGTTAATCTGAGATTTGTATAACTGCACTTATGTGCCTTTAAATTGTACTTATCACCTTTTAATCTGGGTTTAGCATTAATTAACTCATTGTTATTTTGGCAGGGTTTTACGAGGCGCCCCCATTTTCAGTGGACCTACTATTTTGGCAGACTTATCTGGAGTCTTCTCCAAATTTGGAGTAGGATTCTAGGGGAAAATTGAATAGGCCATACCTTGAGCAATTTTCGACCAATTTTGGCTCAGGAAGAGTCATTCCTAGCCTACTGGCATGCTATGAAAACATTGGAACCAGTTGCAGGGGCAGAGGAGCAATTATACAGGTTTTTTTTGTCATTTTGAAGAAAATTGAAGCCTACAACCACCAGGAAGGAAGGTCATGCCTAGATTAGTTGAAGGCCAAATTGAGAAAATGAATATTCATTTCTGATAGATTTTGACATTATGAACTCATTGGAGTATGTTCTAGGAGCATTTTATGCATGTAAACAACAATTTTTTCACTATTGAGCTAATACAGAGGCCCAAGCCATGGAAGTTGTACCAAGGAGATGTAGCCCAGCAGGGGTGAACTCCTTCATCAAAACTCTGTATTGATGGATCAATTGTGATGGTTTTCTATTCTTTATGTTGTTTTTGTTCAACATTTGATTTTCATACTTTATGCTCTTGAATTCACTCATAAAACTCAGTTAATTTACTTGTTTGACACACATAAGAAACAATGAAACATATGTACAACAAGCATAATATCAGCAAATAAATTTTAAATCTGAAGATGAAATTAACACAACAAAACTAACATTCATAATCAGATCAAGTTGGTATAAGAGCTTGGTTGATAGTCAAGGTTATTTTCTTGATAGTTACTTGAGTTTTGTGCAAGTTTAATGGTTGCAAATTTGTGATGTTGACAAGGTTAAAGTCGCAGAAAGGTGAAGGGAAATTGTTGGTTGCAAGTCCTGAGATTAGGAAAAGAAGAAGGAGAGCTATAAGAGCACCATCTTTACCCAAAATTCCACTCATAGATACACTTGAAGAACCTCAAGTTTTGTCTCAATAAGCTGAAATTTAGGAGGTACAAGTTGTACAAGAAGCTAAGTTGATTGAAGAGGTACACGCATCAGAAGTTGAGCTTGAATCCATAGCCATCATGTTAGGCATTGGAGAGACTCAATGTCATTCAGAAAAGGATGATGTCAAGAGAGAATTCAATGACATAAAGAAAATGGTTAAAATTATGCTTGATGCATTTACTACTGGAATAGCAGGAGAAGGTTCTAAGCCTCCACATGGAGAAGTAAATTCAGATGATAAGAAGGATGAAGAGAAGAGTTCAAAGGGTAGTGGAGTAAATCCACCTCCATCTCCACCATCTTCATCATCCTCATCTTCTCCATCAGCATCATCTTCCACTTCCACCACAAAAACCACTCACACTCACTCAAAATCCACAAGAGGAAAGACACCCTTACTCAAACTTGATGTCAAATTTGAGCTTCCAATGTATAATGGCGAGGTAAATGCAGAAAGATTGGACAATTGGATACGTCAATTGGAGGTGTATTACAGAATTCAGAACCTTCATGAAGATGACATAAAGATTCAATTGGCTTCTTTGAGGATGGAAGGATCTGCACTTGTATGGTGGGAAGCAAGGACTCAAGAAGAGATTAAAAACTACGGTAATATCTCTATGTCTTGGTTAAGTTTTATTGCTGCCATCAAAATGCCATTATATTCCTTATCTTACATGTAAAATGAAATTATGGATTGGAAAAAATTTAGATAGTTGAAAGGAAAAAGTGTGCAAGATTATACTCATGAATTTAGAAAAAAAGCTCTAATTTTGGGTATTAATTTATATTCTCAAGAAATTTTGTTAAAGTATGTTAGGGGTTTGCACAGTTACCTTAGGCAAAATATTCTCATGTTTAATCCCACAAACATAGATGAAGTTTTTGTTCAAGCCACACACTTAGAAGCAAGAGGGAAACATAACACAGATGAGAAAAGTGAAAGTGAGGGTAAAAAGGAAAATGAAAGTTTTATGGAATAGGAAAAAGAAATAGCTCTGTAAAAAGAGAAAAAGAAAAACTCACATGAAAAAAATGTTCAAAGACTGGCCATGATGAATACCATTGTTGGCAACTTCATCCAGAGTTGAAGCCAAACAAATTGAAAGCCAAAGAAAAGGGTAAAATTGTTGCTATAGTTGAACATGACTTAGGGGCAGATTCAGGAGATGAGACAAAGATTATAGCCATGGGTTTGAAAGATAAACATATTGAAATCAATAGTTCTTCAAATTTTTCAAATGTCACTCATGATGAAGATACAAGAATATAACTTTTACATATTAGAGTTTTCTCTAAACATACCAAGATTGATACATTTTTTGATAGTGGGTCACAAGCTAACTTGATTTTCGAAGACTTGGTTAAGCAGGTAGACCTTAAAACTGTTAGACATCCAAGACCTTATCATTTGAGTTGGATATGCAAGAATGAAAACTTGCAGGTTACAAGGAAGTGCTTACTAAGATTTGCCATCAATTCCAACTTTCTTGATGAAGTTAAACTTGATGTGGTGTCGCATGAGATATCACGTATTATATTGGGAAGTCCTTATCTGTATGATAGGAAAGCAATATTTCATCGCCATGAGAATAAGTATCACTTGTTTAAAGATGGTATTGAGTACATAATTAGAGTGCATAAGAAGAAGACAAGTTTGTCTCTTATACATGCAGGAGAAATGAAGAGGATAGTGAATGCAAGTCAGAATTTGACATTGTTGATGATCAAACAAAGAGATGTTTTGAATCAAACTTTTAAAAAATATTCTTATGCTTGTAGTGATATGTTTCAGTATTCTAACATGTTGCCTTTGAAAGGAGGCGAACAAGATGAAAAACATTTGCAGCAGTCAACATCAGTGTTGAGCAGTGTTGGAGACAATATGTCGGTACAAGAGAGTGCAAAGGTCAAAGAGAAAACGACAAAACAATTTTCCAAAGAAGGAATGGGTTCCAAAAATTCTTGTTTATGGTTTCCAAAAGGTACATGGAAATGATGAAGATACTTGGTCAAGAGTTGACGCAAGTACAAAGCAAAAGAAGCTAAGAATCGCCATGGTGACAGTGTGCAAGGTGAGACATTTTTAAAGTTTCATTTGATTAATGACCAAGGTAAGAACAAGATGGTTTCTGCAAGAATAAATTGTTGGTTTGAAAACTCAGAAAAATTGCAGCATGACGGTGTCACTGACAGCAAGAGAAGGTCACAATAATCAAGGAAAAAGTTAACTTTTTGTGAAAATCTCCAAATGATGAAAATGGAAAAAATTTAGTCGATAGAGACTGGAAGGGTGAGGGAACAACACCCTCATCCACATGATCAGTAATCCAAGAAGTTTTTGGGTCAAAAAGGCTTCTAGTGGGTAGAAATGTTCAAAGACTCAGTATATAAGCTCAAAAATGAAAGTGCTCGTAATTGATTGGAAACTAAACAACAACAATTGTCCCGTCACCAGGAATCCGATGCACTTCATTTCATCGAAAACCGACTCCGGACGAAAAAGTTATAGCTTGTTGACCGTCGTTCAAAACAGGCAAGTTTTAAAAAATAATGCAGAAACAGTGACAATTTGATGACATGGCATCCCAACCAGCATGCAGGGAATATTCTTCATTTTATTCCTAGTGGCACTGTGACAAGTTTCACAATAGGATTCGCCAGTTTGGGTTTGAGAAGGTGAAATTGCCCAATGTCCTCCAAGGTTGAATATGGGTTCATGATGGATTATTATGTGTTGGAATTATTATTTTTAATTATTAAGGTTTGATATATATATATATATATATATATATATATATATATATAACCTTTGTATTAAATTCCACATATTTTATTTAAATCCAAAGTTATAGTTCAATTATATGGTGTTTGGCGCATATTAAAAAGTCTGGGTTAAACATATATGGAGTGCATATATTATATGCAAACTATGGGTTAGTCTAAGGGCCATGGAACAAAATATTACAACGTGTTTGGGTGGAGGTCGGGGCTCGACCCCACAACCTCCCCCAACTTACTCTCTGCCCATACTAATGGGCCATTGCAATGGTTCTTACAAACCTATGCTTTCGCCATATACTTATCATGACACACAATATCCAACGGGAGTTTGGAGGGGGCTAGCCCCCTTCCTATATGACTTTTTTGCAACAATCGAGGGCGGAGCAAAATTTTAAATGGTGGAAGATTAACGTAATTGCGGATTAATTAAATTTAATCCCATGTTTAATGTTGTTAATCCGAGATTTGTATAACTACGCTTATGCACCATTAAACTATACTTATCACCTTTTAATTCGGGTTTAGCATTAATCAAATCACTATTAAGTTAGCGTAGCTTTAGGAGGCACCCCCATTTTCGGCGGATCTGCTATTTTGGCTGACTTATCTGGAGTCTTCTCCATATTTGGAGGAGGATTTTAGGGGAAAATTGAATAGGCCATATCTTGAGCAATTTTCGATCAATTTTGGCTCAAGAAGAGTCATTCCTAGCAGATTGGCATGCTCTGAACACATTGGAACAAGTTTCAGAGGCAGAGGAGCAATTATACAAGTGTTTTTGTCACTTTGAATAAAATTGAAGCCTAGGGCCACCAGGAAGGAGGATCATGGCTAGATCAGCTGAAGGCCAAATTGAAAAAATGAATAGTCATTTCTGATAGATTTTGACATTCTAAACTCATTGGAGTACATTTTAGGAGAATTTAATGCATGTAAACAAATTTTTTTCACTATTTAGCTAATACAGAGGCCCAAGCTATAGAAGTTGGACCAAGGAGATGTAGCCGAGGAGGGGTGAACTCCTTCATCAAAACTTTGTGTTGATGGATCAATTTGGATGGTTTGTTTTTCTTTATGTTGTTGTTGTTCAACATTTGATTTTCATACTTTATTCTCTTAAATTCACTCATAAAGCTAAGTTAATTTACCTGTTTGTGTTGTAAAACCAACTCCAAAAATAGAAGAAAAGAGATATCAACACCTTAGAAATAAGCCACTTCGAGGGGGCAACCTCCAATACATTACATGAATGAACAATTCTTGGATGATACAAATGACAAAACCTCTTTTCTATATATACTAGGAGTCCATGGGGCCATAATGTAATCCCAGCCGACTTAACAATAATAATGTAAGGGCACAATAATAACAATATGGGGGTTACAGGGGTACAACAATAACAATAAGGGGGGCTATGCTAACATAATAAGGGACTACACTATTAATATAGGGACTTAACATGCCCCTCTCCTTCAAACAAGTGTTGTCCTCAACGCTTGATTATTTCTTGATGCTTCTGTATAAAATTCACATCCTCCCATGTGGAATATTCTATAGAAAAGTTCTTCCACTTGTTGAGATACTCTGAAATTGATCGTACTTTTCGATTTCTTGTTTCTGTGACTGCTTTAGAACTTATTTCGATGTGATGTTGATCTTCCTATTGTTTCATTAGATTTTGCACCAAAGTTAGGTTATCCTTTGAGAGTTGGAGAACTTGTTGTTGATGCTCAATGTGATCTTCCACTAATTTATCATCCATATTATCTATTATTTGATCCTTCAAACCATCCAACTTAGCCTCCATTTCTTCTTTTAAACCATCTATGTCATCTTCGATTGCTCTTCGTCAGATCAAAATTTGTTGAACTTGGTACCGTAATTTTGATATCTCATATTGCAGTTCTTCATCTTCATGCATCATAGTATAGCTTTTTGAGGGCTTAAGGGGTACGGAATTATTTTTTGGAGGTATTATAGAACCTAGTACTGATAAAAGTTCTAAAATATGCCCTTGGAATCACTTCAAACTGCTTTTTCAAACAAACGTTATCAATTTTAAAAACCAAATACACACATTTTTCTTGTTTTTGAGGAGCTCGATATTGAAATTGACTTATCTCTATTCTTTCCGATCCTCAATATCTCAAATTTGGCCCTATATTATTCCTCTTAAGCTTCTTTCAAATCCCACAAGTTTGATTTGATTGTGATTCTTCAAGACAAATTTCATCATCCAATCTCCCTGACAGCCCAATTTTGGACTAGTTTAGTAGAGAAAACTTTTTCTTTGACTTTCCATGTGTCTTTGTTTCCTCTTTTGGCTCTGAAATTGATTGACAAAAAACTACAATCTGTTTAGTTGCAATCACTTTTATCACTTTTCTGACATTCAATCCGATGCTCGGAAGCTGATTATGAATATTTTCCCATGATCACCTCTTTGAGATGAAATTTAGAAGCCTGAAAAATCCCTAACTTTCACAGATCATATCTCCGCCAATATTTCGAACCAAGATCTGAAATTTTGCGATGATGTTTCTCAGTATTTCGAATTTTCACTCTAAAAATTTTAGCTTCTGAACCTTCTTAGAAACAAAGTTATAGTGAAAATTCCACAATGACCTGTTTAGGTTAAATTCAGGAGCTTGAAAAATGACCTACCTTCCACAGATCATATCTCCCAAAATTTTGTGAACCAAGCTCTGAAATTTTGCAACGATGTTCCTCAATATTTTGGATTCGCACTTTAAAAATTTCAGCTTTTGAACCTTCGTAGAAAAAAAATTATTGCGAAAATTCCACGATGATCTGTTTGGAGCAGCGAAACCCTAGAATCCCAAAGCTTTGATACCAAATGTTGTGAAACCAGCTCCAAAAATAGAAGAAAAGAGATATCAATGCCTTAGAAATAAGCCACTTCGAGGGGCAACCTCCAATACATTACATGAATGAACAATTCTTGGATGATACAAATGACAAAACCTCCTTTCTATATATAGGAGTCTATGGGGCCATAATGTAATCCTAGTGGGGCCACAATGTAATCCTAGCCGACCTAACAATAAGAATGTAAGGGCACAATAATAACAATATGGGGGTTATAGGGGTACACCAATAACAATAAGGGGGGCTACACTAACATAATAAGGGACTACACTATTAATATAGAGACTTAACAGTTTGACACACATAAGCAACAATGAAACATATGTACAACAAGCATAAGATCAACAAATAATTTTTAAATCTGAAGATGAAATTAGCACAACAAAACTAACATTCATACTCAGATCACCAAACCACCTCAACCCTCAACCAGTGATCCCACCTCATGGTCAGACATACCATCACCATATTTGTCTCTACCCAAGTTATTTAGGGCTCAAAAGTGTTTTTCCCAACTAGGAATTCCAGGACTAGTAACTCAACCCATAGTTGTCATCGGGCTTCCAGGGAGTTTGTCCAAGTTTCCAGGACTAGTAGCTCGACCCACTAATGGCTTCCAGAGTGTTTGTACAACCAAGGCTTCCAGGACTAGTAACTCAACCAATTTGTTACAAGGCTTCTAGAGCGTTTGTCCAACCAAGGCTTCCAGGAACTAGTAACTCAGCCCACAACCAAAGGAAAATGGGAACCAACCAGAAATCAAAAGGAAAGACCCCCACAACACCATGAGTATCCATGAATGGAAATGCTAGGCAAAACCATTGTCAATCTAAGCAATCATCCATGCCAATGATAGAACATAACCAAGAAACCAGATTCTTGTACCATGCATGCCAAAACTTGCAAGGAAAATATAAATGCAGCTTGACACCTGCAAAGAAATCAAGTTGTAGACGATAATCCCGCTATCACCTTATGCTTTCCTGCTTTACTTTGCCTTCTTTCTCAAAATCCATTGTATCCCACACTCCTCCAACAGTTCTCCAAGAGAACTCTAAGTTTTCAAGAGTATGAGAGAGAGAGAGAATAGAAAGAGATCCATAAGTGAACTGACCAAAGTCTATGAACTGATCCTCATAAGCCTTTTTTGTCATTGAGGCCTCTATTTTCTTCATTTTCCTTCTCACATGCAACCTATGACCTTTCACCTTCATTTTCTTCTGTTTTCTAGTATTTTCATAAATAAATGTTAAATAATGTCTCTTTCCTTTTCAAATATCTTTGCCTTTGCCTTTGCCAATTTCCTTTAGCCATAATAAGCCCAATGAACACCCACTAGGATATTTTTTCCCACCATTCAGCTTGGAATATGTGTCCCATGACCCGGTGTTCAATGACACCTATAAACCAGCAACCGCTGAAAACAAAACATACTGCCTCTGGAGCTTTATAACACAACTCATTGCAGTATTTACAATCCCCACTGCTGAAGATATGATAATCATATCATTTACTGGATCTTAATGATGTAATTCATTATGATATTTACAATAAAAACCATATAGATATGCTAGCCCCGCCATTTCTGCCTACTAAATCTCCAAACCCCCATCCTAACAAACTCTTCGCTTCTTTCTGATGTGCCCTTACCTACTTTCACGTTGACAAAACTCCCCATTCATTTCCGTCCCACGTTTACTGCCTTCTCTTCCATTCTTTTCCCTATATGTATATAAAACCACCGTGTTTGAGTTTCCAGTTCCATCGTAGTTCCATCCTTGACGGTGCCACTACTGGCAACATTCAACCATCATTGGCACTCCTGAAAGTAATATAAAGATATAAATATCCCTTGCAGGTTTGTTTTTAAGGGTTCTGCTTTCTTCGCAGTCTGATATTCAAAAATTCTGTATTTTTTTCTCACTGAAAACCATTGTGCACTTGCAGTATAATATTCCACTTCTGATTATTTCCATTAAGAACAATCAAGAATCTAACTGGGGCCAACTCTTGCATTGCCCACGAACGCTGAAATATGCATTGCCCACGAAAGCTGAAGGATGCATTCCCCCGCCATTTCTGCAAGGCCTGCCGCTGCTATTGGACCAAGGAGAATCCTCAGAAGCATCCCCATCAGCAGTGGCTGCAGGAAAAATAAAAATACGAGGCCCACGAACCCTCACCCCGTGAAATCCTCTTCCATTTCCACTGCCGCTACTAAAAACATCAAGGATTCAACCATCATTGGCACTCTTGAAAATAATATAAAGATCCGGTGCAGTTTTTTTTTAAGGTTCTGCTATGCTTGCAGTTTGATATTCAAAAACTCTGTATTTGTTTTACAGGCCAAAATTTGTTTCAGCTGAAAACCGTTGTGCACTTGCAGTATAATATTGGAGTAGTCTTGTCAGCGGTAGAATTGCCCGGAATTTTAACTGGTCGAAAATATTTCGTTGCACGCCATCGGAGAAAGTCTTCAATTATAGGGGACTCCGGCCCTCCAAACGGCGACGACATTTGAATGGGAATACCATCGAATGAGTTTAACGACACCCTTGACAAGTATGTTATATGGATCTACCATTGGCTCTCTCTCCACTGTTCGAGGATTGGGAATGTTATTGAAAATATGTAACGCTGCCATTCACCAATATCTTTTTATTTACAAAGATCCATAGTAATGCAGCAACAACGATTTTATCTTTTTTTTCTTTTCTAATTTTGTTTCGGTGATTATAAATAGGGAACTTTTTCCCTTTATCTTTCTTTTCTTTTCTAATTTTGTTTCAATTAATAATTATAAATATGGAACTTTTTCCTTTTCTCTTTAAGTAAGACATAGGTTGTCCTCCAAGAACTTGTGTGATCAAATAATTAATCATCATTAGTTTTATGAAACATTATATATATTTTAACAATAAATATCGATGGTTTACTATATATATCAATCAAACTTTATCATAATGAGAATTTCACTAATCCATATTATATATGTATTCTAGTTTATTTTTATTTTAAAAATCTTCTAATTAGCTTTTTCACTTACAGAATATTAAGTATTCGAGAAGAAATGCATATTTTTTACATAATAAATGGAAATTTATATGTTTGTCTTTTTTTTAAATATCAAAATTATATATTTTGAAAAAAAAATATGATAGTTAAAATATGTTAAAATTTTAAAATTTGAGTAAAAATGTTTGAGAAAAACAAAAATTTCTAATAAACATTAAAAATTTAATGGTATTTTTATAAATAATATACATATTCTAACTTAAGATATTTCTAATGGTATTTTTATAAATAGTATATATGTTCTAACTTAAGAATTTAATTGTGTTTTTATTCATTTTAATAATTTAATCTTTAATGAATATTTTTTAAGAAATAATCAAAATTATCTTTTAAAAAAAAATGTTACATATAAAATATTTCAAAAATGCCTAGTATGATTAAAAATGTTTTCAAAATTCAAAATTTAATTATATTATTGACAATACATACCATGTAACAGTAATAAAACATCATAGTGAAATGGCATTCACAATAATATAAGCAACCACTTATCTTGTATTATAGATCAAACCGAAACTGAGATCGAGACTCTACCTCTCTACCCATCATTAGATTGATTTCATTGTGATCTTTCATGTAATCAATCAACCTCGGGCCAGGTTCAGTGCTTGAGGAGGAGTGCTCAATGGAAATATGAACCAAACCATTCAACTACTACTGGGATTCTAAATACCAATCCATCTCCACCCACATAACTAGGAAATGTTACATAAAAATAATTTCCCTTACTACCCAACATTGTCTCTCTCATTTTCTCCTATGCATTGCTTGATTGGTTGTCTGTCTTCTTCCTCTCGAGGGTCTGTTTCCCCATTCCTTCATGTCGCTTGAAATTTTTTTCCTCTCCCCTTGCAGTCCTCAAGTCCTCCCATTTTCCAAACTCTTTTCGTTGCTTTAATTATCTTTTCCTTTCCTTTTATCCATTCCATTACTTCTTGCTTGCTTGACTTGCTGAACACAATCCATGAGATAGGGTAGAGGAGTATGGGCTCATCCTCTATTGAGGAAACCCATACTCTTCTTCAAAATCCATCCATTATGTTACTATTAGTATTTGCATCCTGCCATCAGTGATAAAAAATACTCTTTTCATATCATTTTAGGAGTCCCACTCAGAATTTTTTAATCATTCCATTAGGTCATGCAAAAAATTTACTCACTGATGGTAGTCCTAGTCTAAAAACATCACTCCTCACAAATTTATATTTGATGACCCACCTTCATGTCCTTTTTAGCATACTTTAGTCATGAAAGTTTATTTCGTCATGGCATTATGTCAGTTAGCTCACCATGAAGTCTAGTCACTCAAAGTCTTCATTAGGTCTCTAGATTTTCATTTTTTCCAAGGTCTTAATAAAACACCATTTCATTGCATAAGGTCAGCAAAAGAATGAGAGTGATCCAAATAATATCCCTTTACCATTTAAAGAGGATTTGCAAGCATGTAAAGATAGTTTTCAAAGTTGTAATTCTGCTTTCAAGTGTGAGTTTCATTCTCAAATGTAATTTTATTCCAAAAACAAAGATGTAATTTTATTCTTCATTTATGTAATTTTATGTTCATTATATGTAATAAGTACCTACTTCCCAAGCTGCCAACTCAGTTCCACATGCCAAACAAGCACTTGTCAAAGTGCAAGAGCTCTAAATTCATCCACTGATCGAATGCCAAAAAAAAAAAAAACAGAAGAGTAAGGGTATTCTACAAAGTTTAAAAGTGAAATTTGAGACATTAGCAAAGTGGGTTTCAAAGGATTAAAATCAAATTCATTCAAGTATATAAACCCTCATGACATCAAAACAAACTCCATTTTCTCTTGCCAACATCAAGAAACCTTAGCAAAGCACGAAAATTCAAAGAGGAAGGATAAATTTTGCAAAAACAGAGTCTGGCACTGCGCCCTTAGGTTTGGTGTTACGCCCTATGTTTGGCGGTGTGCCCTTGCCTTATGTGCTGCGCCCTTGCTTGCAAACACTCAGGAGCTCCAAAACTTGTGCTATCACTTTCAAAACTTCAGTCCAAGTACTCCACAGCCTCCAACAATTAAGTAAGTTTCCATTTGCATCATTCTTCTCCTCATCAAGTCAACTTGTTGGTGTTTGAGCTTGTTTAAAGAGTTGGTGTCTATTTTCAAATGTGAAACCCTAGTATCATCCCCTAATTCCTAATTGTATTTAAATTTCACTCCCTAAACACTTTCACTCCCTTTCCACATCATATTACCCTATCCTCACTCCCTATATCCTAATCCCCTTTCCCTAAGCCCTTTTCCTTTGAAACCCTAAGACCTAAGCTATTCATTTGGCTAGGCTCCCAAAATCCCTAACCTATAATAAAATTCCCTATCCCAAGCCCCATAACATTAACACTCCCTGTCACTTCCCTCATTTCATAAACCCTTTCCCCCATCTCCCTAAATTTCCCCATCCCATTCCCACTTCCCAAAACCCATTCTTCACTATCATTCCATCTCCCTACATTTTTCACACTAAGACACTATGGAAGAAGAACAAAACAAAAGCTATAGTGAGGGAGAAGAAAGAGAGGAGAGGAGGCCACACAAAGGAGGGGAAATTCTTAGACTTGAGCCAACAAATACCATGGAACTCATGGCATCCCCCATGGCTATGACATGTTTTAAACATGTAGGATGTTTTGAATTATGCGAGACAATAAAAAGGGTCCAAGATCATCCTATGTTGAGCAAGCTATTCATCTCCAATGTCCATGAAAACCAGGTAACCCTTGTTGGTGTCAGTTTCACTTTGTCCACTGCCATCATATCAGCTGCCACCGGCATCCAAAATGTTTGGGAAAAATTGTTCAAGCAAGAAGACTTGGAGGAGCATTATTTTGAGCCCTACATCAAACCTAGGCATATGAATGAAAGAAAGGGGAAGTTTCCTTTCTATTACCTCCTGGAGAGATATGCCCCTATGACGAAAATCATCATGAGATACTTTTCTTGTGAAGGTAAGTTCTCAAGACTTTACACTTATCATATCCGGCTACTCATGCACTTCACAAGAGTCAGGATGCTCAACATACCTTATTACCTCTTCCAGAGCATTCAAACAATGGCATATATTGCACAAAGGATAGAATCTGAGCACCAATGAATAGTCTCTTTTTCCATTCCCTCATAAAAAATCATAGTCCTCCATTACCTCAAACAATTGCACATTTCATGGAGTTCATTCATAGCTAATGACATTCTCATTTCTCTACCTATTCAACATGCCCGAGATGTGCCTTCATCATCTCATCCTTCCACATCCATTCCTCCATCTCATCCCACAGTTCATGCTTCATCATCACATCAACCTCCTTCACCCATTTCACCACCATCATCTCCATTTCACATAGAGATTGGGTCACATAGCAGAGCTGAGATCAATGAGCCTAAGAAGGCTAATGTGGTTGAGATAGAGCCATTGGAAAAAACATGCCAGAGGGGTCATAGGCAAGTGTTTTCCCCACAGAGTGTGGGAGGGGCCTTGCCTTCTACATCGGCAAAGCAGGTAGACAAAGGGAAACAAAAATGACAGAGGCAAAGATTCAGGCAGAGATCAGACATGAGGAGGAGGACCTCCATGAGACAGAACAAGACTTTGACCTTGTTGACATATATGAGCATGACGATGATGAGATCACTAGAATAGTCATCAAGGAGAAAGAAGCCAACATTAAGGAGCTACAAACTAATCTTGACAGGTCTAATTTTTTCATTGACTTTCTTGAGTAGGAGAACCAGTAGCTGAGAACAAAACATGTCATTGATGAGGTCAAATTCATCGAGGCTCAAAGAGAAGTAGAAAAAGCCAAAGTCTTGCTTCAAGAAACACTAGAAACATGTGTTGTGACAGATGAGGCAGAATAAAAAGTGCCAAGGAGAAGGCCTAGGACTAGAGGGCTGAAAAGAGCTCTAGCCCTAGAGAAGCAAAAGGAGGTTGAGCGTGCTAATTAGCTAACCTTGAATAAACAAATTGCAATGGTAGTCAATAAGAACAATGAGCCATGGCTTGACAGGGCTAACCAGCACTTAGATAATCTTTTGGAGAAGGCAAACTGAGATAATGATATGTTGAGAAAGAAGGTCAAGCAATATGCCCAAAAAGACAAAATTGCAATGGTCAAGCTCAAAAGAGCCAATGCAAAAATTGAGGATTTGACCATGCAAGAAGAGGAAAGGAGACTTGACATATTGGTTGAAGCCAGGGAAAATTTTAGGGGCGAATTTTAGCCCAAGGGCGAAATTTAAGGGATTTTAGATTTTGGAAGGGCGAATTTTGTATAGAAAACACTTTTTTTAATTTTTGTATAGTTAGCCCCAAAATTATTTTAAAAATAATTAATTGTTATATTTTAGCCAAGTAAAATAAGAGCGCATAAAACGTGAAACTCTGGATTCGCCTCCCAATTTACTGGAAACTCTGGATTCGCCTCCCAATTTACTGGTTTGGTCTATTTTCTGTTGCATTGGCCCCCGATTTCTTGGGTTCAAGGGTTTTGCAATGTCATTAACCCATAGTGTAAGCAAATGATGAGGGCAATGGAGTCGATTTACTAGGTTGGAGAGTTCTGGAATAGTGTTCATCTCCAATTCCGTTTACGCCGATGATGAGGGCAATGGAGCTGATTTACTGGGTTGGAGTGTTTTGGAATGGCATTTGCTTCTATTTTACGTTGTTGATGAGGACAATAGAGGGTTTTGTGTTGCATTCGTCCCAATTTCCATTTTCTGGCTTGGAAATTTGGAGGGTTATCGACATTCGCTGATTGAATGAATGTGGAACATGCCAAATTTTCAAGAGAATGTTTGTTACAGGAGATGTATCAAGATTTAATGACTAATGATAATGCAACCTTTCGAGAAGACCAGCTGACTATAGGGTCGAATTGTGGACCGTGGTTGGTATGCCAGTGTCATGGAGTTTAATGATTGGACGATATGCATAGAATGGATGGGGTGAAACAAGACCGGATTACTTTCAGAAATTTGTATTGGATCAAATTACAATAATTATAATTACAAATCTCAATAGTCAGATAACAGTCTGCCTTGGAAAACTGGCTAAACTGGTACTGGCATACACAACTATAATTTTCCCTCGTAATTTGAACGACATTATGGATTTACCATTTATTGACTGACTGATGTTTATTTATAGTTCTTTAAATGGAAGATACATCTGTATTTTCATATGGGTTTGATCTTGTTGTGTGTGCACCAAACTATATTTAAAGCCATATTTAGTTTGGAGATTTGTTCGGCCAATACGCTCCCTTGTATTTCTTTCATGCTTTGAATATTCAGTAGAATAGGGGCAAAAGGTAACAAATTCAACTCAATTCCAGTCCAACTGGTATGTGGCAACAGAATTAGACTATAGTGAATCTGTCCAGTGTCAATATATTGTTCCTGGGGAATACGTATTGTGTCAATAAGTGAAATAAGGAAATACGACCATATCTTGTCTCTGCCATTTTTAATGCTTCATTGATATGGTGGTTCAGATGGCAATGATTCATCTAGAGAGAAATCATATCCTATGCGATAAGGTTGAGTGCATAGCGTGTAATTGTGTAAATATGAATTGAATAGATGGTGCCCACCTAGACGTATTTCTCGTTTTATAGGGGATAAAAGCAACTCCAGAGTGAAAAGCCACTGAATCAATATTGAGACAAGCAGCAGGATGAACTTCTAGTGCGGGTCTCTTGATTGAAATTACATTTTTTACCATGCTTTGTTACCTTGGAAGATGAGATGTTTTAGCGGGATACTGTGTTCTGTTTTGTTCTTTTTGTTGATATCTTGTTATTGTAAGTGATTATGAAGTTTAATTTCTGTAGGGTTCAACAACTTCTGTTAGAGACCAGTACGTGAACCTTAACAACAATATATTTTCAGTCTCAAATGTTAGGAGTGTCTCTGATTGAATTTTCTCCCAACTCTTAGGCTCTTTCTCATGATCATTTCCTGTCCAACTTCTTTTATTTTTCTCAAAATTTTCTTGCATTATAGTTTCTTCCATTTCTTTGATTTGTCTGAAATGTTTTATACAATCCCATTGGATAAAATATTGACCTTTTTGCAGTCCTCATCTTTGGCCATGAGTGGACACTAATATATCAATTAAATAAAAGTAAAATTTTGAGCTTTGCATTGAATAAAAGAATTGAACAGAAATTACATGGTTAGTCAATTCTATTATCCATATTGTTGCATAAACAACTAATCTTGTAATATTATAGGTTTAAATTAGGTTGACATCCTTTTACTTTTGCATCACAAATTCTGCTCAAGAGAATGGGATTTGCATTGTAATGAATGGACACGTGTCCAATTTAATCTTTAGAGTATGGCATGTTCCTAATTTGTAGTTCATATTTTTTGCACAATTATACTTTGTGTTAGAGGTACAAAGAATCAAATCAACCCAATTTTAGGTCTTAGTAATAATATTTAGGGGCAAAAGTCAAATTTGGTCAATTTCAGAAAAAGATGAATGTTGTGGAATATTATACTCTGATAAGTTTTTTTGGATTCAGTTATGGTAAACTTTGATGAAGATAAGGCATCTAGCGGGCTATATCAATGCATTTAGGTGCCTTGTCTGGAAAATTACTTAGGATTGTAGTAATGCTTGTAATCTAGTTTAGGAAGGAACAAGCAATAACAAGCTTGCCTACCTAGTAGCCAAGATTTCATTGCATTTATGAAGGGGTTTGACTACTAGATATTTTAGTTGCACATAAAATGACCTTGTCTTGCATTTGGAGTTGTATAAGGTTGTAGCAAGAATTTAGTCGATACGTCAGCTTGATGTGGCTGATGTTTAATTGGTATTTTATCCAGAGATTCACCTGATGTAAACATACTCAGGTAATATGTTTTCATATTTTGTCCACTTGTTACTGATTTGTTTATAAGCGCTCCACATTGTGTCCCATTAGCATTTATACAATGATGTAACCTTGATGCAACTTGTTGTTTTCTACGCTGAATTTGGAAGGTGCATTATGGTTCAGTTATGGAGTTGGGATTGGTGTTTTGTTCATGATTTCATTCGAAAAATGTGAAATTGACAAGTTAACTTTATTATTACATCAGACAACAGGCTTGGTTCAAGAATTAAAAACACAACTTGATGAAAGAAAGGACCATCTGCAAGACAGTGAAATGCACAAGGGTTGTCATGGTGAAAATTACACATATCAACAAGAACATCCAGGTGCAGTTGCAAATTGGAAGTTAGAAAAAGAATATCCTAGCTTTGTCGACGCCCCCTTTCAAGCTAATGAATCTGCTGTAAGTGTTATCACTGATGAACCTGCACAACAGGTCACTGGAATGGTTGATATTGAAGCAGAATTGCAAGCTGAGCTAGAATACATACAAATGGATTTTCTCCAATCAAATTCAAAGCATCAAAGGAGTACATCAGGTTATAGTGAGGTGAGTTTTATGGTGATTCTGTACTTTAGATTTATCATGATCCTTTTGGGTTTGAGTAATTCAGTTGATGTCTAGTGTTTTCCAGTTTCCACACATTAAGTAGAATTTTTAATTTTGATTTTCCACTAAGCAAAATAGGTGCCATTAAGGACATGTCTATTTCAGGGATTGTTAGGACTGTATGCTAACTTGTAGGCTATTTTAAAAATCCATTTAGCATGTGAATGCCTCTAATGCTACCTTTTTTCAATAGAAGCTGTAAAAAGCTTTTATATCTGCTAGCAGAGTGAAACAATGCAACGTTTTTCTTCCAGGAAAATGCCCTACTTTCCTTAAGAATTTTGCTTTTTGTTTGCATCAATGAACACCTCCAAACTAAGGGGAACATTATTTGTAAGTTTTCCTCATTGCAATTTTCAATTAAAGTTGGGACTTGTTGAAACTTCAGTGTATTTGCCCTTGTTTTATCCTTACCCCCTACACAATTTTGGATATAGTTTGAACCACCTAAAGCGTTATCATTTCTTTTATTTACATACCACCTATTTTGGACGAGTTATTAGATAAAGAACACAACTTATTGAAATTTTTTTAATCTTATGTGTCACAATATCAAACATTTGGTAATGACTTCTATAACATGATTCTTGTTCTAGATTATTTCCTTTGTTGTGATATAATTCTTCTTCTCATGAGGGTAAATTGAAGCATGCCAAACTTAGTTAGATGTACTTTGATCACTAAAAAATTTAATCATGGATACATGTTTTCATGAGGGTAAATTGTTTGTTCTCATGATGGTAAATTGAAGCATGCCAAACTAAGATAAATGTACTTTGATCACTAAACAAATTAATCATAGATACATGTTTTCATTCAACAAATTCATGATGAGAGGAGTAAAGCTGTTAAGAAGCTGCAAGATAATAGAGATTCACGCAAAGAACATATTTGTGATGTTTTGAAGCTTAGCAGTAGAGCCAATAACAGTTTGGCCTTTGGGAGATTTTGGAGAATGTTGGCTGATAGTTTAGGCCTTGTGAATTCACAATTTTTGTTTTCAGGCCTTGTTCATGAGAAGGCTACTGAACAGTAAATCTGTATGTGGCCTGGTTTTATATAGCAGTAGACAATAGTTGTAAATTTAAATTACCTACATTTATCAATTTGAAAAAAAAAATGTACAGGAAAATAACCTTCTTATGGGTCTAAAGAGAGAAACAGTGTCTACCTCCAAATATTGTGGTGTGTTTGGTGGGCTGTGCTATGTCAGAACTAAACACAACTAGAAAGGTGGCTTTCTTATCATAATGGAGTGTTGTTTATGGTAATCTCAAGACCAAGATCATATTACTCTGGTACAACATGATGATTGGCGCCTGTTTTCTGGGCAACTAGAATAAATAATGATGTACATGATTAGCCCATTCAGCCACAAAAATCAAGTGTATTGTATGTCAAAAAATCTTCATTTGTATTTATATTGTAAAAATGTGAATTCTTTTGTACATATTTGGTGAGTCACCAAATTGAGCAATTGGGAAAAAAAAACTGTAGCCATATAATATTTTTTTGTTTGAGTTGGCTAGAATCTCATATCCATATATCTAATTTTTACTCTTAGCTACCAAGATGTTATATTGGTTGCTGGCCTGTCTTTTGAATTTTGATAGTTTGATGCCACGTTAAGGGAAGTGCAAGCTATAGTGAAAATTCTTGTAAAGTGTGAAGTTGCTTGGTATGCAGATAATAGTTTCGGTTGTTGATTACTTGCTTGTGTTTTTAAGATTTGGGTTAGGGGTAGTGGGAAGATAAGATTACTCAAGAAATAAGTGTATGTCTAAGGTGTGATAAGCAGCACAAAAATTTTCTCAAAGTAAACAAAGAAACTTATTTGAGAGTGTAAACTTATGTGATAAGGATAAACTTCTTTGAAGTAATATGGATAAGGATGTTATTATTTCCGGACTGGCATGAATTGTCTGGAGGTGGAACTTGTGTATTTTAACAAAGATACTGCTTGTTTCAGGGAAATATATTAGGATGTGATGAAAGGAAAGGTGTGAATGAGGATAAATTGACATTCAGAAAAAATATTTGATTGTAGTGTTGAACTATAATTAGAATGCCATTAAAAGCAAAATCATGCATCTCTTGTTGATCCGATGTCCATTTAGGAAAATCACGAACCTATAAAATTGAATGGACAATCGATCCTGCTTTTTGTTTTACTGAAGAGAAGATCAGGATACAATCGATCCTGCTCTTTGTTTTACTGAAGAGAAGTTGCAGCTAAGAGCTGTTTATCATCATTACAAAGGAAACTTTATGAGGATTTGACTGTAGTGGGTTAGTCAATATATAACATTAATGAAGGCATGGTGATGTTCAAACACCATATTTCATGTTTTCAACCTCATAATTTTTATATGGCATGGATCATGGTGAGCAGCTGCATGCATTATTTTCACCGGTGAAGGACATCTTTCCTTCAATGCCCCTCATTTTGGTAACCTAATTTTAGTTGACAAGCCTCAATGATGATTTTAAATTTTTACTATCTAAGGAATCAGAGGGTTGCTTCACTTAAAATTTGACAAGCCGCAATAACAATGATTTTACCATCTCAGTAATCAGAAGGTAAGCCATTTAGAATTTGACAAGCCTCAGCAGAGAACATTCTCAAAATGTTATTGGCCTGCATGCCTTACACAAGCCACATCCTACAGTGGGATTTGACGTAGTTAGACAGTTTTTGGATGCCTGTGATGGGTTTCCCTTATCTATAATATCTATTGGTGCAACATTTCATGGAAAAAATGTTTTGGATTATTTGAACGCCCAATATCTAAAGCACTTCCTTCAGACATACAAAGGAGGCTTAAAATTAGCTATGACACACTTGAAGAAGAGGAGAAAGAAATATTTTTCTCTCTGTGGATTTCCTCTGTCCCTTGCCACTCTAGAAATTTACCGATAACTATCTTGCTATCTAGCCATGAGATGGGGTGTAACAACCCACTGCAGAGAAGTCTCTTACATCCCAATCCCTGTGATCAACATTTTAGTATGGGTCATGTGACAATATCTCTTCTTTGTCATTTTGGTAGTATGCTTCAGCTTTGGCATTGGATAGATATCCCTTGTTCATGAGTTCATTTTGTTTCATATTTTTGATAGATTGTACAGTGCAGTTAGGCAACTGGAATGTATCTTAGAATATCTACTATGAAGACATTCTGTGTTAAAAATGTAGATACATATAACAAAGGATATTCCCCTTTGTGTTAGGGAGTGGTTGTAGTTAGGGATAAAGTCTCTTTAAATCTCCCTTCTGGTCTCATGGGATGAATATGATAGATAGGGGGCACTTCATCGAAATTTTGGATCCTTGCCCACCGTTGAAACCTGGAACCTCGTATCTCAAATTCTGAGTTATAGTTCTTTTCATGAGTATATATAATATATCTTAATTAACTTTTTATTTAAAAAAAATGGATCACCAAAAGAAAGAAGAGAATTCCATATTGGCAGTCACTTTTTCTTCATAGAAGAAGATTATAGGGCATAAGAATAAAGGATGGATCTAGTTGGGGAGGATTGTTGAGTCTCCATAACTTGGAAAACAAGTGTCTTATAGAGGTCAACAGTAAAATATGTATGTTGCACGATCACCTATGTGAAATGGGCATAGCCTTTGAAGGAGGAGGAGCCTTGGCAGCCTATGTGGCACATCACTGACAACCTCAGGAGTTCAGTAACTGTTCCATTGATATAAGTGGGTTGCAGCTGCTAAGGTTTGAAGGTGATTATTTGGGAAGTGTATATATATTATATCCTGATGAGATGGTCAAATCTTCAATGCCTCTACTGGGATAGTTTCCCATACTCCTCCTTGCATTCTTAGATTCCTATAAAGAACTATTTTAGAAGTGGTAGAGGCTAGAGAAGCCACTAGGAAACATTGAGAATGAAAGTGAAGTGAAGTTTTCTAGTTCTGAAGAAAGCTTGTGCTCATATTTTGACCTTGCTAGAAGGCAGGGGTCTTGAAATAATCATTTTTAATATTTAAGAGTGCATCGCAGGAGCCTCCACAGTTAACGGAGTTGATCTATCTCGCCTCCTTATGGTTACTAAATATAGGGCAGTTGAAGCATCTAGAAAGTTAGAAACAATTGCTCTGAAAGGATGCACAGTCAAATTGAAGGAACATATTGGGAAAGCTTACATCCTAACATTGCCAGAAGAATTTTTTCGTATCTACTCCTTGAAGAACTAGACTCCAAGCATGCATGATGTCGTTGCTAGATTCCTTTGGGAATTTAATAGACCTCCAGCATATTGATGATTCAAGAAAAGGTGCTAGTTTTTCTTTTTTTTCATTCCATATTTCATAAATCGTAGGGCAAAGCACTTTGATTTTACAAGAAGAATGAAACCCCGAGAGTCTCCATTGAACTTGAGCACAGATTTGGACTTAAGTCCTGTATAGTTTTGGAAGATGTGTGGCTATGCTACCCCACAGTGACAACATTTGGCAACATGGGTGCTTTTAGAATTGGTAAACACTTATAGAGAGGTGTTTGGAAACTAGCTCATTTTATTGTTTTGGACCTTTTGTTCTTCATATTCCAGTGTGCACACTGTAGATAGCATATTTTATAAACATAACTGTTTGGTCATGTTATTGTTGGCAGTTGCTAGATGACCTATTTCATTCATTAAGCTAATGGTCTAGTTTCTATTGTATGACTTCAAAATTTGTATGATTGTTTGTAATTAATAAAATTTAGATTCTAGATGGTTGATGCTCCAAACAAGTAATCAGTAATGTTCTATGATGGTTGATGGCATCTTCTATCTTCATTTATGTACAAATATGCATGTTTTCATATATTCTGCAACTAATTTGGCATTGTGGATGTATATCAATGGAAATTTCCTCAAAAGGACTGTAACTACCTTGTAGATTGTAAACAAACTTTGGGGGTTGCTTTGTGGTGATGAAAGTGATCTTGCAGCTTCTTTACGACAAAAAAGTTGCTTTGTAGAGTTATCTTAAAGACGATTTCAGATGAATTGATCTTACCTTGGGCTGAGGCTGAGCCATAAATGGTTGTTAAAGACCTTAGGTGGGACATGAATTAATGGCCACAAGGACTGTGTTAGACCAGAAATCCATGCACCAAAAACTCAAGCATAAAACCTAGCAGAGATACTATTTGGATTTGATTGTTCGTTACACTCAAAGTATCATTGGACAAATATAGGTATTATGATCTTAGAATGTCAGATGATAATTCCAGATTTCAAATCTTAATGGTCTTTTCTAACCCATATTATGAATCTGTAGCAGAATACACGACTTAGACTTGAGAGAGTCACAGTATCACCTTTTTGAAGGGAGTATTGGGAATATTAGTCATGTCATGCTCAGTGTAGCTGCAGTTTATGGGATAAGTTTGTTTAGGAAGCTTAAGCTTCAGAATAGCTGACTATTTTCTGGCAAAATATTGTGTTGGTAGCATTTTTTAGCCCCGCCTAAACTTGCGAATAGTAATCCAATTGCACCCAAGGTATAATAGTTGGTTAAGTGGAAACAATTTAAGGTCAATATCTCAGTTGTTGCCCACAACGAATGTAGACAACAGGCCTTATCATTCAAGACCAACTATGTATAGAAAAAGATTAGACTAGGGCCTTGACTCTTCTACACACATAAATGTGAAAAGGGTAGGCTAGTCAGCAAGTGATGTGGTGGTAGCGGCCATCTTGGAATTGAGTTGTAATGCCACATGTTATTATCAAGAAATTGTTGTAGAAAAAATTGGATAAGGAGCATGAGTTGTAATGCACAAGTTATTATCATGAAGTTGTAGAAAAATTTGGATAAGGAGTATGAGTTGTAATGCACATGTTATTATGAAGAAGCCGTAGAAAAAATTGGTGGATTTTCCCTCTGTGGTGGAGGCTGAGCTTTTAGCGAACACCAGAGATTGGGCCACTTTGTTCTGTTTTTAATGAAACGGCTGGGTCTCCTTTGGGCTGTGCTGCCAAAAACTTGGAGAAGACTGCATTGGAAGGGCTGGAGGAATTCTTTGTAAAAGTTGTGACTTTGTTGTTGTTATTGAGATCTGGGCAATATCTGTAACAACTAGAGTTTACAAGTAAATATGACCTTACCATAATTGTCTTCCTCTTCCTCATGCCCCTCTTCTTTTGTAATTTCTCCAAAAAATCCTGAAGAGTTGTTGCTTTCCCCATTTGAAAATTCCCCTTAGTATTCTGCCAATCCATTTCTAGTCCACAATGTTATGAATCTTCTCTTCTTGTTTATATATGCTGAAAGTCTAGGTTTTTTAATTCTCATTAATTCTGCAATATTTTCTCAGGATTGTAGTGGAAGATTGGCTCAACTATCAAAATCTCCAGCTTTGACAGTTCATTGGAAAAAATTGTATATGGGCATGATTCGTGATAGTATGCTTGACTAGGCTGATTGGCTGAACATAGTGTCCTTTCCTAGACTTTGTGATCTGGATGAAACCATCCATGAATTTCCTGCAGAATTCTTGTAATAGAAGATTTTCTAACACTTCGGGAGGAGGAAATGGGTAGATGATGAGTTTTCAAATAACTAGACACAATATTACAATATTTGTGGAAGAAATAAGCATCTTTCCCTCTCAATAAATGTTGTGTTTTTTCTGTGGTTCTATGTGAGTACTCTTTCAACAAGCAATGCATTTTGTTGAATAAGCTATTTTTTTCGTCTTTGATATCAGTGGCTACTAGAGGTGGACTGTTATGATGTTTTGATCAATAGTACTTTCCCTTAGGAATTTTGGGGAAGGTAATAGTGTATAGACTACATAAGAAACTAAATGAAATGTGTTGTATTGAGGGAATGATGTTCCTGGTAATGAGTTGAATCACTGATTGGTTGTACTTGTCCCCAGTAGATCTTGCTCACTGCTTCGAAACTTGTGCATTTACTCAAACATTATAATGGTACATGGCCTTCATATTGAATTTGCTATAGATTTTACAAAGTAACCATACTATCTCTCTGGATGGGGGTTGGAAAATGTCAATTTTGTACTCCTGATGCGCTGCTGCTTTTGTTTTATGTTCAGTCTAACAGGAGTTTGTCAGTACATAGGGATGTTGTGATTGCTTGAGGGATTCCTTTTCTTTGTTGAAGGAGTGGTGAACAAGGTATTGATGCTCTGGGGAGTGAAATCTGCCACTCCCCGTTGGATGAGAAAAATTGATGTGTTGGTAGATTGTAGTGCTTCATGCACAATAGGATTAACTCACAACAGGGAAAAAATTTGTGTTCCAGATGTAGAGTAGCATATTGGATTGCCTCTATCCCAGTCATAGGGTCGAGTTAGAAGTATCTAGCTTCTCAACGAATGCCCTAGAAGTACAACTAGTGTGCTATCAAAAGCGGGCAGAGTTATTTTTCTTTCCTTTTTCAGAATATCATAGTTTGTTATCCCCATCCATGTTCCCTAGGCCTACCTTATACTGTATGGTGAAAAATTCCTACAATGACATAGAAGAATGAAAATATTCCTACATTTTCTGATATTATTTACGTAGTCATCAAAAATATCACCCTTCTATTGCTTCCATGTATTATTCCTTGGTTGTTCTTATAAAAACTTTGGTAGGAGTGGTCTATGTGCTATTCTGGTGGGTGATTGCGAGTTAAATTTGGCTAAATTTGAAGACTTTCTCATTCTGCAAATTTTGGCCATTTGATCTCCCAGTACCACTCCTGTTGTTATACTGTTGATTCCCTTGCATGGAGCTTGTCAATGGTTGAGTGATGGCCTGCACCAATTCTTACTTCCATTGTACCAACTCTTGTTGTCCCTAGCTAAATTCCTCAAGGCATGCATGATGCTTCCCCACGGTTGATCTTCTTGATCACCCATTTCTACTTCTTCTACCTCTGAATCAGAATAAGAAAAAATCATTTTCTTTCTTCTTCCATCTATGTGTGACATATTCTCTATTTTCTGGGTTCATCAACTATTATATCCCCTTAGGTAGATAGCTTATTTCACAAATTATTACAATGTTCTATGTATGCTACTTATTACAATAGTGACATCATTTCAAGTATTTTCACATTGATGAAAAATAACCCTTTCCTCAATGAGACACACTGAATACAACTATATTCTCAATTTCTTTAGGTATTTTTACAAATAGATAGCATGCAACCTTTTTGTAAGTAACAAAAAATAGAAACTCGATAAAGAAAGCATTGCTTAATAATATACCAATTTGCAGCTTGTTGATAAATACTTTTATTTATTTATGTAATAACCAAAGAGTACAATTATGGAACCTAATCTAGATTTCTTATCCTTAGACTTGCTACTACATGAATCCAGTAATAATGTTCCAACAATCTCCTAGCTTGCGCTAGCAGAGACTACTTGTCCCTCCAAAAAAAATTATTTTCTAATGTGTTGAGCCTTAGCCCACAAGCTATACTAGGAAAATTGGAGAAGCCACTAGGAAACATTGAGAATGAAAGTGAAGTGAAGTTTTCTAGTTCTGAAGAAAGCTTGTGCTCATATTTTGACCTTGCTAGAAGGTGGGGGTCTTGAAATAATCATATTTAATATTTAAGAGTGCATCACAGGAGCCTCCACAATTAACGAATTTGATCTATCTCGCCTCCTTATGGTTACCAAAGATAAGGCATTTGAAGCATCTAGAAAGTTAGAAACAATTGCTCTGAAAGGATGCACAGTCAGATTGAAGGAAAATATGGGGAAAGCTTACATCCTAACATTGCTAGAAGATTTTTTTCGTATCTACTCCTTGAAGAACTAGACTCCAAGCATGCATGATGTCATTGCCAGATTCCTTTGGGAACTTAATAAACCTTCAACATATTGATGATTCAAGAAAAGGTGCTACTTTTGCTTCTTTTTTCATTCCATATTTCAAAAATTGCAAGGAAAAGAAATTTAATGTTACAAGAAGAATGAAACCCTAAGAGTTCCCGTTGAACTTGAGCACAGGTTTGGACTTGCTTACTGTGTAGGTTGGGAGGAAAGAATATTATGTAAATCCTGATCAGATTCTTAAGCCTATATGTCAATTTTTTCAGGAGTGTGACTTCTTTGGTGGTAACTAAAGCTATAAAGAAGAATGGCTTGCAGTCTCTCCTTATGCCTCTGTATCACCTCACTGTTTCCAAACTCCAGTATGATGCAGTTAGAGATGTTTCATTTTCCTTTAGTACCTAACATGGTCCTATTGACCTACTTTTGTGGTCATCTGTTGGACATTAATAATTATTTTTTATCTATTAATCTGGCCAAGGATACCCTCTCTTTGAATGGAGCTCTTCCTTCTTCTAAGGCTTGTTAAGGATAATTATGATAGGTGATTCATATATTGAAATTTTTGCGTACCTTTATTATGTTGTATACTTCCTTATTTGACCCTCGTAAATATGCATTTAGTAGCTTAAAATTGGGTTCACTTAATTTCTACATTCAAAGCGATCCATTGCATTTTCATAATCTTTGACCCTTTGGAATTATTAACTACTTTTTTTCTAAGCATTTAATGGTCTGCTAATGGTGCTTGTGTGCAATAGCTGTAGCACAGTTAATTCATAGAAGACAAGGGTAAAGGTTTGTGGTGTGTCTTGCATGCACCACAAGGGTATGTTGACCAATGTTCCTTGCATGGGACTGGTTGATTGGGATACCTGTGGAGCCCAGATTAAATATCCAAGCTTGTTTCTTGAAATTGTTTGGTATTGGTGTGTGTAACCCAAATTCCAAGTCTCCTCCCTTCATCTTTAGAGTTTCTTGCTTGGGATTCCTTATGCAGTGGTGATTGCTTGCTTGACATGGAGGTATATTGGTCATGCGATCATTTGAGTTGGGTTTTTCTCCTTGGTTCTAACTGGTACATATGATCTACCAGTTAATAAATATTTCAGCAGAGACTATAATTTATCCTATTTGAAGAAAAATATCATCGATTTTTCAAGGTTGGAACTGGGTTTTGTCTTTGCAGGTTGAGAACCCCTACAACAATGTTCTTGTCATTGTCCACTTGATCACATTAGTGGTTTTTTTTACCCCTCATGTTGACATGATTGGTAAATGCATATTTCAGGGGCAACTTGCAGGATATTTAAGTCTTAAACCTTTGGTTGAGTGACTAAGTATTTGTTGAAAATGTAAGTAGTTTCGTTCTTCATAATTGTTGTTGTACTCATTTTAGTATGTATCCTATGTAACAAACAAGAAAAATTTATTTTATTAAAGCATGGGTTTCATGTTCTTTAATGATGGTCTTCTAGATAAAAGCATGTTCTTCATGCTTATAGGGCTTGTTAGGTCTTGAATTTAGAGAGAAATATGAGCAGAGAGGTGTCGAGGGTCAAGAACCTCCAACACATCCGTGGCTAAGGAAAAATACACTATGTGCTCAGTAATTGTAGGGATAGGAGGGCGGGCGGGTGAACCTCAACCTCCACCTTTGCAACAACTCATACGATGGCGGCGAGGCATGGAAGTGGAATAATTCTGAGAATGCAACTGAGTGGGATGAATGTAGAGTGAAGGGCAAGAAAAGAGACTGTAGGCAGTGTGGGTCGAGTGGGCGGAGGGAGTCTAAAGGGTTGATAGAGGAGCGGAGGCACAACCAGAAGAAATAGAGTCGAGAGCCAACCTGACAGAGAAGCGAAAGGAGAAATGTGCAGGAGCGTCGTCGCCATTGCCCATAAATGGCCAGGGTGCTCTGCAACCAAGATAGACCAGAGAGAGTTCACGGTGGAGGAAATGAATGCAAAATTGAGTGTCAGTTATGGCGCCTTGCTTCGAAGCTAGCAAGGAGAATTTAATGGCACCCACGCTAGAGCCATGTGCTGCCTCGCAGCGAGGACAACTACTCGGTGCAAGGGGGTCATGTGGCATGTTTCCTTCTCTCTACAAGGCACCCACAATCGAAAATTTTATTCCTGATTTTGATTTTATAAGATAATATAATATGGTGAGAGATTCGCCAAAAAATTATATATACATATTATATTATTGATAAAATAGCCTTCATTTTTTCCTATGTATCATGGAGATTCACCCATTTATTATACATATAAATTTAAGGGGGTTCTTAAAATTTTCCCTGGTTGAAGCTTCACTTCATGAATAACCTCATCATCGGCAGAAAATTATCCAATTTTAAGAAGTTTTTTGGGTTAAATTTTGAAGTTTTTGTGATTTTTTTGCAAATCTGGACAGTCTCATATCAGCTAGACTGTCAAGAGGCACTATTTAGCCAAAAGGAGGCCACCCCAAGATGTACAATAACAATTAAATTCCATAAAACAATGTTTTGAAGCTTTTTTTGGACAACTGGCAGGTGAAAAGACGAAAAAACCCTCAAAAAATCAATGTTCTGCCTCTTTTTTAGCCTTGGCGTTGCGCCCTTGACCAGTTGTGGGAGAATCAGTATTTGACAAGGAAAATCAACCCCATTCAGAAAACTATAGGTAGATTTGGAAAGTAGACAGGATAGGCTTTCCAACAAGCCATCCTGAGCCCAGTTTGGACATCGGGAAGGGCTCCAAAAATGCTCTGCAAAATGGAGCTGCGCCCTTACCTTAGGCGATGTGCCCTTGACAAATCTCAGAGTTTTTCAGTTTTGACTGCAAATTTTGATTTTCACTTGGACATATGATGATTTACCTATGTAATTGATGTAAGTTAATGTAATTATTATTTTTTTAATGTTACCTAAGGTAAGTACATTAGATAAAAGACTCAATGAGGTGTAATGAATCAGTTTCATGAAAGAGAGGGATGAGTTACTTGGACCTCCATACACTTCAGCTATTAGTTTAGATTTTTGTGGATCTCTTCATCAACTCAGGAATTTGACCCTTGAGGCTGAGAGGAGTTTTTTGTGGCCTATATTATGTATTTTTTCAGTTATTTCAAACGTTGGAATCAATTGGATGTTGGCATATTGATCAGGGACTCTAATGTAATCATTTTGGCACGAGCTTAATATAAGTGTTGTAGTTATTTCTTTGGGATACCTGTGGTATGGTTGTCTAGTATTGTTTCATTTTATCTTTCATTATGTTTGAATGTATTGTCTTCATAATCCATTGCACTTATATTGTATGATCACTTTCAAGTTGATAAACAAAATTCATCTCACATGCTCTATTTTGGGAAAGTTTTCATAGTTTGTTCATATTTCTTTCAATTTAGGAAAAATTCATATTTCACACTCTTCCTATCTCCTCACCCATCTAAATCATTCCATCCCAAGAACCCGTTGAAGCCTCGAAAAAAGCTGCAACAACATTGGGGGATAACCACCCGGTCTGGACCTTAAAGCAGCTCCTTTTTCGTTTGAAGTAGTGGCTCCGACTGGTTTAAATAGGTCAAGTTACCTTTTCCCTATCGCTATTGGTTTAAAATATATCTTTAACTACCAATAGACAGGGATATCAGATCACTTCTTCTTGCTGATCGGGCAAGAGAATGACCCTTAAGTTGATTTGAGATCAGCCAAACCACAACTAAGATTTTGCCTCGTTAAGAAGAGGACTTAAAAGAATGTAGAACTTAATCTAAATGCAAACTTATTCTATAATGCAAGCAAAAGAAACTCATCTTAATCCTATCTCAATTAGGTAGATATAGATCAAACCCAACTAAGAGCAAGATAATTAAATGATAAGAATTTAAATATGTCTGGCTTTTAGTTAATGTCAAGCTAACGAAGTAATTCAATTAGCTGACATTTGTGAATACCAAAACACATCCTATTGAGACCTTTTAACTGAAATAATAAATCAACAACACTCAGGAACTAATTCAAAAAAATGATATTGATTATCAAATCAGTAAACCCAATAATTAAACAATAATATGTGGAAATAGTTCACAACACATTACTATTTAATAAATCAGTTATATAAGACAGATTTTTGAGTAAATAATTACTTAGAAATCAGAGTTTAATCCATAAGAGTAGAGATACATAACAATATTGAGACAAATTACCCATATCAACAAAAGTACACAAACATGAATAAAATGACACACATTTTTATTATCATAAAAATGAAACTGGTATTTGAAACAGTAGTATTAAAAATACCAATTAATTGAATCCATTTCTCTGATCCTGGTCTCCAACAGTCTTTTACATTGCTTGAATTTCTGCTTGCAAAACTAGAGCTTCAAAAGTGCAAACTCTGCCCATCATACATAATTCAAGATACCAAGGAAAAATCCTCAATAATGTTCAGATCTGAAATTTTCTCTCCTCCCTCCTAAAACTCTAAATTGCTATTGCAAAAGTGCTTTTAGAAGTCCAAAATTGCAGAGAAGAGCAGCCCTTTTTACATTCTGCCATCTGCCATTTATAATATTTCCAAAGGTATTTTTTAGAGGAGAGTTTGTTGAAAAAAAATCTACCCAATCCAATTTTATTTGCTCAAAATTCCAATCTTTAATTGTTGGAGCATTCTCATTGATTGAGATATTTTTTCTTCATATTCTCTTCTACTATTTTCTTGCAAAAAGAAATCAAAATAAATTAAGATGTAACAATCAAAATCAAAATGCCATTTTTGGCATTAAAACTGTTAGCCTCTTTCATAAGACAATTATAAATCCAAAAATACATAAATTAAATAATGTAAAGCTAGGATAAATATATTTATTAAATTAGAATATTTAATAAATATTAGAGATACTTAGAATTAGAATTTTGTTAGTAAAAATAGGACCCTAGAATAGAGTCATTTCCTAGGCTCTAAAATAGGAATAAAGTTAGTAGAATGGTTAGAAGGTCATTTATTGTAAATGGACATTTGTTAGTTTTCCAAGTGATCCATAACTAAATTAAGTTAGAACATAAAGCTTATAAATAGTTTAGTTTCCTAATTTTATTGTAGTGAGAGTTTACGTTTGTAAACTCCTGCAATTTGTTATGTAATCTCTTTTTCATGATCAATAAAGTTATGTGTCTGTGGACACTTCTGAATCTACATGTGGTATCAGAGCTTAACGATTTTACTCTTTGGGATTGAGAGACTCTAAGTGCATGAGGCATTGAACGTTATGGAAGTATGTGTAGAAGGACAGATGAATCCTTTTGCAACTTGGCACTTGATGGAGTTGTCAAGCGAAATTCAGAGATGAATCAGACATACAACTGACTCATGGTCTTTTCAGATTGCAGTTTTTCAGCTTCTAGCTTTGGCAATTTTTCAGGGAATATTTTTGAGGATCAACATGAGAACTTGGAAGATGGTTCCTCGTTCTTATTTTGGATTTGTCATTGAAGGGGAGAATGTTAGCCTCTCTCAAATAATAATAATAAATCCAATAACTTGGGTTGTTCCTCAAATATTGGAGTTTGTTTAGTAACTCCTATCTTGGTGGGTTTTTGGTGAGAAATTATCTCAACCAAAGGAGTCTAAGATAGCACAGACTATCTTAAGACATTGTCTCTCATCTATTTAAATTGTAAATCTAAATTCTTTTAATAAGTGAGAATAATGAGAATACATGAGGCTGAAGTCTCTTTTCTGCCATTACTTTGTGCGTGGTTTTTCTATAATGTTTTTGAGTTAATTCATTTTCTACAAAAACAAATCCAATCAAATACAATTAAATAAATAATTAAAAAGGAAATCCAAGATTTCTATCGATTTTTATGATGATTTAATTGACCAAAGATATTATTGATGAATGAATCTGCACTTTAGAAGAGGATTGGGCAAATGAAAATGAAGAAAATAAACTCAGAAAATTGATTTTGTTTAGAAATTCAGAGCTTGATCTTCTGCCTATTTTTAGACACAATAAATGACTAAATTTGTTAGTGAAACCTCCTCAGAAATGTTCTCCTTGATTTTCTCTTTCCAATGAGCGGTCCTGGGCCTCATTTGGCCAAGTAAAACTCAATCTATGAGCCTCCAAAGTTGATGAATCAAATCTGGCATAATTCTAGAAATTCTGTTGCTGAGATAAAAATCAAAATTTTAATTAAAAAATCTATTCCTAAAATAGACTATAATTATCTAATAATTAATTCTAATTTAATTGTTAATTATAAACTCAACTAATTATTTAATAAACTATTTATTAATTAGTATTAATCTAACTAATGATTATTATTTAATTAAATTAATTATATTCTACATATTAATTAATTTACTTAATTTAAAATAAATTGTTTTAAATATTAAATCTAATATTAAATTAAAACTATACTAACACTCTACTAATATTAAACTAACACTCCACTATACTCCCCTAATGTTAAATTAACACTATAATAACACTCCCATTACTTACTACTCATTCGTATGAATGAGTTTGAAGCTCAAACACATGAGTTATGAGGTTTTATTATGACTTCGCAATCGGCATAATCAAGAGGTCTGGTGTTATCGGGATTTTTTAAAACTGTGTAATTTGAAACTTCCGATCCGATTATGTAATAAATATTTATTTTATTTTAATTCATATATATATATATATATATATATATATATATATATATATATATAATTTTAATTTAATTAAATTAATTATATTTAATATAATAATTAATTTAATTAATTTTAATTTTAATATTAAATATTAGTGTTGTTGTTGTTGTTGTTTTTTTTTTTTTTTTTTTTTCCATTTTAATGATGCTAAGTTATGAAATTATTCAAGGGATGATTTGCCTATCTAAACTACAGCCACTTTGATATTAATAAAAAATAAACTACACCTATTTTGACATTTTCGATTTTCGAGATTAGTAATTTATTTGAAAATTGCAGTAAATTACTAAAATCCTGATGTTTCGTGATTTGGCTGTATAAGTAAAAAAATGAAAAATATTAGTAATAACTAACCAAGTGTTAATATTTAAAACAAATGCATTATTGAACTAATTTAATTACAAAAATGGAATATTGTACATTTTACGCATTTTTAACCCAGACAATGTAAATGATTAGACTTCAAAATGAGTGTCACTTACAAACCAGTTGACCAAATGAGGCGAAACAAGTATCAATGGAAAGCTTATAAAAATTTTATTTTAACAAAGTAATCAAAACAAGAATATAAAGAAAATGAAAAATTAATAAAATCGTAGGATAATCAACAGGCAATGTAAATGATTAGACTTCAAAATGAGTGCCACTTATAAACCAGTGGACCAAATGAGTCGAAACAAGTATCAATGGAAAGTTTATAAAAAATTGATTTTAACAAAGTAATCAAAACAAGAATCTAAAGAAAATAAAAAATTAATAAAATCGTAGGATAATCAACTTAATAAAATTCCTAAAAGGCGTTTAGCCAAAATTTTTATAGAAAGGGTCCCCATTATTTGAAGTGAACAAGTCAAAAATAGAGGGGTTGTGTTTTACCACAACAATGGCGACATACGGGAGAAGAACTAGTTATCTCTGTTTGATATGAATGAGATTTTCTTAAAATTAAAGTAAAAATAATTAAAGAAAAGAAAATTATTTTTGGAATGCTTGACTAGGTTCATTAGTCTAAATAAAAGCAATAATCATCTTACTGTAATTTTCTTAAAATTCCTCATACTTTAAAATATTTCATAACTCTATATCAATCCTTAATTAGTTGTAGAGATAAAGCAGGGGTCACTTTATAACTTAACTTTTAAAATGTACTCATTTGTCACAGATAGAGCCACTGCTGCCAGTGAATATCTATAGTCTCGACAAGGTTACTTTTTAATCATGAATGATTCAGAATCCCATCTATTTAAGAATTATTGACCTAGAGATAAATCCATTTATATATGTTTATTTTTTATTTTTATATTTTGAGTTCTTAAAAGCAATTGTCCTGGTTTGGTAGCCAGATAGTTGACAATGCCATTCACTGGTTATAATTGGACCGAACAAACTGGCTTGTGATGAGACCTCTTGTCTTATAATTGTTTGCAATCATAAGCCACTACCCTGGCTTGTTTAGCAGTGTTGGTAATGTCAGCCTATTTTTCCCCTATGATCATGGTAAGTAGGTTCGTGACGAGACCCCTTGTTTTTTAAGTTTAAATATATTTTTGGATTACACTCTAGAAAAATAAAACTCTTTTGAACAGGGGGAATCATTAACTCTTTAAGAGTTCAGAATGACAATTTCAGAGTTAAAAGTGCTTTGATGTAAAGTGTCTTTACTTGGTTAAAAATAACTTTTCTTGACTGATAATAGAATTTTGAAAGATTTTAATAAAATATTGAAATATCAAAATAATTACAATTTTGATGAAAAATAAATTTCTCAGATTTTATGATACTTTGTCAACTTGTCTTGTTTTGTAATCTCTTTCTTAAATATGTCTACCTTTATAATAAGAAAAACAAACTTTATTAAGAGATTTTAAGAAAAAGCTAATAGTAAACTATTAACAAATTTTTCCCTATGTATGCCGACCATAATTAGGTAATAAGAAGGCCTTCCATATAAATCATGGCAGAGTTACCAAAATTAAAACTGAAAACTAAAGGAAAAGAATTCTTAAGCTAAAGTGGGAAAAGAAATCAACAATAAAAAATAAAAAGGAAGAAATTTAAAAGTGGAAAGGAAAATCCTAATTTTGAAACACAAACTCTAACAAGATGTTTATACCAATGTCTCAACAAACTGAAGTAGAGGAGAATAATCATGTAATTATTCCTTCTTATGTTGAAATTCAAATGAATTATGCCTTGCAGGGTTGTAAATGTTTTAGACTTTAGATAGCAGTGATAATAAAATTCAGCCACAATGAAAACTCTCTGTCTGATGTCAATCTTCTTGTTTCAAAACATTATCTTAATTATTTTCTAATAAAATGAATGCTTAGAGAAACAAAATAAAGGTTCAAAAACTTCCTAGTGTATTTGTTTCAACGAAGATTATCGTTGTTTCTTGAAATAAAACTAGGAGAACGGTATAGGACTTTCAAAATATGATCTGGCAAATGATTGAAAGCTTTTATGCAGAGCTACAAAACAGATTTAAATATCAAAAAAAAAAAAAAATGAAATTAAAGTAATGAAATGGAAATTAATGAAAGTGGGTACATGAATCTTACCTTTGGATAATTGCATTTGATATTACCTGAAAGGTATCAGTTTCTTCAATACTAGCTGACTTCTTCTTTTAGTTAACATTAAAAACATGAAGAAGTCAAACTAACCAAAATCCTATAACCCAAAATCATTATTTATTTTATTTAAACTAAAACAAGTAGTAAAATGTAAAAAAGTGAATGCTTTGTGTTCAAGGGAATCGAAATTAAAACAAATGCATCATAAATGAGATTGAGAATTTGCAGTGATGAATGTTCTCAAAATATTATAAGTTTCATACAAACTCCATGATTTTTATAAATTGTCTAGAGTTAAGATCAAATTTAAGATAATGAAATTTAAAAATAGAGAGGTCTTGAATTTCATATTTAATTATGGAATTATTTAAAACTGAAATATATGAGAAATCGAAATGATTTAAATATGCTGGAAATTTGTCATCAATTGCTTTAGTACCATAGTGGTTACCCAAAATTGCTTTGAAATACTTCATACAACATAATGCTTTATCGGATGATTCGCATTGTATGTTTCTTCACTATGCTTAAAGTTCAATATGCAAAATTTCACCTTTGCTCATATATTGATTACATGTTAATGGCATAGAGGCATGCATTAGAATCTATCGCATCGGAAGTTGCAATGGGAAATTTGTGATATGAGAACATGCGATGAGAATATATGCGATGAGATGGAACGATTGCGATATTGAATATACAAAGCTTATGAGAGTAAATATAGGGATGATTTGCCTATCTAAACTACAGCCACGATGATATTAATAAAAAAAAAAAACTACAGCCACTTTGACATTTTGGATTTTCGAGATTAGTAATTTATTTGAAAATTGGAGTAAATTACTGAAATCCCGATGCTTCGTGATTTGACTGTATAAGTAAAAAAATGAAAAATATTAGTAATAACTAACTAAGGGTTAATATTTAAAACAAATGCATTATTGAACTAATTTAATTACAAAAATGGAATATTGTACATTTTACGCATTTTTAACCCAAGCAATGCCAAAATGATTAGACTTCAAAAGGAGTGTCATTTACAAACTAGTTGACCAAATGAGGAGAAACAAGTATCAATGGAAAGCTTATAAAAAAATGATTTTAACAAAGTAATAAAAACAAGAATCTAAAGAAAATGAAAAATTACTAAAATCGTAGGATAATCAACTTAATAAAAATCCTAAAAAGCGTTTAGCCAAAAATTTTATAGAAAGGGTCCCCATTATTTGAAGTGAACAAGTAAAAAATGGGGGGGTTTTGTTTTACCATAATAGAACCCTAATGTGCTAGCCTTCTTACCTACCTTGCCCTATTGAATGGACTGGAACCCTAATTCTATTTGCCCTGACCTAGCCTCTTTGAAATAATATTCTTATCCAGTAACCCAGTCAAATCAAATCAAATCCCCTTCTGCATTTCATACCTAGCCTAAAACCCTAATTTATCCAACCCTCTTCGTTGTGACATTGTGGAGAGAGCCCTCTCCGGCTTGGTAGGGCTAGATACCAAGCCAAAAGATTAGTTTGTGGTTACCTATGTTGGGGTTTCTTCTTCGTCCTTAAAGATTTGGCGGAGTGATAACACATTAATTTCTTTCAGCTTCACTAAAAGCAACCCAACCAGGCATGGATATCATTAAATGAGCACTTTCCTCAATTTCCAACCAATCTCCTTCATAAGGTATTTAAACCTATGTCCCTTTCTCATCTAATTCATGGCGAGCCTTATTTCAGCTGCCATAGGCCCATTAATGCGCCCAGGCAGAAAATGCCCGCCGTCGGATTAAAACTGTAGATCATCGTGCGGCGAGCATTTCCTGCCTGAGCACATTAATGGGCCTATGGCAGCTGAAATAAGGCTCGCCTCTAATTCATTGTGTTTACATTTCCACAATTTAATTTCAAGACTAATTTGAATATTTACATGAGGGGATTTAACCAAAAAGGGTTGTCACACAAAACCTAGAGAATAATAAAAATTGTTAATTCTCTTAAATATTTCTCTCTTAATGGATAGATATCGAAAATGGATTGAAATATTTGGGTGCTTATCTCAATCGAAATGTTTATGACAAGAAGGATTGCTACTAGCTTATTACAAGGTGGAGAAGTGTCTTTCTATATGGTTAAATCATTGATTGCTATGTGATGGTAGATTAATATTGGTTAAATATGTCAAGCTTGAGGTCATCCCTATAATTTGTATGTCTTTATACTTTTATCCCTAATGGAGTTTTGGAAAATATTAAGACTAGCAATTGCACCAGATGTTGCAAAGGAAACACCGTAAGTCGATAACATAATATGGAATTTGCATTAAGAATAAAATTGTGTTTTGCATTCAAGACGGGTTTTACTCATCATTAATAAAATATGTATTAGAAACAATAACACCTCAATTAGATGATTTTGTCTGTTATTTTCTTGCAAATGTGAAACTTCTTCTTCTTTTTCCTTGTAACAACTTGTTATATGCCATACTTACCATAAATTGAATCCTTGGCATAGGAATGGAGTGAGTGAGATTTAGAGTTTTTGTAAGTGCATAAGATGGCTTTGTAAATGTGGGTAAAAAGCATATTGGGGCTGGAGAAATTGGAGAAAAGGTCAACATTGGAGGTCTAAAATCATCAAGTAACTTATCATTTTTAGTTCTTTGTTATAATTCCCTCAGTTATAGATTCAATGGGTTTGGCCCCAAATCAGATGCTTTGCATTAGTGGATCTACACCTTGTGGTAAAAAAAAAAATGATATTTACCTATGTTCTAAAGGATTTTTCATTGTACAATTTGAATCATAGTGATACAACTTGAGGTTGGTTTTGTATAAATTAATGAGCCAAATTAAGAAAAAAATACAAAGTAAAATCACAAATTTAAGTTATAGTTTTATATTTTATAATTACAAAATTTAGTTTCTTATTAAAATATTTTACACACATTTATTTATTCAAATCAATTTAATCCTAAAATCCTCTTACCTAATCCTCTATTTAAATATATATTGGATTTCCATTTATTAAAAAAAAAAGGCAATATTAGGAGCCTCCTAAAGTTATAAAAAGTAACTAACATGAAAAATAAAATAAAAAACTCCTAGTGACAACATAAAAATGTTAATTTTAGTTGAATCATTAAAAAAAAAAGTGATAATAACTCTACCCAAAAAAATAAAAATTAATTCTACAAATTTACTATTTTTCACAATCAAATTTGAACAAATTTACAATTTTTTTTAATAAATGTATGAAACAATAAACAAATTATAAAAGCGCAAATGTAAAACACTATACTTTAGAAAGTGGAAAATTAAAAATATATTTCACAATATTTCAGCAATTTACATAAAATCTAGTTAAAATATCTTAATTTCAAAATATTTATATCTTAATCAAGTCATTATTATCTTCATTTTTTAAATATTATATTTAATAATTATTTTTACTAAAATAATATTTATTACTTTTAAACAATAAAATATTATTCCTATTAGTAAAAAAAATTATAATAATTACTAAAACAAATGCTTTAAATGAAACTAAACACTAATCAACTACTCAAGAATGAACATTAAATTAAAGAATAAACATTAAGTTAATAAAACACAGTTGATATAAGATGTCCATATGCATACACACGACCAGTGAACAAGCTATTACCTTGTTACATCGACGAGTGAACAAGCTAGAATTTAGCGGCATCCTCGAACGAGAAGGGTTTGATACCATGCTTAGTAAAACAATGAGGAATAGCCACTAACAAATGAGAAAGTGTGAAACCTTATTATGGAAGAGAGATGTAAAAACGGGAGTGTGCAACCCACACAAAACAAGAGCACTTTGATCTAATGGCACAAACAAGAATACAGTGGCAGCTAGGAAAGTTGTTTTCAAATAAAGACTAATTATCATTATCATAAAATTTAATTATAGATATTTTTTAAATTATATTTTTGAGTTATATTTTTTAATATAAAATAAATTATAATATTAAATTAATGTTTTTATTATATTTTAATTTTTTTATTATAAATTTTTGAAAATTTAATTATATAAGAATAATTGTAAAAAGATTGTGAGAATTTTTTTTGGGCTAAAGTTCTGAATATGTAAAAAGATGAAGATATCATTCTATGAAAAGAACAAAATTTTATTTTACTCTGTTAAAGATGTTCGCATAGTCTAAAAAAACAACAAAATGGCCCAGAATCAGGTAAAGGTTTTATTAGAATCTTGTTTACAGTGGTTAAACTTCAATATTTTGAATGCCCTAAGGATTTTTGATAGTGCTGAATCAATTTCCACTATCAAAAATGGATTCCAAACACTCCAACTACCTGATTTTTTGAATTTTATTTTACCAGATTCTAGCAAAAAACTGCGTCCGGGCTATTCTACATGCTGGGTAGACAACTTCAAATATGTTTACTAAAATATTTAAATAACGTTTTAATGAGATGATTCAATAAATTCCTGGACGATCACCTTTCCGATTTGGTTATCATAAGTAATAATAAACTAAGTTGTCTATTTATGCAACAGATAGTATCGATGACGGAAATGGATTTTTAGGACATCTAAAATTTTGAAGATTTTGAAGTTTAACACTAGTAATTCAAATTTTCAAAATTTTCCAAAATTAGTTAGAGTTATTAAAACAGAAAGAAAGAGTACATATTTTTGGTCTAGCACTTTCCAAAATTTAAGCTTGAGTTAGTTAATTAGTTAGTTTGGGGCAAATGAACCAGTCATTGGATCTAATGGCCTAAAACATTTCAATCGTCTAACATTTGATCCAATGGCACAAACAAGAACACAGTGGCAACTAGGGAATTTGTTTTGAAATAAAAACACCTTACTACGTAAAAATAAATTTTGTACTTTTGTAGTCTAAATCCATGGAGAAGGAGGTCAAACTTCAATTGTGTGGAATTATATTTCTTTGCCCAAACAACATGGTTGTTGGTGTATAAATAATGTACAATTGAATATCAGCAAATTATTGGCTATTAAATGTGTTTGGACATTGATTAAGGGAAATGATTTGTGGTGTTAGGTCATTCATTGAAAATATATTATGCTAAACTTAATGGAAGACTTTTTAAGGAGTATTGTTAAGAAATGAGATATTGCTTCCATTATCTCAAAGTAATGGTTTTAGCTTTCCCCTTAATAGCAATGTGTTATATAGAATTTAGCTTTTCTAAAAGGATTTAAATAGATGCCAGAGGAGCAACCTCTTGAAATGATAAAAAAAATAGAATGATAACATTGATGCCTCAACCTTATTTGATAGTGCAAATGAAGAAGACCATTTCCTTCATATGTTTATTATTTGCCATTAAACAAAATGGTAATAAACATTTTTGCAATGTCTATGATATGATAATATGCGGGCTATCAATATTTGTACATATACATTAAAATATGTATATATCCATTTTATTGTACAAATAGTATATGCATTATAATGAATAATTTGTAATTGGATTTTTATTAATTGCCCTTAAGTAAAATAATAAATTGTTTTTTTTAAATCAAACTTAATTAAATAATAATATTTGATTCTCCAATAACACGTCTTTTGAGACCATGAAAAATAAAATGCCATAAAAAATTGGTTTGAGTAATCTTTTCTTTCATTTCCTTTTTTCCCAAAAAAATTAAATTAATATATTTATAATTTAAATATAAAAAATAATAATAATAACTATAAAGTGGTTAATTTTTATTTTAAAATTATATATCACAATTAAAAAAATAAATTTTATAATTATTAATTAAAAAAATAAATAAAAATCTATATATTTATTAACACTAATACAAATATTCATTAAAAGAAAAACTAACACTAACAAGATAAATTAACAAATATATATTATAAATAAAAATACCACTAAATTTTGAATTTTGAAAATATTTTTAAGCCCATTTAGAATTTTTGAAACATTTTATATGTAATAATTTCTTTAAAAACCCATAATTTTGATGATTTCTTGAAACATATTCATTAAAGATTAAATTATTAAGATGGAAAAATACACAATTAAACTCTTAAATTAGAACATGTATACTATTTGTAAAATGCCATTAAATTTCTAATGTTTATTAGAAATCTTTGATTTTTTCAAAACACTTCAAAACATTTTTACTCAAATTTTAAATTTTTAAAATATTTTAACTGCAATATGTTTTTTCAAAATTATAATTTGATTTAAAAAAAAAAAAATATACAAATTTTCATTTATTATATAAAAAAATGTCTCACGTGTACTTTCTCCTCAAATACTTAGTACTATATAAAATGAAAAAGCTAATTAGAAAATTTTCCAAATAAAAATAAATTTAAAAACACTTTTATGGTAGGATAGATACATATAATGTAGACTAGTGAAAATCTCATTGTGATAAAATATAGATACATATAATGTAGACCATTGAAATTTTTTGTTAAAATATAGATAATGTTTCATAAAACAAAAAATTGTTAATTATCAAATCTAAAAATTAATTAGTCACCATTCTTGGAGAGTTATTGGAGGACAACTAACATCTTAACTTAAAGAAGAGAAACAGAAAGTTCCATGCTTATAATCATTAACAGAAACAAAATTAGAAAGCCAAAGAAAAATAGAGTCGTTGTTGGTGCATTACCATTTGGGGATCTCCGACTATCCATATAAATTTAATTATTTAAAAGATATGTATTATATTTTTATAAAACTGTTAATAAATTTAATAATTATATAGGTAGAATTTGAAATCTATTTATTTATATAAAGATAATTTATATAAATCATTTTTATATCCAGTATAAAATTTATTTATTTATAATATATATATATATATATATATATATATATATATATATATATATATATACTAACCAACAACTTTGATGCGATAAGTTCACTTTTATATATTATTTATATCACTAAGTGACAAATTAATTCATAAAATGTGACTTCATAAACTTTTCTTATAAATAGAAAGGTTAAATGTAATTGCCATGCATATTAGTTGTAATTTTGATATGCAAGTTTTTTTGAGCTAATAGGGAATTGCATGGAATTTAATTGGCTAGATCAACCACCTATTTTACACCTTATTAAAATTTGTCATGCTTTGTTCTTGGTTGAAGTTCACCATAATCCTAGTGATTTCATTTAATTGGTGTAGGTTAGATTCTTAGTATAGTAATGGTCTTACTTGAAAAAAATACACAAAGCAATATGTTTATGAAGGAACACCTCCAATTGTAAAAATAGGTGGTTTCTGGGAAAAAATTCCTTAGAAAAAAATCCACCCAATCCTTATGCTCTGTAATTGAAATTTGATGTTTTGTTGAAAACAATTAATTCCAGTGTGTTTGTGTTGTTGAGGTGTAGAACCAAATTAGAGATAAAGTTCAACCTTTCCTAGATTAAGTTAGCATGAAAAATTTATGGTTTAAGCTTATGAGACAAATGAAAGTTTGCAAGGGATTGCAAATGGTTGTTTTGGGGAAATGTTGGCATGTAAAATTGTGAAAAACTTTATTATTATTTTAAAATTCTATATTTAGAATTAAACAGGGAATTTTTTTTTTTTTAATTACAAATTTTGTGTGTTAAAAATGAATATTGTAATCATTATCATTACCTTGAATGTAATTAAATTTATTTGATTATTTGTATTTTATAAATAAAAATTTATGAGTATTTGTGTTATTAAGAGACTTTTTGAAATTATGTAGCTTATTTTTAATTTTAAAATTTTGTTATGAACATGTATCAATGGTTTCTATTCTTGACAATATGATCTTCCCAAATCTTCTATTCCTTCGGTGTATCTTTGTACTTTTAGGGGCAATTACTAGTTTATATACATCAATTGTTTTTGGTGAACTAATGCAAGAGATTTCCATTAATATAAAAGGTTGTACATTGATTTCCAAAAGTCCGACCTTGCAAGAGATGGTGACATCAAGTCCATAATGATCATCAACATTTAAGGCATAGAGCATTAGTTCTTCCACAAACTAAAACAAAAGAACTTGAGTGTCGAACAAAACATAAGGTAGATGTGTAAGTAAGAACGAAAAAAACCAACACCACAAGTCAATAATGCCAAAAACCAAACACCAAACTTTTGCAAACAAGAGCATCGTGAATCAATCTACTCGAATTTACTTGAAAACAACAAAAGGAAGGATAGAGCAGTTTGTCCAAGTCGTTGCTTGTAACCAGCGAGTGTCACACAAGAGCCATAAATCAAAACCAATGTGAGATGAGAGGCAATGAAAAGCAACGAGCAAAATCCAGGAGAAAAACCCATTATGGCCAAAGAGGAAATGAAGAACAACTAAGCATTGTCCCACAGTACCATCGATGTATTCCTTGATGAAAAGCATGAAGAACAATTGATATTGTAGCTACTCTTGCGGAGAGGACAAAAAAAATCAAAAGCATTCAACATTATTAATATAAAGAGATAATTTTAAAAATTTGATGATTATCCGTAGGAGGATCAGTAATGCCTCCAGGAGGATCAATATTGCCTCCAGGAGGGTCTCACAGGTCACCTGAAGTGGAGTCTGATACCACATAACCTTCTACCCTACTTAGAAGATCATCAATATCATATGGGAAATACCAGATATTCCTTAGAAGTCATTTAATATCCTCCTACTCGGTAAATAGTTTACAATTTCCACTTGTTTGTCTCTTAAAACCATTCAATGAAGAGTATCCAATTGCTAGTGAACCAAGATGGAATGTAGAAAGTACAATCTCATCTTCCTGAATCTCCTTGAGTTTGGGAGCCATTTTAAACCCTTTCCTCCAATTTCTAAATCAGAAAAGTAAGGGAGTTCTCCAAACTCCAGTGACTCTAGTTGACAAATTTCCTTTTGTATTTCCAAAGGACAAAGTCGAAATATGATGCAACAGATTCCCAAGCGAAGATATATTGGTGTTGAAGACCAACATGGCTAGCTCCCCCTCTTCGACTTGCCTGCCTTTGAAGAGGAGGCATGGTAGCTAGATGTTAATTCCAACAACCCAAAATAGAGTCCATACTAACTAAAAAAACATGGATATTACACGCTAAATTGGGACTGACGAGGTTGTATACTAATAATTCGTCCTCCCAACACCCCAAACAGAGTTCAATATCAAACAAAAACAGAGACTTCACATCATTCACAATGCCCCACGCTTAAGTTCCACAGACTCCACTTATCAAGTAAACAACACTGAGGGAAAAAAACCAATGGAGGTAATGACCCAATATATTGAACGAAAACAAATGGAAGGAACACCCAATTGAGATTACAAATACCCTATTCCTCTGAACAAAAAATAACGTGGACTTGTAGAGGGGGACGTATCCCAAAACCCAAAACTGGTTGAACGCATCTAAGCATAACAATAAAACCCTCGCACTAGTACTAGATAGAGAGATTACCCAAATACCAACAACGAAATACCAATACAGGATAGGGAAATGAGATACCAACATAATCATGAACCTGGAGAGTCGAGCTGGAAAAAACCACCACTGGTTCAAAGACCAACCCATTCTCTATAGAGTGGAGGAATAAAATGAAGAACATTGATTGGATGTAGTCAATAACATAACTAAAACTCCTGATGAGGATGGCCTTATAAAAACAAAGTGTGACATGCAACCATCAACCACAGAGAAAATTTCAGTCACTCCTAACCCCTCAAAATGTACTCCACCAAGAGACCTAAAGTAACAATGACAACTACCAACAACAAGCTTAGTAAGGACCTTCACTCTTGATCCCACCTGACTCTGAACACCAAGAAACTAGAGGTAGCAAGGTGAGGAGGACTCCTCATCTCTCTTGTGCCTCACCATGAAATTCTGCCACCCTAGTTGTGTTGTATTCATGTAGTTAAGGTGATAGGATGTAGGTTGATGAACTAGAGACCGATTACCATTTTTTGTCATGCCATGTCCTGAAACAGACAGGTGGGAGCCTATAACATCGTTCCTCATTCATGACCATCAAAGATTACATCCCTATTGGGGAAACTAAATACATGACTTGTGTGCATATAGCTTTTAGTTTATTTCATTGAAATGATATGTGTGATACACCTTAAATGAAGGTCAACCCCTTATCCCATAAACAAAGGGATCTCATACATCAATTTGTTATCTAAATGTGATTGAGAGTACACTCCAATATATTTATTTTATTATTAATTTTCATTTTTCATATTTATAATGTAATTACTTACAAATATATACTAAATGTTTCATTCATAATTAAGATGATTAATAATAAAAAATTAAAAACAATTAATAATGAAAAAATTACAAGATATTCAAAATCTAGAAATCATTTCATGGAACTTATACCTTTATATATTATCATAATAATATAGCATATAAATATATATTTTTGTACAAATATAATTATATAAATAATTGATATGTGTGTATGAGAGATAGAGAGACAAATAAGCTTTAAAAATGTGGCACAAATTATTCCAAAATATGGTTATATATATATATATATATATATAACTTTTCATTATTAATATTTATTCCTCATATTAAGAAAATATGACAAATGCTTCATTAATAATTAATAAGATGATTAACAATCAAAACTTAAAAACAATTAATAATAAAAAAATTACACAATATTCAAAGTCTTCAAACTTATATATATATAATCCTCAAATCAATATTTTTTCCAATAATTTATAGTTAGAATATCAAATTTAGCTCTTCAAAGGAATACCATACTATATACACAAAAATTTTAAGAGAGAATTTAGTTGCCGAATTTTAAGAGAAAATTGAGTTGCAAGGAATACCATACTACATACAAAAATTTTTTAAGAGAGAATTTAGTTGCAAAATTTTAAGAGAAAATTTAGTTGCAATTGCAGTGAAATCCTATACAACACACAACATTATGCATAAATTATAACGACAATCTAAGTATCTAAGCGTGATCATAAATCAGAGAGTTGTCAACTTCACATTGACAAATTTTAGGACTTGTACAAGTTTGCTCATTGATTCCAATAGCAAACATATCTACTTACTGATTAAAAAAAAATTATAGTGAAGATTGCAGGGATGTGATTATGATGGATAAAACCCTTCCATCTTCATCTTTTTAAGCCAAAAAAAATGTGAAGGGAACCAAAATTGGGTAGGAGAACAAGCATTTCAATCCTTCAAAGCCCTCGACTCTTTAAAGAGTAAATAAAAAAGGGAGAATTAAAGCAAGCATGAGAACAATGAACATGATGGGAATATTTTTCCCATGATGTAGTAGAGGCATTGCCATTGGAGAGGTGCAAAATTCAACTCTCTTTTCTTTCCAAATTATAATATGTATTACCTCCTTCTTGGTCACAGGTTTGAAAGGCATTACCATTGGAGAGGTGTAAAATTCAACTCTCTTTCCTTCACAATTATAATATGTATTAACTCCTTCTTGGTCACAGGTTCTAATCTGGATGGGTGAGATGTATATCTCCATACACTAAATAACCAAATTGCTACACCATGGAGTCCCTTGTCTCAAGTTTCATCCCTTAATTTGAAATCTAAGCTACAACCTTGATCAGATAGTATTATTGTTATATTTTAAATGGTTTTGTACCAAATTGATTATGAGTTGATTTTGTGCCGAGGAGTTGGGATATTAATTCTTATTAAAATTATTTTTAAAATGGATCTATACCACATTGATTTTGAGTTGAGGAGTTGGAATTGGAAGCTCCTGACAAACCAATCAAAATAAAAAATACTTGTAAAAAGTAAAAAAGGGCATGAGCATAAATTATTTCTCACTCTACTACCCAACAATCCCTGCCATTGACAATATTGGCTCCTCTTCTTAGCAATATCTTAACTACCTCAATCCCTGCCATTGGCAATATTGGCTCCTCTTCTTAGCAATATATTAACTACCTCAGCAAGTCCTTCACATCAGGCCACATGCAAAGTCATCTTGTCATCAAAGTCTACATTTTTTATGTCCACCTTTCCCTTGTAAAACAAATCCTCCATGCCCTTCGCATCCCCATTGCAGGCCAAAAAAAACATTTGCATGGTAGCATCTAGTTGCTTCGGAACCCACGATTTGTAAATATTAAATTTGTCTATATCTTCATTATTCCTCTTATTGGGATCCAAAGAAGACTGTCTCCTGAATCTCAATCTCATGTATGTTTTCACATGTCAGTTGGGCTCAAAAGAGATCTACCTTCCATGGTTGAAATTCTTCTCATTCTTTCTCAACGAGTCCAATGAAAATTTCCTACTAACACTAGGCTTCATCTCCCTTACGACGTCCATCATTGCAGAGCGCATAGAATTATGAGATTTTTGAGAGTTTTATGATGTGGGTATGCCCAAATTTTCATCTGAATTGGCCAAGAGTTTAGAAGATATATCATAGTTGCATTTGTAATTCCACACATAGACTGTAACCAGGAAATGCACGTTCATAGTGTGTTTAATTCCTTTTAATAAAAGATCATTGAGACAGATCTCTCGTACAAATCTCTCATACACAAGATCAATGAAAAACAGGTGACAGTGGCCATCTCTCATACACAAGATCAATGAAAAGCAGGTTACGTTCATAAGCCTTAAGTCAAAAGTTGATGGATTGTGGATGTGTAGAATTTGTAGCTTTCAATTGACCATGTGTCATGGTTGTTATTCGAAGTAACAGGGCATGAGAATTATCGAAAGGAAGCAACATACGTTACGTTCATAAGCCTTAAGTCAAAATTTGATGGATTATGGATGTGTAGAATTTTTAATTTTCCTAAATGGTGAGTAAAATTATCCATAGTGAGGATATAAGTAATGATGTCTCCATAGTATGCATGGAAGAGCATGCACCATGGACATGTGACCAGTACCTCATGTTCCACATTAATGTTTGGCAAAGATATCATAGTTTCTTAATTTGAGAGTGTATATATGACACTTTTTCAAGGAGTAAGTTAATGGGAAGATAATTTTTTCCTATATTATAAATAAATATTTCCAAGAAAATTATTTTATTTTATTTTTTAAAATTTTTTATGATTTACAACATTTGAAAATGGAATAATTAATTGCATTTGTTCACGAGTTTAATTCCATGATCACGACTTACGTGAATCTGGCCTATATTTTGTCCTGGAAAATAAGACGTGCATGCACTCTAGGTTAATTGACTTTTAAAATCCCATGGTCAGGGTTTTGGAGAGGAATTATGGAATTCCTTTTGGGCCTTCATTTGTCACCGTGAGTGGCATTAAGGGAATTTTGAGGTCTAAAATGGGCTTGCTAAGAAAAATGTACAACCAAAATAGACTTTATAAGAACCAATAGGATTCAAGATGATGATGTCAACCATGGGGGATGATTCACCATTTTTTAAGTAAAAGGGTAAAAACATTAAAAAATAATAAAATAATAAAACTACTTTTTCAACTCATATTTTCAAATTATCTCCCAATTTTTTTACTCAAATTTCGAGTGAGGGTACTCGTTGGATGCAAAATTTAATTCCTTATCCAAGGAGTACCCATGTTGCATACTTTCGATGGACCCCGCTACACTAAAATTGAGAAATACATGAGAACACGTGATTTCAATCACGTTTTTCATGTATTTCTTATTTTTCCTGTAGCAAGGTCCATAAAAATTATACAACATGGGTACTCCTTGGATGGTGAATTAAAATTTACATCTAACAAATATTCTCGCTCGAAATTTGAGTAAACACTTTGGGAGATAAGTTGAAAATACGAGTTGAAAAAGTAGTTTTTTCTTTTTTCCCTCTAAAATTTGATGATGTCATCAAATATTATTTTATTATTTCCACTATTATTTTATAATTTCCTTAGGGGGCCCCTTTTAGAACCCAAAATTCCCCTAATGACTGATTTGTTATAAATAATGAAAATCAAGACACTATTGATGGGGGGTTGAATCAATAGTGTGGCCAAATTATAAAATTCTTCACAAATTACACTTTTTAATCATTTTTGTAACACCCTCCTGCCACATCTACCCAAGTAACCAGCCAACTGGGGTAAACATGTGATGAAGAGTTACTACGATATGATTCAACTCCCGATGTGTTATTTAAAGAAGTGGAACCGATGGAACATAATTACACAGACCTTCTGAACATACTACAAAAGCCCCAGGAGCCATCCAACCCCTCTAGATGACTAGCCCCCGAGTCAAACTAAAATTTTATTGCATTAAGTCCTAAGTCTCTCCCATGAAATGGGCATGAGTATGGTTGGGACCCTCCAGTCGCTCCCACATCACATGCATGTTTGCGACTAGGGACTTTTCCAGGTAGTTATGTGCCTGCGACTCCAGAATTTGTGCCACTTTTTCAGGGCCATAACTTAGGTCACTACCCAGAACTCCATGAAACTTTTAGGAAATATAAATAACATGTAAAAAAAGGTGGAAGTGCAAACATTTTATCAATGACTTGACTGGACCCCTACTGACCATGGCAGGCATTTCGTCAAACATGTCATAAATATGTAATCTACAAGTCATGAAAATAGATCTAAGCATAGGGGTCTCATACTTATCTGAGAATCGTTAAGAAGCATTGATGTCTTATCACATTAGGTACATTACCATCTATTAGGTCATATATTCATTGCTCATACATTTACAAATCAAAACATGGTGAAATTGATACATCATCACTATCATAAAACATATTCATAACCAGAATATAAACAACATAATTGACAAACATAGAACAGACATATAAACCACATAATCACCAGTATATTTACCCATCAATACAAGAGGGAAAGAGCTCTTATTTCCATATGCAAAGTGCAACCAATTCTGGGTCTTCCATGTACCACCTGACCATAGACATGGCTGAACCAAATCTCTCTTTTAGTCAGTCACCCTCATGCCATATTCCAAGCATGAATGTGGGATCTCATGGAACAATTCAAATGAAACTAAACCAAGGATTCTTGATGCCAAATGATCAGAGGCTCACTATATAAGATCAAAAATGAAAGTGCTCATAATTTATTGGAAATTGAACGATAGCTATTGGATTGTTATCAGGAATTCAATGCACTTCGTTTCGTCGAAAACCAACTCCGGATGAAGAAGTTATAGCCTATTGACTATCGTTCAGAATATGCATTTAAAAAAAAAATTGCAGATTCAGTGACAGGTTGATGACACGGCAGCCCACTCAGCATGCAGGGAATACTCTTTAGTTTATGCCCAGTGGCACTGTGACAAGTGTCACAACAGGATTCGCCAGTTTGGATTTGAGAAGGTGAAATTTCCCAATGTCCTCCAAGGTTGAATTTGGGTTCATGATGGATTATTATGTGTAGAATTTTTTTTTTAAAATATTTGATATGGTTTAATACCATATATATATATATATATTATTAACTCCAACCCTTCGTATTAAATTCCACATATTTTATTTAAATCCAAAGTTATGGTTTAATTATATGGTGTTTGGCGCATATTACAATGCCCAAGGTTAAACATATATGGAGCGCTTATGTTATATGCAAACTATGGGATAGTCCAAGGTCCATGGAGCAAAATATTACAATGAGTTCGGGGCTCGACCCCATGACCTCCCCCAACCTCCTCTCTGCCCATACCAATGGGCCATTGCAATGGTTCTTACAAAACTATGCTTCTGCCATATACTTATCGTGATACGAAATATTTAACGGGGGTTTGGAGGGGGCCATCCCCCTCCCCATATGACTTTTCTACAACAACCAAAGGCGAAGTAGAATTTTAAATAGTGGAATATTAACGTAATTGCAGATTAATTAAATCTAATCCCATGTTTAATTTTGTTAATATGAGATTTGTATAACTGCACTTATGCGCCATTAAACTGTACTTATCACCTTTTAATTCGGGTTTAGCATTAATTAAATCATTGTTAAGTTGGCGGAGTTTTAGGAGGCGCCCTCATTTTCAGCGGACTTGCTATTTTGGCGGACTTATCTGGGGCCTTCTCGAGATTTGGAGGAGGATTCTAGGGGAAAATTGAATAGGCGATATCTTGAGCAATTTTTGACAAATTTTGGTCAGGAAGAGTCATTCCTAGCAGATTGGCATGCTCTGAACACATTGGAACCGGTTGCATAGGTAGAGGACAAATTATACATGTGTTTTTGTCACTTTGAAGAAAATTGAAGCCTAAGGCCACCAAGAAGGAAGGCCATGCCTAGATTAGCTGAAGGCCAAATTGAGAAAATGAATAGCCATTTTTATAAATTTTGACATTTTGAACTCACTGGAGTATGTTTTAGGAGAATTTGATGCATGTAAACAACAATTTTTTCACTATTGAGATAATACATAGGCCCAAGCCATGGAAGTTGTACGAAGGAGATGTAGCCCAAGAGGGGTGATCTCCTTCATCAAAACTCTATGTTGATGAATCAATTATGATGGTTTTCTGTTCTTCATGTTTTTTTTGTTCATCATTTTATTTTCATACTTTATGCTCTTGAATTCACTCATAAAAATCAGTTAATTTACCTGTTTGACACACATAAGCACAAGGAAACATATGTACAATAAGCATAAGATCTGCAAATAAATTTTAAATATGAATATGAAATTAGCACAACAAAACTAACATTCATACTCTAATGAAGTTGGTATAAGATCTTGGTTGAAAGACAAGGTTATTTGCTTGACAGTTGCTTGAGTTTTGTACAAGTTTAATGGTTGCAAATTTGTGATGTTGACAAGGTTAAAGTTGCAGAAAGTTGAAGGGAAATTTTTGGTTGCAAGTCATGATATTAGGACTAGAAGAAGGAGAGATATGAGAGCACCATCTTCACCCAAAATTCCACTCATAGCTGCACTTGAAGAACCTCAAGTTTTGTCTCAAGAAGCTGAGATTGAGAAGGTACAAGTTGTACAAGAAGTTGAGTTGATTGAAGAGGTACATGCATCAAAATTTGAGCTTGAATCCATAGCCATCATGTCAGGTGTTGGAGAGACCCAAGGTCATTTATAAGAGGTTGATGTCAAGATAGAATTCAATGACATAAAGAGAATGATTAAAATTATGTTTGATGCATTTACTACTAGAATAGCAGGAGAAGGTTCTAAGCCTCCACATGGATAAGGAACTTCATATGATAAGAAGTATGAAGAGAAGAGTTCAAAGGGTAGTGGAGGAAAGCCACCTCCATCTCCACCATCTTCATCATCCTCATCTTCTCAATCGGCAACATCTTCCACTTCCACCACAAAATCCACTCACACTCGCTCAAAAACCACAAGAGAAAAGACACCCTTACTGAAACTTGATGTCAAATTTGAGCTTCCAATGTATAATGGCGAGGTAAATGTAGAAATATTGGACAATTGGATATGTCAATTGGAGGTGTATTTCATAATGCAGAACCTTCATGAAGATGACATAAAGATTCAATTGGCTTCTTTGTGGATGGAAGGATTTGCACTTGATTGGTGGGAAGCAAGGACTCAAGAAGAGATTAAAAACTACGGTAAGATCTCTATGTCTTGGTCAAGTTTTATTACTGCCATCAAAAGGAAATTCTATCCCTTAGCTTACATGCAAAAGGAAATTATGGATTGGAAAAATTTTAGATAGTTGAAAGGGAAAAGTATGCAATATTATACTCATGAATTTAGGAGAAGAGCTCTAATTTTGGGCATTAATTTATATTCTCAAGAAACTTTGTTAAAGTATGTTGGGGGTTTGCACAAGTACCTTAGGCACACTATTTTAATGTTTAATCCCACAAACATAGACGAAGTTTGCGTTCAAGCCACACACTTAGAAGCAAGAGGGAAACATAACATAGATGAGAAAAGTGAAAGTGAGGGTAAAGGAAAGGGAAATTTTTATGGAAGAGGAAAAATAAATAGTTGTGTAAAAAGAGAGAAGGAAAAACTCACATGAAAAAATTGTTCAAAGATTTTCCATGATGAAGACCATTTTTGGCAACTTCATCCAGAGTTGAAGCCAAACAAATTGAAAGCTAAAGAAAAGGGTAAAATCGTTGTTATAGTTGAACATGACTTAGGGTTAGATTCAGGAGATGAAACAAAGATTACAGCCATGGGTTTGAAAGGTAAACATATTTCAAGCAATAGTCCTTCAAATTGTTCAAATATCACTCATGATGAATATACAATAATATAACTTTTCCATATTAGAGTTGTCTCCAAACATACCAAGATTGATACACTTTTTAATAGTGGGTCACAAGCTAACTTGATTTCCGAAGACTTGGTTAAGCAGCTAGACCTTGAAACTATTAGACATCTAATACCTTATCCTTTGGGTTAGATATACAAGAATGCAAACTTGTAGGTTATAAGGAAGTGCTTACTAAGATTCGCCATCAATTCAAACTTTCTTGATGAAGTTGAACTTGATGTTCTGTCACTTAAGATATCAGGTATTGTATTGGGAAGTCCTTATCTGTATGACAGGAAAGCAGTATTTCATCGCCATGAGAATAAGTATCACTTGTTTAAAGATGGTATTGAGTACATAATTAGATTGCATAAGAATAAGACAAGTTTGTCTCTTATACATGCAAGAGAAATGAAGAGGATAGTGAATGTAAGTCAGAATTTGACATTGTTGATGATCAAACAAAGAGATGTTTTGAATCAAACTATTTAAAAAGACGCTTATTATTGTAGTGAGATGTTTCAGGATTCTGAGAAGTTTCCTTTGAAAGGTGGTGAACAAGATGAAAAAAATTTGCAGCAGTCAACGTCAGTGTTGAGTAGTGTTAGAACCAAGATGCCGATGTAAGAGAGTGCAAAGGTCAAAGTGAAAGCGACAAAAAAAATTGCTAAAGAAGGCATGGGTTCCACAAATGCTTATTTATGGTTTCCAAAAGGTACATGGCAATGGAAAAGATACTTGGTCAAGAGTCGACGCAAGTAAAAAGCAAGAGAAACTAAGAATCACTGTGGTGACAGTGTGCAAGGGGAGACTATTTTTAAGTTTCCTTTGATTAATGACCAAGGTAGGAACAATATGGTTTCTGCAAGAATAGCTTGCTTCTCTGCAAACTCAGAAAAATTGCAGCATGAAGATGTCAATGACAACAAGAGAAGGTCGCAAGAATCAAGGAAAAATTTAACTTTTTCTGAAAAGCTGCAAATGATAAAAATGGGAAAATTTCAGTGGATAGAGACTCGAAGGGTGAGGGAACAACACCCTCATCCACATGATTAGTAATCCAAGAGATTTTGGGGTCCAAAAGGCTTCTAGTGGGTAGAAATGATCAGAGACTCAGTATATAAGCTCAAAAATGAAAGTGATTAGAATGGATTGGAAACTAAACGACAACAACCGACCCGTCGCTAGGCATCCGACGCACTTCGTTTCATCAAAAACCGACTCCGGATGAAGAATTTATAGCCTTTTGACTGTCGTTCAGAACAGGGGAATTTAAAAAAAATTGCAAAAACAATGATAGGTTGATGACATGGAAGCTCAGTCAACATCCTGGGAATATTCTTCAGTTTATGCCTAGTGGTACTGTGACAAGTTTCACAACAGGATTCGTGAGTTTGGGTTTGAGAAGGTGAAATTTCCCAATGTCCTCCAAGGTAGAATTTGGGTTCATGATGGATTATTATGTATTGGAATTATTATTCTTAATTGTTAAGGTTATATATATATATATATATATATATATTATTAACTCCAAATCTTCGTATTAAATTTCGCATATTTTATTTAAATCCAAAGTTATGGTTTAATTATATGGTGTTTGGAACATATTACAAAGTCTAGGTTAAACATATATGGAGTGCATATATTATATGCAAAATATGGGTTAGTCCAAGGTCCATGGAAGAAAATATTACAACGAGTTCGGGCGGAGGTCGGGGCTCGACCCCCCCACCTCCCCCAACGTACTCTTTGCCCATATCAATGGGTCATTGCAATGCTTCTTACAAACTTATGCTTCTTCCATATACTTATCATGATACGAAATATCCAACAATAGTTTGGAGGGGGCCAGCCCCCTTCCCATATGAATTTATGCAACAACCAAGGGCAGAGAGGAATTTTAAATGGCGGAAGATTAATGTAATTTTGGATTAATTAAATATAATCCCATGTTTAATGTTGTTAATCCAAGATTTGTATAATTGTGCTTATGCGCCATTAAAATGTACTTATCACCTTTTAATTCGGGTTTAGCATTAATTAACTCACTGTTAAGCTGGCGGATTTTTAGGAGGCACCCCCATTTTCGGCAGACCTGCTATTTTGGCGGATTTATCTGGAGTCTTCTCTAGATTTGGAGGAGGATTCTAAGGGAAAATTGAATAGGCCATATCTTGAGCAATTTTCGACCAAATTTGGCTCAGGAAGAGTCATTCCTAGCAGATTGGCATGCTCTGAACATATTAGAATAGGTTGCAGAGGCAGAGGGGAAATTATACAGGTGTTTTTGTCACTTTGAATAAAATTGAAGCCCACGGCCACCAGGAAGGAAGGCTATGCCTAGTTCAGTTGAAGGCCAAATTGAGAAAATGAATACTCATTTCTGATAGATTTTGACATTATGAACTCATTGGAGTACATTTTAGGAGCATTTGATGCACGTAAACATAAATTTTTGCACCATTGAGCCAATACATAGGCCCAAGCCATCGAAGCTGGACCAAGGAAATGTAGCCCAGGAGGGGTGAACTCCTTCATCAAAACTCTGTGTTGATGGATCACGTGTGATGGTTTTTTGTTCTTTTTCAAAATTTGATTTTCATACTTTATGCTCTTGAATTCACTCATAAAATTCAATTAATTTACCTGTTTAACACACATAAGCAACAAGGAAACATATGTAAAACAAGCCACTATAAATCCAAGCAATCATCAATGCCAATGATAGATCATAACCAAGAAACCACATTCATGTACCATGCATGCCAAAAATTGCAAGGAAAATATACATGCAACTTGACATCTACAAATAAATCCAGTTATAGACGATAATCTCGCTATCCCCTTGCGCTTTCCTACTTTCCTTTGCCTTCTTTCTCCAAATCCATTGTATGCCACACTACTCCAAGAGAACTCTAAGTTTCCAAGAGTATGAGAGAGAGAGAGAATAGAAAGAGATCCATAAGTGAACTGACCAAAGTCTATGAACTGATCCTCATAAGCCTTTTTTGTCATTGAGGCCTCTATTTTCTTCATCTTCCTCCTCACATGAAACCTTTGACCTTTCACCTTCATCTTCTTTTGTTTTCTAGTATTTTCATAAATAAATGTTAAATAATGCCTCTTTCCTTTTCAAATATCTTTTCCTTTGCCAATTTCCTTTAGCCATAATAAGCCCAATGAACACCCACTAGGATATTTTTTCCCACCATTCAACTTGGAATATGTGTCCCATGACCTTGGTCTTATATGCTTTTTACATGAATTTTTAACCAGGGTTGTTACAGAACCCTCCCCCTTTGAGGAACATCGTCATCAGTGTTCAATGACACATATAAACCAACAACTGTTGAAAACAAAACATACTGCCTATGGAGCTTTATAAAACAACTCATTGCAGTATTTACAATCACCACTGCTGAAGATATGATAATCATACCATTTACTAGATCTTAATGACATAATTCATTATGATATTTACAATAAAAACCATATAGATACTCACGCACATTAGTTTCATCCAACAAATAACCCTACTATCTATGGAGCTTTATAAATTCAGCTCGATATAATATTTACAATAATATACACATATACACATTTTATCAACGAGAAAATAAAAGGATATGATGCTTGTATTAGCAACAAGGGAATACATAGGCTCACACATCCACCATCAAGTAATACCAGGATTCACCTCCTTCCTAGGAAGTCCAAAATCCATTGCCAAATTCAAAGATGCATCCAATGTCCAATGTTACAATCCTGTGCCACTTTTCCTCTCAGTGAACAATTACCAGCTCATTTTCCTAAGACACACTCCCAATGTGCATCTGATTCTATTTAGAAATATTAATGAACAAAAAAAATCCATCCCCATCCCTTCCCTTCTCTGCTACACAGTCCATCGGGTAATCTGGTCACCCCCTTCCATGCAGTCACAGACCTCCCAAGTTCCACTGGTACCCCTTGGCAAGGTTTCCTTACATTGGAAAGTCCAAAAACCAATGCATATCCCAAAATCAAAACCATCATACCAGTCATAGCATGCTCATGGAAATCAATAGACATTATTGGGTACCAATGTCCCACAATGGCCCTGATCCTGAAGTGTTTTACCAACATATTGTTTCATGTTTCAATTCCTTTGTCGTTGTTGTTAATTCTTGCAGTCAGTTTAAACCACCCAACTGAGCATATTCATGCATTCTTGCACCAAGCACATAATTTCCATTAGATTTAAAATAATTGAAATAACTTCAAATCATAGCTAATTGGTGTCTCGTCAATAAGGTACACCTGCAATCTTGTTTACTTCTTGTCACAACAATTAAAAATAGCATCTTGACCAAATCATCATGCATAAACATATCACATATGGTTAGCTCAAAACACAACCATCATAAATCATAATCATAAATCACATGTAACCATAATACACCATAATCATATATCACATGCATAATTAAAATTGAAATAAAACATTGATACTTATCCTTTAATAGATCCTTAAAAGTTAACTTTATCCTTTGTCTTTTTGTACGCACACCAGTTTTGTTGGCATAGCCAACAAGCACCTAGTGCCTTCACTTTTCTCAAACATGTACAAATACATACAATGTACATCACAACACATCTGTTCCATACAATGTACAACACTGCACCATACATACACCTACACCTGGTATACATCACAACACATACATCTACACTTGGTGTACAACACAACATATACACCTACACCTTACATACAGCACATACACCTACACCTGGTGTACAACACAACACATACACCTAGTGTACAACACAATACATACACTTGCACCTAACATACAACACATACACCTACACTTGGTGTACAACAAAATACATATATGTACATAGAGTACAACACAACGAATACACATGTCACGATACCACGACTACACAATGCACATACATAGTACTGCATGTACATAACACAGTATGTACGACATCCATACAATAACACATGTACAACATGTACACAATACCACCTGTACACAACACCACATGTACACGACACCATTTGCACAATGCCACATGTATACTGCACCGCCTGTAAAATGCGTACACAATACCACATGTACATAACCCTACATGCACGACATGTACATGACACCACATGTAAACAAAACAATGTAAACTTTAAAACGAGAACGGAAACAAGTAACCACTTTTTTTAGGTAGCAAAAAATCGTTTGGTTTTGAAAAGTGATGATTCAAAATACTCCTAATTTTTTTAGCATACTTTTAACATATTAAATTTTCTTATTTACCAAGTATATACATTATTTTTTAAAATGTTAGTGATTTTTATATTGATTTTGAAAAGTGTTGATGCCAGCATCATCCCCTTTTTTTAGAAGACTTATTTTTGACATAAAATTTTCTAATCTATTAAATGCTAATAATTATTTTCTAAATTTAACAATTTTTGAGGTACTTGTCTTCTTCCTCTTCCCTTACATATTTTTTTTTAAGTGTTTTTTAGGTTTTTTTTTTTTTTTTTTTTTTTTTTTTTTTTTTTTTTTTTTGTAGTGAGATATTTGATATTTTGCAGTGTCAAAAAAACAAAAATGTCAAAATTTTAAAGTTTCAATATTCTATCTAATTATATATTGTTAAATAATATTCCATTGCACATGAAGTACTTTTCTCTAAAAAAGCAAGGATTTTTAACAATTTACATTAAAAAACACATTTTTAATATAGATATAACTAAAAAAATAGACATTTTGAGTCATTTTTGCTAAAAGTGACATGTCAAATAAACCATTTTTATGGGAAAAAATTAACAAAAAAATATAAAAATTAACATTTTTTGTGAATATTATATCAAAGGTTAATAATAATTACAATTTTTTTCAAAACGTATATGATTCACATACAAATGAAGTGAAAATCACATTATACAAATACTAAAAATATAATAACAACAATTGAATATTTATGTATTCTCATAAAATGTCAAAGTCAAAACATTACAAGAATAACTTATTAATAGTTACAAAAAATGAGCTTCATTTGGAAGCTTAACTAAAACTTAATCAATAATATCGCGTAACCCAAACTCTTCATCTTCAACAGTTTCATTATTTTCTTTTTCCACAATATTTTCATTATTGGCTTTAGTTTCATCATTTTTCTCTTATGATGGATCTTTAATGTCCGCAAGTGTCCCAAAGTGTGCCTTTCCAATCATTCCATCTAATGGTGGTTGAGGTTCCTTTGCTTTTTTTGCCACACGGGATTCATTAAAATCCCCTTTTCTCAAATCAACTTCCTGCATTGCATCTGGAAGAAATTGAAGAGCATTAATTCTTTGTTGAATAAATTTGCATTGTACTGGGTCTTTTTCAATGGAAATGCAATTTCTTTCTTTTTGTAAGCAACATGCTAGTGTTGTACCTAATCATCAAGTACAAAAGAAAACATCTAGTAAATTAATATAAACACAAAAAATTTAAAAAAGAAAATAGTGAAATTCATTTTTATATAATAAAACTTACCCGAGCCTGAAAATAAATCGAAAACCCAATCTCCTTCATTTGCACATAAATCTAAAAGATAGTTAATCGATGACTGTGGTTTTTGATATATGTTAACTATATCTCCTTTTACTTCTTTATCTTCATAAGTTAGCTTTTTTATAACAACATCATGGACCAATACTTGGCTATGACTCTTTCCATCTACTTGATTGAAAAGAATAGGCTTATAGCTATCATCATTTGTCCAACTTTCAACATGAACTAACTCATAGTCACTTATAATTGGTTGATTTCTGCCAAAAATAAGATTTGACTTTTGCCTGTAACATGAAATACCAAAAGTTTAATTAACTTGTACATAAATAAATTTTTTAACATTAATCAAACATATAATTTCAACGTCTTACCATGTAAGCTGCATCTTTGACTTTGATTTTCCCTTGAAGCTTCATAATAACAACCCCAATTGTGTGTCTGAATGAAATGTCACAAATATCAAAAATGGTGATGGTTTGACTTCTATAAATCCCGCAACCACTTTACTAAATGATTGATAAGTATAAGGGTCATTATCATATTCAATGTTTGGGATATTGAAACCATGAGGAATAACTACAATAACTAGGGATTAATCCCTTTTAGGTGTGAGTTTTGCAATGTATTCATAATCACCTGATATTATTTGATATTAGATAGTGTGGAGCCCATTCCAAATGAAATGATTAAGACTGGAATCAAGTTCAACATCACTAAGACATTATTTTCTAATCCTTTCCATTTTAATTTTTCCAATAAAGCTTCTGAAACTATCTGGTGTTCCATTTGCATCCTTCTTCATCTTCAATAAAATAAACAAAATATGTATAAGTTATATATATATATATATGAACATACCTTTTTAAATGCAAGATAAAAAAACTTTTAGCACTAATGTAGAACTTGAATCATGGTAGTTGCGTATAACATCATCCAAACTATCTTCATTTAACAATTTAACCATTTTTTCTTGTATTCTCATATAAACATTATGATTGAATAAATAAATTAAACAATGTTAATATAGTGATATGTATAAAAAATACTACCAACAACAGTATATTATATTTAAAAGAAACTTATAATCCAGAAATAAGTAAAAATAACAAACGTACTTCAGAAATTCCTTAGACATTTCCTCTATTGATAATTCTCCTGACTTTACACAATATAATATTGTTTTGAAAAGTTTTTCATCCTTCACTCCTTGCATTGATCTCCAAGGTGTGATAGTCATATCTTCTGGAAGGAGCTTCATTTCGGGACCCGATTTACTGCTAGTACATATCAATGGTTTATACTTTTTGACCTTTTGACTTTAGATACCAACATTCTCCCACAAGTCAAAAATTTGATCAATCAATTCCCATATCTCTCTAGTTCTAAATGCAAACTAGAAAATGTTATCCATACCTTTGAATATTTCATAATTTACATTGCCACCTTTTGAACTTGTTTTTTCTTCAATTTGATAACCAATTTCCATACAAAATTCCTTCTGAAATGCATTATCAACCTTTGTCTTATCACCACCACATTTTTTTTCAAATTTACTATGAATAAATCTGACCCTTTGGATGAAAGTCATAGACATCCTATACTCATTATCTGAATTATGATCCCATGCCAATAACTTTTCTTTTGTATCTATTAAACGAGCATAAATGATACATTTCATTTTTTTTCAAAACGCGCGTTATTGGGATATTCCTCCATCAATTTCCTTTGAGTGTCTACATAATGGTTGCCCCCAAGTACATAGTATTTGTATTCAAAACATTTTGAATTGTAAAATGATTCTTTATTAGGACCCTCACTTGGATCAACAAGAAGAACATAATCAAATACATGTGCAAAAGGGTTGTACCTCATCAATGTTTTCAAATTGTGAACATGCAAGTGGTGTGGCTTTCTAATTTGATATTTGAACTGTCCTTCATTTGGATTGTAGACTGGAATGACATTAAGTTGAAATGACCGACCACCCTCAATTAAATTTGTCTTCGCCAAATGATGTCGAATGGAATTTTGTTTTGTTTTAATAACGTCGTCCTCTAAATCAGATTCTGGTGTAATGATTTCCCTGCTTCCTTTTGAGTTCTCACTAGGACCTTCAGTGATGTCCATGATTTTTTCAGAATGAGAAATTTTTTGTTTCTTCCTCCTATTGGTTATGATATTTTCTTGAACCGAAACAATCTCTTCATCATCAACTAGAAGGGAGACATTCTTGGACATTTTTGTTTTTGTTTTTTTATGGCTCTTCTCATTTCTAACATAAGTTCTGATTTAATCCTCAGATATGGCAAAAAATTCTTCATCTTCATCTTCAACTTCAACTTCAACTTCCTCATTTTGAAAAGTAACATGTATACCTTTACTAGATTGATCCCTTTGATATAATCTTGTAGCATCCTGAAGTATTTTTTTTTCTTCTCACCATATCTTCTTCTTCATGTTCATGGAAAATGGAGACAACATTCATAATATCTCGCTCTATATAATAGATTCCCCCCAACATATTAATTTAAATGCCCTCATCAAAATCCTGTAAAACAAAATATAATATGTCAATATTAACTAAGTTATTAAAAATACAATGATACAATTTGAATAACACAAAACAAATAAGTGTAAATAAAAATACTTACAATCTTCTGTGCAATATTTTGTATGATTTGTTTGCATATCTTTTAAGCATCTTCCCATGTGGTATACATGGACAATGTAAAATGATATCTAAGTTTATCATGTGACTTGGGCGGTTTTGAAAGTATATAAAAATTTCTAGTATTTGGAAGAATATATAGGTCTAGTACTTTTCCCAACAGGTCATAACTTTCAGTATCAAAATTCTTATTAGAATATAGATATAATTACACAGTGTCGCCTTCTATATCTTTCATAAACCATGCATATTTTGAACGATTCACTTCTGTTGATTTCTTCCAGTTTGTAATCAACTTCTTTTATTTTGTGTCGGCATCTCCTACATATTCAGTGATTAACTGAGGTACAGTTCATCCAACGGTGAATTTTGAAGGCCCACATGTAGCTTTAGATGATGCAAATATTGACTTTGGTCGAGAAAGATTGACAGACACCTTCCTTGATGCCATTTTCCTGCAAACATATATATCTACATATGCAATAGTAAATCACAAAAAACAAATATCTTATGTAAAAAAAATATAAAACCAATTCTTTATATATATATATATATATATATTTGTTTTTTTTACATTATTTCCTCGACAGAAACTGTAAAACAAATTTATTTGTTTTTACATGTCATCTCCCTATCCCCCCTTAATTTTTTAATTTTTTTAATTTATTAATTTATTTATTTTTTTAATTTTTTTTAATTATTTTTTTTATGCCCAAGGGACTCACGGGCTTGGGCGGCGTCTGCCCGAGCCCGAAGGTTGTGTGGAGTCATGCTGCGGGTGGGCGCCGTCCTGTGGGCACGTCAGCCCGCAACACAGGCACGCCCACCGGCCCCTTGGGCAAGCAGGGGTGGCGATTTTGATAATTTTCCCCCCTGATTGCCTAGGGGGGTAGTGGGTGTGCCCACCTGGGCCACAACGACCACCTGCTGCCCCTAGGCGGGCCTACCCACAATGTCCATTTTAAAAAAAATTTCAATTTTAGATAATAAAAAATATTTATTTGGTTTTCTATCATTATATGGATGTTCCTACCAAAAAAATTTAAAGGTGAATGTTGGTAGATTTTTATGGGTTTAAAATATTTACTAAGTGTGATTTGAACTTGACACTCATTAATTTTAACAATTTACTAATTTTTAGAATAATAGAAGGGGAAATCGTTCCAATATTTTAAACAAAACCCCAAGAAATCTTGATGTGATGTGAGGAATAGTAACAATGAAATTTCTTATAAAGAGGAAATAGCAGAATTGATATTCGGCGAGGTAAATGTGGGATAAAAACTATGATAAATATTTAAAAAATAAAATGTATAATGAATTAAATGTTATGTAATTTAATTAAAAATATTTTAGTTTGAAAATATTTATTAAAAGAAAAATTTGTAGGGAATTTAATTCGAAATTAGGGTCCATATTGAAGAGAATATTTTAGTAACTAATTTTCAAATAAATTGTAGAAATAAAATTTGGAGGGACATACTTCAAGCAAAAAAATTCGTCGAAAAATTTGGAGGGAAAATTTCATTGTTTCATCTATATATTATCATTGGGAGAGAAATAATTTGCATCATTCAACATCTCATGTTTGAATGTTATGGATTCCTCTAATACTGGAGTTTCTTTTTAAGAGGCATCAACATCTTCGTCACGTAACAACTCTATTCATATTGATGAATATAACGAGAGAAATAGTGACAAAGGGCAAGATGAAGATTTTCAAATGAATAGAGAGTCAAATTTTCCACTTATTCCTAATCCTATGGACTATGATAGCAACAATGACGAATGGAAAGATGAAGAATTTCCAAAAAATAGAGACTCAAATTTCCACCTAATCCTAAGGACTTTGAGAGTAATAGTGATGAATGACAGGATGTAAAATTTCTAGTGGATAAAGAGTCATATTTTCCACTTAGTCCCAATCCTAAGGACTATGAGAGAAATAATGATGAATGGTTGGATGAAAAATTTCCAGTGGATAGAGATTCACATTTGCCACTTAGTCCTAATCCTAAGGACTATGAGAGAAATGGTGATGAATGACAGGATGAAAAAAATTTAGTGGATAAGGAGTCACATTTTCCATTAATCATTAATCCTAAGGACTATGAAAGAAATAGTGATGAATCATTGGATGAAAATTTTTCAGTGGATAGAGTCACATTTTCCACTTACTACTAATCCTAAGGATTATGAGAGCAATAGGGATGAATGGTAGGATGAAAAAATTCAGTAAATAAAGTGTCACATTCTCCACTTACTCCTAACCCTATGGACTTTGAGAGAAACAGTGATGAAGGGAAGGATGAAGAATTTCCAATAAATCGAGAATCTCAATTTCCACTTACTCCTAATCATATGGACTATGGGAACAACAGTGACGAAGTTCAGGATGAAGAATTTCCAATAAATCGAGAGTCACAATTTCCACATAGTCCTAATCCTATGGACTACAAGAGCAGCAATGATGAAGGGAAAGATAAATATGGTGAAGAATATCCTCCAATTTAGTATTTCAAAACCACAACTGATGGTAATTAAAATTTTCATGTCGCCAAAGATGGTAATGAATATTTTTCAAACAATGTTGGTGGTTATTTCCTAACTATATTGAAAATGATCATAGTAAGAATAGTATTCCTCCTAATGATCATGGAAATGATTGTTCAGAGAATGATGAAATGATAGAGATGTTGCCAACAAATACTATTTCCAGGAGTAGGAGTAGACCTTTTCATATCAATCCAAGATGTTCTAGTTATACAAGGGGTACAGTAGAATATCTCATGAGAAGGAGTTCTATCAGCGAGCTCATTTCAAGTGACTGTTGTAAAAAGGATTTCTTGAAACATATGGATTTCAAATTTGCTTTGGAGAAAAGGAAGAACTATTTGTCAATGAATAAAAGCATGCAAAATTCATATTTAATGGGGTGCATACAATCTACACTAGCAGGTTATGATTATCATATTGGGTCTTTATTGCTTTGTAGGAAGGCTTTCAAAATGATTAATTCAATTAGCAATTTTTGTCTATCAAGAATCAAAGAAAATTTTGAAAAGGATCCTACATATTATTCAGAATTTCGTCATAAACGAGAGTTTGGGCCACTAGAAAACACTGTAATGTCATGGAGGCAAGACTCCTTTTCAAAACATGGAGAGTGTTTGCCAAATAGAGATACAATACATATTCGAGATAATTTCTCAAGACGAGAAACCTGCAACTTATACAAGGAATATGCAGAAGGTGTTGAACGAAATGGTCGCTTTATTACATATCAATATTTAGTGTAGATATGGAGGAGAGAATTCAAAAATGTTTGTATTCCTAAGAAGATAAGGATGGGGGTTTTCAGTACATGTGCTTCTCTAAAATAAAAAAGGGATAAATGTCAAGGAGCAGAAAGAGGTAAGCGTTCATAAAATTATTCTTTTAAATTGCATAGTGATAAACTATGAAAATGTATTTATTAATAGGTTTATTTTATGTTGTGTAGATTCCATTGTTAAATCCCTTCAAGAGCATCATGGAAAACAAACAAGTGAAAGGGAAATGTTGTACAAGCATCAAAAGAAGTGTTATGATAATCCAAATAAATATTTGGGTTTGATAATTGATGGTATGGACCAAAAGAAAACACTTCTACCACATTTTGTTTGCACACTCAAAAATTTGCAGGAGGAAAATTTTATCCAGTTTCACTTGGTCGGTTGTATGGTCTTCAATGGGAAAATGTTGCCAAGAGTTTACTTCACAACTTCAAATATTCGTGATGATGGAAATCTGAAAATAACCATAATTCATGATGTGCATTCTCATTGGGGTGGTAATATTCCTAAAATTTTGTATCTACAATTAGTCAACACTTGTCGTGAAAACAAAAATCAGATTGTTTTTGGATATCTAAACATGCTTGTTGAATTGAGAATTTTTCATGAGTTAAAGGTTGGTTTCCTTCTTATTGGGCACACTCACGACCATATTGATAATATGTTCAGTCATTTTTCAGTAACATTGAGGAGGAATAATGTTGGGAGCTTGCCATCATTAATTGAATGTATTAAGAAATCATATATGCCAAAGCCTATTTTTAATGTATTAGAAGAAATTGTTGACATGTGAAGGTTTATTCTCGGATTGCATTGTGAGGAGAAATGCATTGAACAACTTAATGACATTAGCTTCCAACATCGATTTCGTATCAAACAAATTGATGGGAAAACACTTATATGGGGAAGAATTATTCAACTACTACAGAATGGGCGCCATCATCATGTTTGGGATTTTTGAAGTTCATTCCAGATCATCCAATATTTGTGTAATATATATTGTTATTACAATCAATTGGTGAAGGTCATAATGCACGAAGGCAAAAGAGAGATATAAATTATTCTGAATGCCTGGAAGAAAAGAAAAAAAAAAACCATTAGATATACATATGAGTACTTTGATGTTGTTGATTCAGTTTGGTGGGAGTCATTTTTCAATCATCAGAGTGATATCCTTTCAAGACCATAAAATGAAGATATGATTTTGAAGACTCCATTTATTTAGCCACAAAAATGTGTCAAATTAACAGGAGGAAACAAACATTCCTGAACAACAACAATCACACGATATTATTAATTCTACACATGTGGAGGAAAGAGAAATGTATATTGGTTCTAGAAGATCTTGTGCACAACGTGAAGCCATGGAATACCTTTACAAGGGTTTAGTATAGGATATTAAAGAGGGTTGCATCATCACAGTCTTATCACATGAATATCCACATGGCTATCCATTCTCGGTTTCCAAGGTTATAAAGGTGATCACAGAAAATGAAGATGTTACATGTGTTGAAGTACATTGGTATGCCACAAACACACACCCATTCAATGGTGTGTACAAGCCATAGATGGTAATTGATAAAAAAATGTAGGAAAGAGAAAAATAAAGGGTAAAAATATAAATCTTTTCCGCACAGACCTCTTAAAATTGGAGGAAGTTGACATACTTTTTTATGACTCCAATTTAAAAAAGAGAGGAACTCTTCACTCCAGGACAATTGAGATTCTTAAGAGACTAATACCACAAGAAACAATGTTGAGATGGTAGTTTGTTGAACCCAGATGTAGATCTAGAAGAATTTTGAATCCTCAAGTGGTGGGCATGCATGTTGACTCAGATGGGGTACTAGTTGATGAAAGAGAAGAATATGGAACAACTTCATCTGCATCTAGTCATTCATCTGAAGATGTGAATTCTGATGGTGTGCAAGAAAATATGAGTGATTTTGAATAATTGTGTAAGACAATTGATATAAATGATGTTTGCATTGAGCAATGAAAATGATATTTTAACTTCCCTATGATCTTACATGAAGTTATGAGCCATTTTATGTTTTTTGGATTATATGTTTTAATTATGATGAATTAATTTGTCTAAAATATTCACAATGCAACAATAACTTGGAGAAATAATTGTTTCATTGGGTTATTTTAGTCATATAATTTGTTCATAATATCATGGTTGAAATATGTTGAAAAGTTGATGTTTTTTAATTCTATGGGTGAAAAATTGCGAAACATATGTTAATTTTAACATTATAGTTGAACACAATTAGAATTTTAGGGATTTTTAGTGTCATGATATTATATGTTAAATGACATGTATAAAAACTATTAGAATTTTAATGTGTTTAAATCTCATTAGTTTATATTTAACGTCATTACTAAAAATATGTTGAAATTGTACTTGGAAAATAAAAATGGTATTCTAGCACCAACATTGGTGTGTTTTTTCCATTTATTTGACACATGAAAATTGATTTTACTACCATTTTTAAAAAATGTTGCAAATTAACCATGAAAAAAAAAACTCTTTCTAGAATACACACTTTTCGTTTTTGGGTTGTTTTTCATGCTTTTTGGGGGTTTTTTGGCTAGAGTTCCTGTTTTCAGTTTATAGTTCTTGTTTCAAAGTTTACGTTGTTACAACACTACATGAACGACATTGACACAACACCACTTGCACACAGCACCATATGTACAACATGTACACAACACGACATGCACACAACACCACATGTACAATCATGCACACAAAACCATATGTACATAGCACCACATGTACAACATGCTCACAAAACCATATGTAAATAGCACTACATATACAATATGTACATAGCACTATATGTACACAAAACTGCATATCCAACATGGGCACAACACCATAATATGCACACAACACTGCATATCCATCATGCACACAATATAATATGTACACATCACTGCATATCCAACATGTACATAGCACTATCTATACCCGTTACTCCATATACAATATACACACAACACCATATATACAGTAGCCACACAACATCATAGGTACAATCATTGAATGTACAATATGCACAACTTATACACAACAATAACACTCACATCCAAACCACACTGTCTCTACCAGGAAACCTTGCTTCTAGTGTTTTTCCACCATCCATGCTTGTCTTAACATGTCACAAATTGTACTTATTTCATTCCACTAATGTATCTCTTAGCATTACCTTCCCATAACATAAACATAGACATAGTATAATCACATAATATTAATTCATATCCAAATGATACTAATCTCGTAGACCTGTCAGGGTTACCCTTCCCACTTGATTCCTCATAATACCAAGAACCTCTTCATGCCATTCACCTGCATAAACAATCATTCCTCCACAGGAATGATTCCTAATGACCCCGTCAGAAAAAGACACACACACACACACATATACATGCTAGCACAAAACAATCCTAAGGACCCTGTCAACTAACGACATACATACATACATACATATATGTACATCAACATAATCATGATCACAACATAAATACCAAATATCATAAGGTAGAGGTTAAGAGAACTCCCTTTATCCATGCAGAACATTAAGAACAATAGTTCCCAACATAGCCAAGGCATTTTACGCCTCAAATCCATTTACTTTACCTTTCCTAGTTACCTTTCTCATGTCTTTACTACCACCATCCATTTACCAGAATGGACCCAATCAGTCAAACTTGTTATCTTATTATTACCTTTCGCTACCCTTATACATGCATCAAGCTGATTCTGAGTCTTACATTACCTATAAGGTTCCATTCATCCATTCTTGAGCTTCTTTAACCTTCCTTTTTCCCAACCAATTCCTAAGACCCTCAAAACATAAAAGGCAAGAAACGGGAAAAAACAAGAAGAAGACCATGAAACATAATAAAAATACAACACCACAAACAAAGTGGCATGGAAATTCACCAATCATACACAAAACTACAAATCAAGCACAAGCAAATCACAAAAGACCAAAAGCATAAAACTAGCAACAAACACTATGACTCAATCACCATGGGTTTCCAATGTTTCCAAGGGAAAGCTCAACCTGAGCCTTCTTCAAGATTTCATGGAGTTCTCTTTCCATGCAATCCCCTGCATCAAACTTTCCATAAACACATAATTGTTAGTGCATAAATAAATATAAAAATATATTGGTTATCGTACCTTGATGTGCCAAGCATGTTTCTTTGTGACTGAAAACATCATTGCCATCTCTCAAGGAACTCCAATTCCCTCCTGCATCAAACTTTCCATAAACACATAATTGTTAGTGCATAAATAAATATAACAATATATTGGTTGTCGTACCTTGATGTGCCAAGCATGTTTCTTTGTGACTGAAAACATCATTGCCATCTCTCAAGGAACTCCAATTCCCTTGATGTATCTATCCATAACTCGAAACAACTGTTATACCTGTCAAATACATTTTCATAAATATAGCATATATCCACATAATATTAGACAAAATCAAGGTTAAGAAGACTTAATTTATTCAAATCATTCATTCGTTTGGAATTAGGGTTTCCTGAACATATCCAAAGGAATTATTACCCAATTCCTTTCTTTTACCATTTACCTCGCTACAATTGAGTCTTACTATGCGTTTTCACATCACCCAACTATTAGTTATATAAAAAAATCAACTATTTCCTTGTCACACTAATGTCAAGCATGTTGCTCTGCAACTGGTCACACATGTTAGCCACATGTTCTAAATATGAAGACATCATATCTAGTAATTAAAATCAACCTTTACCAATACTATCAACCATGTCATATTCGATAGTCAACTCATAGTCATAATCATAACACTACAACTAGCACTCACTTGCACTTAAGTACATATCAGTTGTCTCAACACATATGTGTTAGTAAAACCATATTAAAACAAGATAATTTATTCATAAAATCTTATAGACACATACTCATATCATGAAATTAATCAAAAACTCAATCAACTTACAAACATACCAAGTTAAATAATCAACTAGATGGCATGATCAAACACTCAAACACTAAATAGACGATATAATCAAACTCATACCTTGATGTATATCAGGGGAGGCTATCTTGTCTACACAATAAATCTAGATTAACACAATATAACTTCACAACACATCAACTCAAACATAAATAAGGTCATGATTTCCATATCAATAACTAGCTAACATGTTCACACCATAAACTCATACAAATTTGACATTCATGCATAACAATCACCGCTGCATAGTCAGTCTAGATTAGTATGACACAACATCACAATTCTATCATCTCATACCTGAATTTCACAATCATAACCATCTAGGCAGACCAATACTAAACAACAATATACATATAACAACAAGATTTGAATGTAATAACCCTAATCATGAAGTTAACTAAATTACATATAACAACAACAATTTAACATATATCATCAAGTTAACTATCATATAACAGAACTCAGGGTCAAAAAGATCTTAAATTAATTTCAAGTTGCAATGAGGATCAAACTGGATTGAGAATGAGGTCCTAAAAGTACGCTACAGGAGGCTACTACGAGAGCACTGTATTGCTATAGGAAGCCCTATAATGCTACAGGAAGGCTACCGAGAAGGTTCAAGAGGTGAATAGGATGGTTGAAACATGTTGTGGGAAGGTGGATGGAAGTGGAGGAAATTGGGTGAAATGTGTTACACAACATTTTTTCATTGTCCCTGAAATCCCCGTCCTGCACATTGGAGGACCATTATTGTGACTTGTATGAAGTGCCATTCCTTGCAACAAGCATCATTGCATCCCTTGCTCTGAGGAGAACACTTTCTCCGTTGACCATTCCCAAATTAGATCAACAAAAACACATGTTTTTTGGTTGGCGCTGGTAGACCGTTATGGCCTCGCGCTAATGAGGAAAATTAACACTGGGTCTCGTGTCCATTAGCGCTCTGTCCCACTGAGCTACCTGTGCCAAGATTTTTTTGGAATGTTTTTTAAATATATAGGCAAATTTTCCAATCTAACAGCTTCGTGGGCGAGTTAGCTTGGGTGGTTCGACTAAATAACCACGAACACCCTCCTTCGGCCTCTTGTTTCCACCTTTTGGGGGAACCTCCCAAAGGATAAGGCATCCCTTCCACCATTGTAGGGATCCCAAACTCCTCCTCTCCCTCTATAAATAAACCTATATCTCATTGATGAACTAGTTGAACAACTGAATAGCTGAAGAGGAATTTCTGAACATTTTGTTGGCGAGATAAAGCAGAGAAAGAGATCTTTGTCGAGAGAGAGCTTAGGCTTGTGTCCTCGCCTCGTCCCATTTCCCCGATGAGCCTTCGAGACGCACTTCGACTGAACCCGCTGAAGGGGGCTACGACGTCAAGGCTCTGGTTGTAATCTCTTTCTTTCCATTAATATATACATGACTAATGTCCAGTTCCCATCTTGTGTTAATATGGTTTATTTTACGCAATATGTTTAATCTTCCTTGACTGATTAGCTAGTTATGAATGCAATTATTGTCTTGTATTCTGCTCTTGTCCTTTGATCTTTGTGTAGGCATCCAAGTACCATTGTTGAAGGATCGCGACCTGTCGAGGCATAGATCAAGAGGTCTCCACTGCTACAGCTGTGTCAATCGCATTGGACTACAGGTAGGACAATATATCCCAAAATTTTTCATTTGTTAACTAGGAACCAACACATTAACTTGTTCCCTTGTTGCTAGACCCACTCTAGGGCTAGAGGGATCATCTCTGTCTGCAAAGAAGATTTACCTACACAAAAATTTGGTGACTCCACTGGGGATCATTATGAATTTTTCATCTCATTGCTCATTGGGAATTTGCCTTGTCGAGTCGACTTCGGTCGTTTGATTACTTTTCTGTCTTGTTTGGCTTGCTTGACTATTTGGAGTCCTCCTTTTCAGCTCCAGAGTGTCAATATTGACCTATTCTGTTTGGTTTTCTTCTTTTCCCATAGTTTTCTAGCTTGGCATGTTTTTTATTTGAATAGTCACGCCAATTGGCGCTTGTTTCTTTTGTTGCAGTAGCGCCAATCCCTGTTTGGCGCAGATTATCGCCTGACAGTCGCACCGAATATTGTAGGATTTAGTTTGACCCTCTTCCTGAGTTTTTAGTTTGTAGTTCTTGGCTCTGGTTTGTTTCTTTGATTTGCAATTGGTCTTTTTGAATTGTTTTGATTACTGTAAGCTTGTTCTTCTCAACTATATGTCCATTGTCTCATCAGTGAAGTTCGTAGCCCTAGGGGTTCTAGGTGTCTTTTTCTCACTGAGCCTTCTGATTGAAGTTCGAGTCTTTTTTATTTTCGTCAGTTCGATTCCTTGATCGATTGTGTTAGTCTTTCTTGATCCTTCATGTCTTTGGTTTTTTGAATGATCACTTTAGTTTTCGTTTGACTCTCCATCTCGTCACTTCGAGCATAGATCACATTGCTCATTTGGGTCATTTTGAAAGCCTTCTGTTTGCTTGAAAGAGTGCATCATTGGTTTGAATGCATTTTTTTATTTCTGTATTTATTTTGAATTATTCATTTGAGATCTATACATTCGTAGTGCTCAAAACTAGAGTTCGCTTTGCTTTTTAATGTAATAGTGCATCGTGTGCTTCATTCATTTAAAAAACAAAAAATTGCATTTTTTTGTTTGCATCGAAAATGAAAAATTCTTTTGCATAACTAGCTCTTAGTGAACTAGGAAAGAGTTTTTTGTTTCTCGTTTGGTTGTATTAGATGCATTAGTGGACTCATTATTATGATTTCATTGTTTGCTACTTTGTTAAAGATCTCTATCCTTCTCTTAGTTACATTCATCAAATAGAAATGGTGTTCTTTTGCATATAGTGTGCATTTAGGAATTTAATATCAAATTCGGTAGGGCCTTGAAACTCAATTAATTCAAGATCAACCTTAAAATCAATTCAATCAATCTAAGGAAGCGTTGGAACCTAAGACAAACATTTTTAGAGGTCTAGGCTAGTGACGTGTTCTGGCGTCGTTAAACCTAGTAGTTTTCATTCACCATATGGCTTTAGACAGCGCTAACATGGACTTGTGCTCCTTGTACCATCGTGTATATAAAGGGAGACCCTCATAGGTTCAAATCCTTTATCCATAGGAAGCCGATTCTGTTGCCCCGTAATTGTGATACACCGAACACAACATTCGGGGAGACTACCTGAACGTACGTCAAGTCCTTGGTCATTTCTCTTTCATTTGATCACCAGGGTGTATACGGAAGTTCACGGAAACTTGGTACACCCTCTTGCTTAGATTACCTGAGTAGTCATTTCGATCTTTTTATGACTCCTTAAAAAGTGAAAAGATCATCGAGCACTTGTCCTTTCACGCTCATTTAAATTTGAAAGTGACTAGAGTCATATTTTGTCTGTTTCTCGACCCTTAAAACATGAAACAACAAAGTTATGTTTCAATGTTGTAAAATTAACTGCCTACGATCACATACCCATTAAATTTTTTCTGCTTGGCTTGTTTTTGTAGTTCCTTAGAGTTTGATCTTGAAGCCTTGAATAGGCTATCTCATTTTCCTTCGTGCATTAACATACTGTCACAGTGGTGGAACCACCAGTTTCGTCGTCTTCTTCACTGCCTCCTAGTGGTAGTACTTTTCCTGACGTTTCTTTAGAAACACCTCAGTCCACTAGGTCTGTCGAGTTTGCACAGCCTATTCTCCCGAGTGTCTTACCTCTCCCTAACTGGTCTCCTCCTGAAGGGTCGGTTGAATTCAATTGGCCACCTCAGGGTGTTTGGTCTGGTTTTGGGAGTGAGGAAGAATTCCCTCCTCTCACTTCGAGATCGCCATTATTAGCTGTTGCTATATGCCCTATTTCTCATCATCTTTTCGACAATCTTACGACCTCATCATATATGGATTCTTCCAGTCCTTTTGGTAGTGAAGAGCTGCATGTTTCTACAGGGGAATATCAGATTTTCCCATAAGAGTTCCCGTATGTCTCCAGTCAACCTTCCACCCAATCGGTGTCTCTTCCACCCGGTTATCGTATTTTGGGTCAGATCATTTCTGGTGTGGCCTCCATGACCCAGTCCAGTACAGTAGCTCCCTCTAGGAGCTCGATTTTTCCTACATTAGGAATGTCACCTTCGACACCTATCTCGTCATCCATTGTTACATCTATCCCGGTCCGACCTACCGTTTGTGTGTCTTCATCTGCATCGGTTGTTAGCACGACTTCGTCGTTAGGGTATGCTACTATTCGCAGGTCTATCTTCATTAATCCCACATTTCCTATTAGGCCTGGTGTGAGTGGATCGCAACCTCACGCCATGGAAACCCCGTCTACTTCTACGACGCCTATGGTTTCTACTTATACATTCGATAAATATCTGTTGGATATTCAATGACGGTATGCTCCCTCTTCGGATTCTTAGCCACATAATTCTGTACCTCAGGGTTCTCATGAGCAGCCACAAGCTCTTGTCAATCCTCCCCATCAATATGATGTCTACGATAACCATGTTTATTTGCCTCCCATCGATCCTAATAAAGTTTTTTATTTGCCTCCGGAAAGTCCTCATCAGACCATTGCTCATCAAGGGCCATTGATACAAGGACAACCCTCGGGTCTACAAAGATAACCCTTTGGTCCTCAGGGACAACCTTATGGTCTAGAAGGACAACCCTTACAGGGGCAACCTTCGGTCCAACAAGGAAAAACCTACGGTTCGCCTGGTCAACCTCAGTTACAACCAGGAGCGTCTAATGTTCCTAGGCGGGGAAATGTATCCGCCACAGGGACAACCTTTTGTGCAACAACAACAACCTTAAGTTCTGCAAGGCTAAGATTTTTTATAGCAAGGACAACCCTATAGTCCTGCTCCGGGTCAACTTAGTTTTCAGGGGCAACCTGGTCCATCACAACCATTGAGCCAACCTCTCCCACATGGGCAACCTAGTGGCCCTCAATATCCAAGCCAATCTACTCCGCAGGGATAGCCTACCCAGCCTCAGCAGTCGGTTCAACCTGTTCAACCAGCTCCGTAGCCGGTTCCACCTATTCAACCAGATCAGTAGCCCGTCCAACCTACTCTGCAGGTACCACCTGCTCAACCGCAAGGCGCTACTTACCCTCCTCAAGGTCAATTTCAGGTTGTTAATAGTGCGTCCCAAGGTTTCACTTATTACCCTCAAAATAAATCCCAATCGGTGTATAATCCACCTCAAGTCAATGCTTACATTCCGTAGCAAAATCCATATGTTTCTCAACGAGGACCTCAATGGTATTCTCAGAATCAGTATCCCGGTCCTCAACCCTAGTATGGGCAGAACTATCCGGCTTATAACTCCTATGGATAGAATCCTCCGGGACAAAACATATGGCGGCAGAATTTATCTCAGCCTGGGTGGAATGTTAACACTGGTCCTTATCAATGACCTCCAATGCCTTTTAATCCTCAATTGTTGTTTCTCGCTACGTTGGAACTTCCTGATGTGTCAAAGTTGACCAATGATCGAATTCTTCATAATCCATATTAGCCTCTAGTTCCAACCAAAATTCCTAGTGATTGTCCCAAGTTTGAGGGAAAGTCCGGAGAAGACCACCAAGCGCACGTTATGACATACCATCTTTGGTGTTCCTCTAACTCTTCAGTTGATGATTCTATCCGACTCTGTCTTTTTCAATGGACTCTTACTGGTGCCCTGCAAAGTAGTACATTGAATGGTCTCGAGGTATCTTCCAAGATTTCAACTCTTTAGCCATGGCATTTATCACACATTTTAGTTACCAGTTCGATATGAGACCGGGATGCACCTCCTCACCTCCTTGAATTAAGATCGAGATACTCATATCTCAGATCATATTCATGAATGGAGGCGCCGTCGTCACTTGATCAAGTTTGATATTCCTGATCAGCTTCTAACTGATTGATTCACTACCTCGTTTGTTAATCAAATTGCTAAGGACATAGCTATGGGGGCATGTGTAACTGAAGAACAAGCCATTGATCGTACCCAGTACCTTGATCTTGTGTACTCCCAGTCTGGCATGTTGTATGATATCTTTCCTGATGCTCCTCAACCTAGAACTTCCAAAGCACCGGCGATGACATCATTAGTTTTTTGTCTCAGACTTCTCGGAAGTCTTCTCCTTTGAACCCTGGGAAGCAAAAATCTACTCATTCCAATGATACTGCTTCTCAGCCAACCCTGAATCCGAGTAAACCCGTGGAAGTCAATGTTGTTTAGGCCAATCCAACAGATAAAGCTTCCAAGGGAAAAAAGAAGGGTAAAGGTAAGGCTAAAGCCGATACACTGAAACAAGATTCTAAAAAATATCGTGTTGATGATGGTTCATAGCTTAAACTGAAGTATCCTTGCTTGATTTCTGACGAAGAGCACTACACCAAGGACTGTCCTCGATGGGCCGAAGTGAGTAGATTTCTCAAAGGCACCCAAGGAACTTTGACTTTTCTCAAAGAACCTTTTCCATCACATCAGACTCAGATGGTAGAGAAACCTCAGTTCTTTGCCCCATTTGGCTCTCAAGTTTTCATGATGAACGGTTATGTATTCATTTCTATCGTTACCCAGTCGAAAGATTATACCGAGTCACATCAGGTAGCAGGGAAAGAGATCGTTGATGGTCCTCCTCCTCCACCTACTTTTGGCCCTTTTGAGATTGAAAGGCCCAGTTCTAAGCCTGTTGTATGGCCACCTTCCAAAGGTGTACTCTGTAATTCTTCTTACAATCCCAACACCTGTGCTACTCAACATTACAGTATTGTTGAGGATTTGGATCAGGCGCCATCTGCAATGTCTACATTAGAATTACTTTAGAGTTGTTCGTCTTAGCGGAAGGCTTTGCTATCTCCAATCAGCGGGGTTGATCGTGCTGATTCGAGCCTTATCACTTTTGACTTGGATAATTTCGTCCCATGTCTCCCTCACCAGCTTGCACTCATCATACAAGTTCGTATTAACAGACTGAATATCCATTGAGCAGTTGTGGACAAGGGTGCATCTACGTGCGTCATGTCATCTGCCTGCTGGTGATCCATTGGTTCTCCAACTTTAAATTCATCTCCAAATGCTCTAGAAGTGTTTGATGGAAGGGAATCTAAACCTCTTGGTGTTCTCGCTAGTTTACCAATTACTCTAGAAGGGAAGACGGTCAACGTTGAGGTTGAAGTAGTTGACGCCAAGCTCAATTACAATTTTCTCCTCAGTCCCAGTTGGACTCAGACCATGCTATGCATTCCGTCCACTCTCTCTCGTGTTTTGCGATTTCTACATGAAGGAAAGATCGTTACTATTGATCAATTTTCATTCTTCAATTCTTCTTCCGAGAATAATGTTTTGTACGTAGATCAAATTCCTATGCCTTACAAGAGCATAGGGCCAGGTCTTTTCAAAGATCCTGCCCTCAAGGGTATTTTTCCTCTTCCTCCACCAAACACTATTTGGATTAATATGATCTCTCGGTTTGATGACCCATGGATCATCCCTTCGCCTAAGCAGATCGATTCATTTGGAGATTTGATACCGTTAACTCCAATCAAGATTGACTATTGTGAACTTGTTTCAGCTTCGGAGCCTTCGCCTCCTTATCATGCTCCTTTGGGCATGTCTCTTGATACTTATTCTCAATCCCCTTGGCTCGGCGATTCGGATTCACCCGATCCCTTGAAAGAGATATTTCCTCTGATGAAGCCATCGTGGAAACTATGTCTCTCGAGGATCTTCCTTAGGATGATAACCATCATCGTTCCTCGTTCATGCCTGACCTCGGGGCCATGTCTACATGTCTTGAGAGGTTTTCTTATCAAGTTGCTTCTCCTCCTCTTCAGACGCCTATTCTAACACAAAGTTTTTTTATGGAGGGTAACTTGAGTATATCACACAAACGATGCCTATCGACATTTCTGTTAAACCATGAATTGTCGAGAACATCTATATTGGGGTCACCTGTTCTTCAAATGAAGTTCAGGTTTATACTAGTCTTTTCCGTGAGTTCTGCAATGCCTTTGCATGGTCTTATGAAGAGATGCCCGACATCGATCCTAGTATAGTGGTGCATGAGATTCCTACCTATCCTGGTGTGAAGCCTGTTTGCCAACGTCTTCGATCTATGCACCCTAGAAACGCTGCCGCTATTAAGGGTGAAGTTGAAAAACTTCTCAAAGATGGTTTTATTTATCCGATTCCCTTGACATAATGGGTTTCCAACATTTTTATTGTAGATAAGAAACATGGTACCATTCATGTCTGTGTTGATTACCGCGATATTAATCGTGCTTTCCCTAAGGATAATTATCCTACTCCCTTTATTGATAAAATCATTGATGACTGTGCTAGGAGTGAGATTTTTTCCCTTATGAACGGATTTTCTAGCTACAACCAGATTAACATTCTTCCGACTGATCAACACAAGACCGCCTTCATCTATGCTTGGGGTACTTTCGCTTATAAAAATCTCCCTTTCAGTTTGAAAAATTTTGGGGCTACATTTAAGCGAGCAATGTCATATGCTTTCCACAATATCAAGCACATTGTTCAGCCTTATCTGCATGACCTTTCGACTCATTCAGGTAAGCGTAAGGACCATCCTGACCATCTCCATCAGTTTTTTCTTCATTGTCGACGCTATAACATCCAGCTGAATCTGCACAAATGTGTCTTCTGCGTTGACTCTGGTAGACTCTTAGTGTTTATCGTTTCCAAAGACGAGATTCACCTCGATCCACTCAAAGTTGAGGCTATCATTAATCTCCCCTCTCGAACCTCATTACATCAACTGCAGAGTCTACAAGGGAAGGCTAAATTTTTACGCATTTTTATACCTAACTATGCCAAAGTGGATAAAGGATTCACACGATTACTAACGCAGGGCGTCCCGTTCCTTTAGGATGAGATCACCCAAAAGTCTTTTGATGCACTAAAGACATTGCTTGTTAACGCTCCTATGTTGCATCCTTCGAATTATCATCACGATTATTCCCTCTATTTGTCCGCCACTTTCAGCATGATTGCCATGGTTTTGGCACAAGACGATGATGATGGTGACGAGCATGTTATTTACTATCTATCTTGTAACCTTATGGATATTGAAACATGGTATGAACATGTCAAGAAGTTGGCATTGGCTACGGTTCAAGCGGTTCAACATTTTTGTCATTACATTCTGTTGCATACAGTGACTGTGATTTCTGACTGCAACCCTATGACCTACATATTGTCTCATCAATTACTAGGGGGCAAGTACTCGAAGTGGATTGTCATCCTCCAAGAGTTTGATTTGGAATTTACTACTGCCAAGTCGAAGAAATCATTAGTCTTTGCCAATTTAATCTGCTCTCTCCCTTCTGACTCCGCTCTGTCTGGTTCCGAGGAACACATTCCGTACGACATGCTTTTCTTGATTAGCACCCTCGATCCTTGGTACGGTGATATCATCATATATCTTTAGACTTCTACCTTCAGATATGAATTGACGAAGGATGCTCATTGACGCATCCATCATCAATCACAACCCTATCGTATAGTCAGATATACACTCTACTGCATTGGAGTTGATTCCACTCTCTGCCGGTGTTTGACTCTCGAGGAGCCTAAGAAAGCCCTGAATGACTGTCATAGTGGCACATGTGGTGGTCATATTTCTGGTTATGCTACTTCATAGAAAATTCTTCGTGCTGGGTATTTATGGCCCACCATATTCAAAGATGGCATTGTCGTTGTTCATAAATGTCATGACTGCAAGATCTACCAACACAAGGTGCATGCACCACCTTCCCATCTCCACCCTGTCATCACCATTGGTCCCTTTGCGAAGTGGGGCATCGATTTTATGACGTGTAACCCTCACTCGGCTGGGGGGCATGCCTATATCATCGTAGCCATTGACTACTTCACCAAATGGGTCGAAGTAATGCCTTCACTCACGGCCAACGGTAAGACAACAACTCAGTTCATATTCAATCATATCATTTCCAGGTTTGGTGTCCCTCAAGCCATTATTATTGATCATGGTTCCCATTTTAGGCATTACATGGTGGTGGAGTTGACTTCTAAGTTGGGTTTGCGTCACGACAGCTCAATGTCGTACTATCCTCAGGCCATTGGCCATGTTGAATCCGTGAATAAAGTTCTTGTCACTATGATTCAACGTACGATTGGGATGCACAAATCAAACTGGCATCTCATGTTATTTTCGACTCTCTGGGAATATCGAACCTTAGTGAAGGATGCGACCAGGTTTACTCCATTTCAGCTTGTTTACGGTCTGGAAGCTACCCTTCTGATTGAATGTGAAATACCTTCGCTCAATATAGCTATTGATTTATTTCCAAACACTTCACCAGAAGAAGAGTGTCTTCTCTAATTAGAGAGGCTTGATGAAACTCGTCGCTTTGCTGCTCTGGTCATTGAAGCATAGAAAAAGTGGGTCAAAGCTCACTTTGACCAATCAGTTTCTCCTCATTCCTTCATAGAAGGAGACCTCGTCCTCCTGTACAACCAAGCTCACGATAAGCTGAGGGCAGGAAAATTTCAACCCATGTGGCATGGGCCTACATTGTTAAGTGTTTTTTGCGGAATGGGGCCTATGAGCTTATTGATTACGAAGGTCATCCTTTGGATTAGCCCAGAAATGGGTTGTATCTTAAAAAATATTATGCATGAGTCATTCGTGCATGTTTTGTGTACATAGGTGTTCTTTTAATTTTTGTACATTTTTGGCTTGGTGTGTTTTGAAAGAATTTTCCTGCTTATTGGGTCGTTTCTTATTGTGTAGACGTCTATTACCCCTTATGTTAGTTTCGTAGATGGTGCTTCCATAGTACCCGAAACTTTTCTTCAGCAGGATGGGTGATTTATGATCCTGCTGGTGAGTTGATAGATCTTCAAGGTATCTGTCTAGGATGAACTACAAACAAAGTCGCTAAATATAGTGCTATTATTGAACTATTAATTGAGGCAATTACCCTCAGCATTCGTGTGTTGGTTGTAAATATAGACTCACATCTTGTCGTTCTTCAACTTAATGGACATTATTCAGTTAGAAACCCTCACATCTTAAGGTTGTATTTACATGTTCGTTTTCTAGAAAGACATTTTGATTACATTACATATCAACATATTCCTAGGAAAATGAATGCATTTTTTTTTTTTCTAAGTATGACTAATTCTATTATGTATAAAATTTACTGGTACAAAATAGCCACAGTGTCAGCTATGTAAGTCTGAGCACTGTGTTTGATAAACAAGATATTCAAAGAGTATCTGGACTACCCAGAATGGGAAACTAGTCCTGTTAACCACAGAGTCTGAACCGTCCTTGAGAGGGAAACCGGTTTTGAGTTCATACAAGCCAAACAAACATAAAAATAAATGCTGGAAATCAAAAACCGCTTTTTCATCTGAGCTGTGAAGCGATATAGCATAGAATTATCTGCAATGTTTGAGCAAAAAACCTGTAGAGCTTTGTGTTAGCCATCAGTATTTTTTACATGTTAGTGATGACTATATCTATAGCTGAGTTTTCTAGAAGCTGAATTCCATGTGTAAATCTGTCATCTAGAAAACCCTCATAAAACTTTTTTCTCCCTTTTGCTTATCAGTCCGCCCATGTCAAAGTCAAAATCCATTATCACTATTTTTCCTAAGCTTCAGCTCTACTGGTCTGCCCATCAGCTCTAAAAGAAAAATCCAAGTCTGTTTCAAAAGTCTCCCCTATGTTAGGAAGTGGCGCTTTAAGGCATTTTACCCTTGGCAATCATCAAAAAGCCAAAAAAGCCTCCATCTGCTACAAACCAATCATGACTGACCTCCCACTTTGCAAATGAAATTGACAAACAGCTCTAAGTCGCGCCACCCACACCCCCTAGGTCTCAGCACTGCATAAACCCCAATCTCAAGCTGATTATTAGGTGTTTTCGGTGTTTTATGGATTCTACAAAGACAGGAAATATAACTTCATCTCAAGAGGAAATGCTTGAATCTACAGTTAGAAGAACAGCTGCTTCTAAATGTAACCTGAGCCTGAGATATATCTGCAAACAGAGAGTCACTCATCAAGACCTTGCATTTTCCTTCCAGCATGAAAAATCACAGGAAAAGAAGAACACCACTGTCACAGCAAACTGGTAATTTGTCATGGCCGAGAACCTCCTTCATTTACAAGCAGAGGGTTAGGGCGCCTCCTTCATCTACAAGCAGAGGGCGCTGGCCAATATTGACTTAAAGGATTGCAAAAGTCCAGGTTTGTTCTTGACTGAACAGTGAAAGGATAACTCTAGGTTTTCTAAATATGAGTAATGATCATAACAGGGATAGAGTCTGAAGTATGCAAATTTAAAGGGAAAATAGAGTTTTGGTTTTGTAAAGGAAGTCATTTGAAGTTTTCAAAACATATGAATTGTTAAACCTTAGAGAGGCATATCATTAGTGAACACAATTCTAATCATAAGCAGCCTGCTGTTTCAACAAGACCAAATTGAAGAAAAATTGACAAGTCATGTCATTGCACAGGCAGAAGAAAAGGTGATTGTTTTTCAAAGGGTGCTAACCTCCATACTCACAGAGATTATCTTTCAAATAACTTGTCATAAGTTGACCAAGGCAGATGGTGACATTTCAGTTCTCCTCAGAAAAAGCAGTGCAATAAGGCAGTGAAGAGCTCCTTCACAAGAAACATAAAGAGCATCTCTCCTTGTTTCACTCTCATGCATCATCCCCTGTTTTTTCTTTTACCCACAGTCAAAGAAGAAAGCTCAAAGAGACCTAGCACTTGCATCTACAGTCAAGCAAAACCTGTCACCTAATTAGATTTGCATTGCAGGCAAGATTTTGGCATAATACCCAGAGCAAAAATGTGTTTGATCTAGTTTGCCTCTTACAAACAGGTACACAAGCTCATCAAGTACAAAAAGAGTTTTGGCACAATGTTTCAGGTTCTGGAAATCATCAAAGGCAAAATCTAAGTGCCACTGCCCCAAAAAGAGACATTTCTTCCTCTAAGCAAGGAACAGTCAAAAGTTTCAAAGGACATCTTATCCACAAGTATGATCTCAGTTTGTGAAAACTTTGAAAAGCATGGAAAGAAGATCAGCTGGTTTTATAAATCATTGAAGGCCAATTCCATATGCCACTGTCACTAGGAAAGCAAATTCCTTATGAAATCAGGTCAAAACCACTATGCTGTTACATTTTGAATAAAGGAAAAGCTGTTAGAAGAAAAGGCCCTTCTGATAGACCGAGAACAATAACAGCTCAGGCAAATACAACTGAATGTCAGCACCCACAGCCAGGAGACAAGCTTGAAGGACACCTAGCAGATGAAATCAGTTTTACAGTGAGCTTTATCACCTATAAAGCATCCAGAAAAGACACTTTAGTGTCAAGTTAAAAAGGGGTCTTGATCTCAAAACAAACTCTGCCATCATAGTCAAAAGGAAGCCAAGAATTTGTCAAAAGGCCATCCCCCACATTCAAAAAGAAGCTCAAATATCTCATCACAGAAAATACAAAGGGATAGTAAAATTGCATGGTTGTTGAATCATAATACCTCTGCCACAGTGAAATTAGGGTTAAGGAGCGCCCGGGCAGTTCGGTTCAGAATGTGTTTCTAACAAAATGGAGATGAAATTTACAAAAGTGAGAGAGGTTTTTGTCCCTCATAGGTTCAAGAAGAAAAACCTTCTTCAGTTTCTACACAGGTATCATGGTTTATGATAAATGTGAAAAATACAGATGTCACGGGAGAATTTCTGCACTAGGATTCATCATTTTGACCAGTGATGGGACAGTCAGATTTTGAACAGCCAAATGGACTCCAAATAAAAAAATTCAAGTTGATATGGAAAATAGACTTCCATAGCTTTCCGATGAGCCATCTCGGGCCAAATTCCGACAAAAGGAAGGCATCCAAAAGTAGCCTGCAATCAACACTATGTTTTTCTGCACCAGCATACACCATTTTTGACCAGTGATGGGACAGTCAGTTTTTTAAGGCTCAAATGGACACCAAATGAAAAGATTCAAGTTTTTCTGGAAATTATACTTCCACATATTTCCAACGAGCCATCTCACGTCCAATTCCGACACCGGGAAGGCATTCAAAAATGGCCTACAAACAGCTCGATGCATTTCTGCACCAGGATTCACCAGTTTTGACCAGTGTTGGGAGAATGAATTTTTGAACAACCAAATGGACTCCAAATGGAAAAATTCAAGTTGTTATGGAAATTATACTTCCACAGATTTCCAACGAGCCATCTCGCGCCCAATTCCGGCACCGGGAAGGCCTTCAAATTGGGCTGGAAAGTTGCGCGACATGTTCAGAATCTGCGCGACGCGTTTAGGCCGAAAATTTCCAAAGGAATGAACTGATGCGCGACGCGCCTGTAGCATCAGTTACAAAATTGCCTAAAAAGCCTTAAAAAATATTTTTGGAGGCTGCTCAAGCTTGTCTAAAAGTTCATCATCAATTTTAAAAGTATTTATGCACCTCCATGACCTTTGTCAAGAAATGTTGGGCAGTGCAAAAAGGTTAAGAACCACAGTTTAACCACAGTTTGGATGTTGGGTAGAAAACGAAGTTTGCTGTTGGCTAGAGGTGAAACTTCAAAAATGAGTGAGTTTGCATTAGCATGAATATCAAATGAAACTGCCCACAAGCTGTGATAAAAGAAACAAGAGCACAATGTGATTAAAGGGTTAACAATAGGTCAGTTTTTAGACAGCAGTAGCCCTCATATACATTTTTGATCTTTCAAAAAGAGTTTCTTCTATTTTATCAAAGGGAGAAAACAAAGTCTTAACTTCAGTTCCTTATAGCATATCCTGTAAGTAAAGGTCATCATTTGCATTCAAAGGTAGGGCAAAGCTGGTATAAAGAAACAGTGGGGTATAGAGAAGGAAGTTTTTGTTTGAAGGGGAGTTTTTACTGTTGAAGGTTGCAGGCCTTGCTACTACATCATAAAAACAACATAAGCCCTTTTTCCCTATATTATGAACAGTGACTTTAACTGTGTTGATCATGTTGAAATATGTTAGTTGAAAGGCATGACAAAGGAGTAGAGTTCTGCTTAAAAGAAACCTTGATTGATTGATTACTGCAAGATCACCTTCTTCTTCAAAGGACAAAGGTTTCTTATATTTGCAAAGCATCAAAGGGCTTGGTTGAAACCTTTGAAGCATTTCCAAGATCTGTCACCTTTGCTCTATGGACAGTGAAATTGATTGTGTGTCTGCACTTAAGGTAATTGTGTGTATAGTGTGAACTTTGGTGGTTGATTAGCATACTTAGACAAAGCAGGATTTTAATCATTGCAAAATCTACCATGGGAAAGGATTAAGATGTATTGAGTGACCTCTTAAAAAACTCACAAGGACAAGGTAATTTTGACACTTCCCACAGCAAATTCCTCCTAACAGTCTGTCCTTCTTTCCACTGTTTGGTCTCTTATTGAGAATTTCTGTTGACAGAGATACATTCAAGGTAGTAGGCCTTTTTTCTGAAAGAGAAAGGGTTCTTTGTATTGTAAGGAAATAGGGTGCAATCATCCAAATACATTGTCTCTCTATAAAAACAGTGAATTGACACAGTTTGACTCCAGGAAGGCAGTTTACACACAGTGAGGCAGTTGGTTTCTTCCAAAGCATAGTTAGGTCAAAATGCCTCCAAAGCAAGACAACAGGAGCAACATGACAGTGGTGAAGATCAGCAGAAGCAGGAACGAGAGGAGGATAGTGCTGAACAGCAGCAGCTCAGCAGTTTGAGCAACAACATAAGGATGATGATCAAGAACAGCAGTTTTAAGGAGCGCCCGACACGGAAAGAGAAGAAAGACATATCAGCCCTTGATATTTTGGCATCAGATTCGGAGCATGTTGCTATGGACCCTTGAGGGTCATGCATGCCAATTTTGGGCCTATTTTGGCAACTTTTTGTTTTTCGGCATTTTTTGGGTTTTTAGTCAAAAACTCATAATTGCGCCGTTTCAGTTCGAGGATTTGTCAAGGGAGGAGGATGATACCGATGGATGCCATAATTCCATGAGCAGGTCTCCAGCGATTTTCAGGGCATTTGAAGATCAATCGCCCCCTCAAATTGGCGAAAAACACCCTCATTTTGCACATTCTGCCCGCCATATCAGCAGTCTGCTATTTTCTGGGTTTTTTCACACAGGTACAGTTTTGGATGACTTCCGGACCTCGGATTGGGTTGGTTCCAGTTGCGCCGGAAAGTGCACATAGAGAGCTTTCCAGCAAGCCCTCATGAGCCTCATTTAGACATCGGGAAGGCTGCCTATTGCATCCAGCAAGTCAGGGGACCTTTTTCAGGCATAAATATGAGGTATTTTTGTAATTTTTGAACTCCAAAAATCTGCTTTTCCCAAATGTGCGTTAAGCTATTTTTATCCTTGGGAAATGATGTAAAGTCAATATAATTTCCGTTTTTAGCAGTTTTTTAGATATTTTATGGGATATTTTGTGCCTTGGGCTTTGCAAAGCCTCAAGGACAAGTTTAGATATTTTGACTTGGCTAATGGGATAGCTAGTTGCTCCATGAGGTTTTCCTTCCTCAAGCCTATTTATTCCATGGGTTTCATTGTAAATCAGAGGCTGAACTTGAGAGAAGAATTAATACATTGGTCATATGAGCTTTGAAGAATACACTTGAGTTATGATTTTTGGACTGCCTCTTGGATGCTTTTGAGGAATGGTGAAAGCTTGTTGATGGATTCCTTGTCATGGTAGAATGGTATAGTGCTTCTTAATGTGTTTTGTCTTCTAGTTCTCATTCATATTACATATTTCTTGCTGCTATAGATCAGTAGAGATTGATTTTGAGATATGCCCATGGAGGCACCTCAAAATCCCTGAATCTTCATAGCTTGATGTTTTCTTCTCCCTTATGTTATGCTAAAGAATTCTTAGCTGCTCTTTAGTAACCTAAGGTATTGTTGCTAAGTTTTATTTATAAGTTCTATGTATGTTGAGTAGGATGTATGGTTTGCCCTACCTACCTATTAGCTGCCCATAGTTCTGTCCATAAAACTTTCTCTTTGATTGATTTGTTGATCATCTTGTTGAACCAAGGAGGCCTAGTCCCGATCTAGCCCTTTGCCTAAAACTATGAAATCTTGTTTGTCAAAGTGCCCAATGACTTAGAGACTATGTTTAGGTGTTCCGGCGTAGTTTATGAGTTGTTAGTTTGTCTTATATGTTTTCCCCAAAGTCTGATAGCCATTTCCCGAAGTTAGAGGGTCTTATACCTCTATGTATGGCTGGAATGTTTGATTTCTATGTATTAATTAGCTTATAGTTATACTTAGCATGATTAATGGCTTGCTATTACATGTTTATTGTCTGCTATTAACTAGTTACACTTGAAATCCCTTTGTTTTTCACCAACTTGTTGTCCATTTAACCCATTTTGCCCAAAGATCCCTTCCACCGTGAATCAAATCGGCCCTACAGCAGCTTTACATCATCACCTCATAGCTTCCTTGACCTGTTTGACCCCATAGCCCAATTTATCTACATCTTGTTATCCAGTTTATGTATTTGATCAGTTTCATCCCTCACAAACTTAAAAAACTAAAAAAACCAAAAACACACTTCATAACTAGCCTAATATCAGAACACCGCAAGTAAAACACACCGACATCTTTTACACATATAGAGAGAGCCCTCTCTGAGTCCAGGAAGGCTAGGTCCTTGGGCTCCAAAGCTTGGTTTGATGTTACATCGTCATTTGGCTAGCCAATCGGCCAAATCACAGGACCCTAACACTTTGCAGAGGCTAATCATGAGTCGGAGATGGAGGTTCCTCGATAATCTTGCATCCGAAAACATTGCTGCTGTCATCCTTCCCAGCGTCGAGTGCGTCCTCCCTGCCAGTGTGCGCCATCTTCATGCTTTGCTCATTCTGTGGAATGGGAGGGGAAGTGGCAGGAGCTACCACTTCGCTAGGGAGACCAGAACCCAGAGGGGAAAGCAGAGAGACAGAACGGGGCGCAGCATGATTAGGGATTTCTTCACGGAGGGTCACCGTGATATAGGTAGTGAGGATGGAATTGGAGGAGGTGTAGTCGAACCTGAGTTTAGCTCGCTGCGAAGTTTGCCGAATGGTGGGTCGAGCACTACTAAGAGAGACAGGGGGGGGAGAGCTTCTGCTGGGAACGTGAGCTAAGGAAGGAGAGGGCAGAGCGACATCAACTGAAACATCGACAACACCTCTAGTGTGGCCACGACCTCTTCCTCTTTCACCGCGCGGGCCTAGAGTGTGATCGTGATCTTCATCTGCAGAGTAGGAGCTTGTGCCAGGACTGGGAGGGGGGTGAAAGAGACCTCAGCTGAGACCTCGCCTGCTCCTCATTATTTCGTGGAGACAGGGCATGTTGACAAGAAATTGACTAAGGGGTCCAGGGCGGAGAGGGCTGGCAGGGGAAGCAGGGGGAGAGGAGAAGGACTGGTCGTCACTGAGGTTAGCAGAAGGAGCTTGAAAATGGCAGAAGAGACCACCTCGCTAGTTAGTCCCGACGCTGGAGAGAGAATTGAGGCTGCAATGCGGACTGTGTGAGAAATGAAATCCCAGAAGAGGTTCGAAGCATGCGTGTAAATAGCAGCGCCGCCCCGTGTTGGTCTTCACACTGGCATCTGCAGAACCTGGAGCACAAATTCCTTGCAGAGGAAATGGCGAGCCTTCTGAACGAGCAGTGTCGTTCGAACTATCACGAATGCGCTCCATTGCAAGAAGAACCTCCATAATCGAATGCAGGGTGAGAAGACCAAGGTGAATAACTGTCGTGCGAGCTGGAGAGTAATGAGATTCATAAATGCAGGTGCCGGGAGACATGTGGGCTGCCCTGTCAAACGCCGTTGGGAAGAGCGCAGGGAGCCACATCCTGTCCAAACCATCAAGCATCTGCATCCAGAAAGGAAAATGAATGCATTAACTGATACAGTGGCTAACATTGTATTAGATAGACATTTGCGTAATTTGTAAAAATCATCATCACATGACAAGATCCATATAGGAAAATAGATGTATACATATATCGAATGTTTGCATCAGTGTGCATCATAAGTTCAAAAAATATGTGTGTTTCGATTACATCCCGAGACAACATGTCTCTCAAAAATATGCAAAAATAAAACCTAGGTGTCTACTTGGCATGACGCTCATGATAGCATGTCACTGCCCGTACAAGCCGCCTCAGCAAGCGGTGAACTCTGTTTGACACCCCTGCAATGTGTCTCTGGTATGTACGAGGAACATCATCAAATCGCCCATAGTCCTAGATCCTATGGGAGATTCCCTCCAAATTACGTATGATTTCCTCCTCCTCGCCTCTCTCACCATGAGGGGCAATATCAAAGTCGCGAGGGATTCGCCTCACTATCGAGGACATACCTGTAGGTCTCTCTGGGCCAACATCTGAAAATACATGGATTTAATGTCTAAACATACATAACCAAAAAAATCATAATACTCATGAAAATAAAAAATGAGTCTTACTAAGTACTTCATTCCAATCCTCTTCTGCTAGGAGTGGGAGATCTGCATCACCAGTGAAATCTATTCTAGAGTAGGGCCAATCCTCCACGACGATCAGTTGTCGGCAGAGCCACTCAAAGAACTCTGGTCTCCAGGACATCTGTTGACTGACCCCTGACCTTGGCATCAGAGCTGCCCAATGGGCCATCCATGACTCCTGTGATGGTGGTGTCAGGAATATCACCTCCTGATGCTAGAAGATTGGTATTCGTTCCAAGATGAATGATACCAGAATAGATCCGTAACCAAACTGCTTCAGTTTTCCTTTCTTTCACTTTGTTAGTTGACGTTTCATGTTGATTTTCACTACCTCTGCCCAGTTGTAGAGGGTCAGTGTCATGTAATCCACAGCAAGAAGTAGTTGTGTCTTTGTGGCCTCGTGCGGCATCCACAATCCTGCAACTCGTGTGATGGTGTGCAACACTACCTTTAGTGTCGAGTCCGGAATAGTCTGGATATCCACTTTTTCGCTTCTCGATCCTTTCCTTGCCCCTGAACACACCCTATCAATCACCATACTCATGTTCTCCATTGTGGGCTGGGTGCCGGTAAGGATTGGTACTGCCCCACTCCGTGACAGCCCTGTTATGAAATAACCATCTGAAACTTCAATCTCGAGTTCTTGATCATGAATAATGAACTTTTCCTCATCAAATTCCCAGACACTGATCAAGTATTGCAACATCTCTGGTTGAGTTCTGAGGCATGGTGTCATGAAGAATTTCTTCATCCCACAATCACTAAGAGCCTCCATGCATCTTTCATTTTCCATGGCAAGTTCGTCTTCTTCACTGTGTTCTCGTTCTTTCCATTCTATCACCATTTTGACACTTTACACCTGCAAAGACATTCATATGACTGTCATTAGATGAATTCAAAGTTATTGTTTGTTTAAAATGGGTGTGTTTGTCTACATTTTCATGCTAAAATCGTGCGTTGCGATTGGCACGACTGTTTTAGAAACAGTCGCGCCAATGGGCGTGCCCCAGTTCAAAATTTTGGTCGATTGGCGCGAGTCCATGCCTCATACCCACGCTAACTATCGCGCCCTAGATTTTTCCAAATCCTCCCATAAACACATAAAATTGGGTTTGCAAGTAATGAAAAAGGAATCAAAATGTAGGAAAGGATGTTAGCTCTTACGTAGAACTGACAGATTCAAGATTGGTCTTCCAGATTGCCCGCTATTACCGCCGCAAAATCACAATGTAAAAAGGGTAACTATTTCTCACAAGAGGTAAAAGTGAAAAGTAATTATTTTTACCATTTTTGGCATTTTATAACTTTTCAAAACCCTAATTGGGTTTTAAGACATATTTTTCGATTATTTCACTATGTTATTTCGAGAAATGGGTTTTACGTGCGTCTCTTGTGCAGCGACAGTTTTTTTTAACGTAACGACGATGAAGTAACGTGTTGTATTTTATACTTTTTCGGACTCGGTAAAAACACAAAAAATTCACTGTTGGATTCATCTTTCAGCTCTTTTATGACTCTCTAAAACTAAAAATATTGCCAAGATTCTTGTTGTTTTTAACTCGTTAAATGGCTATGAAATGATATCTACCTGGTATACGTTTACCCCTTTTTCGGGCTGGGATGGATTGTTTACAAAAAAAGAATACCTTAGCCTATCTCGACTAAGAGCTTCTCTCAAACATCATTTTCTACCTTTTTGGATCTGAGGGACTATTTACGAAAAGGGATCTGCTAGAGTTTTATTTTTCCTCTTCTTTTCAAACTTTCTAAACATGAAAAGATGCCAAGTTCTTCCTTTGTCAAACTTGTTAAACCATGATGACATCGGAAATCGTCACCATGACGTAACCGAGTTCCTCCTTCCTAGGGCTCGTAAAATTTATTAGCATGTATTTTTCCAAAGGAAAAACTTGTATAACAAGCATATGCTATCCCCTTCAAGATTTTTTCTCAAAAATAATTGGGGTACTCCCCGGAAATGGTGGGGGAAAATGGAACCAGTCCACAGTCGTGTTGGTAGTATGTTTCTCTTGAACATGACAGTCATCTACATTCGTGTCGGGTTGGGGACATCTCATTTTTTCATTTTCGCATCCATGGTTTTGGGTAATATGTTTTGACCTCTCATCTGCTCTTTGCCACATCATCATGACCTCAGATCCCTTGATGTCAAATACTACCAAATCCAGAGTCGTGTCGTTGATATCTTCAAGTGAAGTTTACCTTTGCAGTTTTCAACCTCCCTCTGATCCTCTATTTGGTCTTGATTCACTATCATCATGCTCCTCTTCCTCGTGTCAAAGATGTGGGAAACATTATGGCCCTCCTTCGACTGGGTCACTTCCTATCGACTTCAGCTCATTATCCAAGAATTTGATCTAGAGACTCCCTTCTGGTACCTTGGAGCTTGCATGCCTCAATGGAAAGTTCTTCGCATTCAACGAAAGGTCCACATCATCGGCCTTCGATCAAGTGATTCTATGGGTGTTCGACGTCAGATCCCTGTTCACATTCTATGGATTGTATCTATTGTACCTTGAGATCCATTTTCATCATTGGTGGTTTCTCTCATGCCTGTTAATAGCTTTCATCATTGGTTGGTAATCACATGAATTTCTTGCATGTTTGACTTCAACTCACATATTCGCATGCTTGAATTTGTACTTGTTCAGGTCGAGATGGAATGCAAGACCCTGGGTTTTGTCTAATAAGATCCAGGTTGTGATATATTTTGGTTTATCATGACTATATTCATGACTCTTTTTTGGATGGCTGCGACCATACCTGAGTCTATTTGTTGATCCTTACTACTGGATGGTTGTTTCCATACCTCGGATCTCAGTTTTTATGTACTCTATTATGGATGGTTGCGCCCATGACACATGTTCATGTATCAAAGATATCAATTGTATTTGTACTTTCAGGTCTTCCAAAAGCGGTGTTTGGTTCGAGTGCATTCTCGTAAAGCATTTCACCCCTCCCTCTCTCTCAGACCTCATGCTTTAGGGGTGTTTGTTACACAACATTTTTTCACCATCCCTGCAATCCCCGTATCACACATTGGAGGACCATTATTGTGACTTATATGAAGTGTCATGCCTTGCAACAAGCATCATTGCATCTCTTGCCCTTAGGAGAACACTTTCTCTATTGAAAATTCCCAGAGCAGATCAACAAAAACACATGCTTTTTGGTTGGCGCTGGTAGACCGTTATGGCCTCGCACCAATGAGGAAAATTAACACTAGGTCCTGCTCCCATTGGCACCCTTTCCTAGTGAACTACCCGTGCTAAGTTGTTTTTGGAATTTTTTTTAAATATAGAGGAGAATTTTCCATGCTAACAACTTCATGGGCAAGTCAACTTGGGTGGTTCGACTGAATAAACACAAACACCCTCCTTTGGCCTCTTGTTTCCACCTTTTGGGGGAACCTCCCAAAGGATAAGGCCTCCCTTCCACCATTGTAGGGATCCCAAACTCCTCCTCTTCGTCTATAAATAAACCTATCTCTCATTGATGAACTAGCTGAACAACAGAATAGCTGAAGAGGAATTGTTGAACATTTTTTTGGTGAGATAGAGCAGAGAAATATACCTTTGTCGAGAGAGAGCTTGGGCTTGTGTCCTCACCTCATCCCAATTCCCCAATGAACCTTCGAGACGCGCTTCAACTGAAACCGCTGAAGGAGGCTGCGATGCCAAGGCTCCAGTTGTAATCTCTTTATTTCCATTAATATATACATGACTAATGTCTGGTTCCCATCTTGTGTTAATATGGTTTATTTTACGCAATATGTTTAATCTTCCTTGACTGATTAGCTAGTTATGAATACAATTATTGTCTTGTATTCTACTCTCGTCCTTTGATATTTGTATAGGCATCCAAGTACCATTGTTGAAGGATCGTGACCTGCCGAGGTAGAGATTAAGAGGTCGCCACTGCTACAACTGTGGCAATCGTGTTGGACTATAGGTAGGACAATCTATCCCAAAATTTTTCATTCTTTAACTAGGAACCAACACATTAGCTTGTTCCCTTGTTTCTATACCCACTCTAGGGCTAGAGGGATCGTCTCTATCTGTAGAGAGGATTTACCTACAAAAAAAAATGTGACCAACACCTCTAGCCAAGATCAAAGCCCCTTGAGGGTCTGTTTTGCACTAGAAGAGATGCTCTTGGTGGTCATGGGAAAATGACCTCATAAAACATAATTTTGATAAAATAATTTGGAGTTCATAAGAGGGAGTGATGGAGTCCAAGATGGAGGTGGTGAAGGTGCACTTTCCTGTAGATTCAAATAGCCCTGCAATAATCGCATGCATACATTCATTTATCATTGACAAAAAAAAACAACTAGTAGTGGAAAATATGAGTTGAATGGGAATGATATTTAATCTATGCCAAAATTTTGATTTAATCAACAAACAAACTTCTAAGCTACAACAAGGAAATGAAACATAAGATAACCAAACTATTCTTATTCCAAGAAATCATAAACACAATGTTTTTTGGTTGTGCTTGTAAATCCTTATACTCATGCTCCCATGAGAGAGATGATGTAGAAGTTGCAATCACATAGTTTGATGATTATTCTTCTACTAAAATTCCATAAACTAAACAAAAGTATAAAACTAAAATAAATATACAAGTACACAAGAGGGACCTAAGCCATTGGGTTGGTCCCAAACCCAAGATCCTCATCCCTTTGAAACTAACTCAATGATGAATCAAATAGTATATTCTCATTATCATTAAAGTCTAATACATCACATAACAATAAAAAATAATAATTCTTGAGCTCAATGGCTACTTAGCTGAAAATAAAACTTGAATCCTAATGAGATCTTCTACATGTTTATTTATACAAGAGGGTAACTACTAATAGCTCCCTAGAAAATAGGAATATTTTCTTCTACAACTCGATAAGAGTGGATCTTTGCTCCTCATGACTTTCAATCTCGTGGCTACCAATGAACTCGAGCTGATGAGATAGATTTTGATGTGATCTTGGGTTGATTGAGGGAGTTAAGGAGGTGGAAAACCTCCTAGAGTCTCTCCTTGTTGTCTATTCTGGCCCCTTACATAGAAATTATCTCAAAATTATCTCCATTTCTTGAAATTAAACCACATTAGGCTATATGATATGACAAACATCTTTTACCCTTCTCACTAAGCATAATATAACAAAAAATATAAATAAATGTGAGAAAGGGATAGTTCTAAAGCTGGAGGATGGAATTATGACCCTTTATAATGTACCTATTAATGAGCCTCATCATCAACCTCCTAGGTCACCTTAAGGAACCAGAATCGGCACGACACCACTACACAGAGTTTCTGCACCCACTATAGAACACCCAAGAGCCATCCAAACCTTTCAGGTGGATATAACCTGAGACAAACTAACTTTTTTGTTTATTAATCCCCCATTTTCTCCCTTAATATGGGAAAGAGTGCGGCTCAAACCCTCCAGTCGCTCCCATAGCATGGGAATCCATGCGATTAGAGACTTTTGCAGGTAGTTATGAGACCACGACCTTGATTTTTGTGCCACTTATTCAGGCCCAGGGCTCAGGTCACTTCCCATAACTCCATGAGACATCCATAACCAAAATATAACAACATAATAAATATATAAATGCAATCACTTGAATAATTAATTGACTAAACCCCTACAAGCCATGATTGGTGTTTCTTCAAAAATGTCATAAATATGTAATCTACAAGTTTAAACAAAAAAGATGAGAATAGGGGTCTCATACTTATTTGAGATTCAATAAGAGGCATTGTTCCCTTATCACGATAGTTGCAGTATCATCTATGAGGTCATATATTCATGTTAATTCATTTACAAATTAAAACATGATGAGAACTATACATCATCACTGTCATAAAACATGTCCATAACCATCATTTAACCAACAAAAATAATATGGATACAACAACCATAGAATACACATAGAAAATATTATATTACTTATGAGATAACAAGGGAAAATAACCTCTTATTAATGTATGAAAAGGCCAACCAGGTTTGGGACTTCAATGTTCCATCCAAACATAGTTAGTTGAAACAAATATTTCTTTCATCCAATCACCATTGTGCTATATTCCAAGCATGAAAGTGGGACACATAACCAAAATAAACCAAGGCTTCTCAAGGCTACACCACCTCGCCCTCATCAATAGAACCAATATTTAATGCAATCCACACCAGATCACTATGCCAAAACAATAAACATGTAACATCAATCTTTACCATGATCTCCACCATAGCACTAGGCCAAAACAAGCATGGATGCCATCGGATTTCTTCACGTACACCGTGAGTAATTTTCATATCTCCTAGTCTCTAGGCTTTACCGCAATCCACAGTCTGATCTAGGGATCACGAGGCCATGATCGAGACACTAGTCTATGGGCTTTACCGCAATATACACTGGATCACTAAGCCCTAATCGAGACTCCACCCTCCAATATTTACCGTGTATCCCATCTTATTATTACTAGGGTTGATGGAGAGAAACCACCTCTAGTATTTACCATATATCCTGTCCTTCACCAAATAAGGATTCCTATGCCCACCGAGGCACACAATACTTGGCTTTACCGCAACCCACAGTCCGGTTCATGGGTTACTAGGATAATGGCTTTACCGCAAACCATGGTCTAGTTTATGGATCACTAGGTCATGTGTTCTTTCATTCAAAGATCTACCTCACTCGATTTCGAATCCATCTGGAAATCCATCTTAACCAAAACATGAGAACCCCATCACACCATGGTTATCCGGAAATGGAAAGGCTGGGATGGAAACACTATCACACCTAGAAAAACCCATTCCAATGACAACAAGAGAACTAAGAACACACATGAAACACCATCATTAGGGGGATTTTAAGGTCCAAAATGGGTCTCCTAAGGAAATCATAAAATAATAGTGGAAATAATAAAATAATATTAGATTAGATCATCAAATTTTAGAGGGAAAAAAAGAAAATTTATTTTTTCAACTCGTATTTTTAATTTATCTCCCTATGGGTTTACAAAAATTTCAAGAAAAAAAACTCAATGGGTGTAAAATTTGTTTCTTCATCCAAGGAGTACCCATGTTCCATACTTATGATGGACCCTGTTATATGAAAAATGAGAAATACATGAAAAACATGATTACGATCACATTTTTTCATGTATTTCTCATTTTTTGTGTAGTAGGGTCCATTAAAAGTATGCAACATGGGTAATCCTTGGATGAGTATATACTTTTCATCCAGCGAGTACTCACGCTCGAAATTTGAGTAAAACCTTAGGGAGATAAGTTGAAAATACGAATTGAAAAAGTAGTTTTATTATTTTATTATTCTTGAATCTTTTTACTTTTTTACTCCAAAAATGGTGAATCATCCCCCATGGTTGACATCATCATATTGAATCCTATTTGTTCTTATAAAGGTTATTTTAGTTGTACATATTTCTTAGGAGGCCCATTTCAGACCTCAAAATTCCCCTAATGGCATGGAAAATCTAGCAAGGAAACCACACATTCAAATCGATACCTGCAAAAAATATTGTTGTAGTTGATTCATCTTGCTCTTCCTTGCTTGATCTTTGCTTCATCTTTCCTTATTTTTCCTTTCTTGATCTCATGCTTAAATTCTCCAAGAAAAATCTAAGTGTCCAAGAGTGTAAGTGAGAGAGAATAGAGAGACAGCTCCAAAACTTAACAGACAAAAAGGTACCAATTGATCCTTACAAGCCTTTTTATTAATGATGCCTCTATTTTCTTCATTTTCCATTATTCTCATTCATTTTCCTTCTCACATGAAACTTGTGACCTTTCACCTTCCTTTTCTCCTAATTCCCATTATTTTCATAAATAAAATTCCAATTATTGCTACTTTTCCTTTCCAAAGCCTTTTCCAATTTCCTTTAGCCATAATAACCAAAATGAACACCCACAAGAATGTTTTACCCAGCATTCAACTTGGAATAAGTGTCCTATAACTGTGGTTAGTATTTTTCCTTCATTAACTTTTATTACATGGATTTTCACCACGATTGTTATACAACTCTCCCCCTTTGGGTAACACCATCCTCAGTTTTCAATGACACCTACAACCAACAAGAATGTTTTAAGCACAACTGTTATAGCATCATTTCTCACCTTCACATGATTCATGATTGCTTTGATGGTTTTGGGCACCCATTCCTATAGACTTGGACAAATTCACTAAAAAACAGTGTAAAAATCCCCATACGCGACTATGCCCGTACTTTTCCGCTGCAAGTGGTATGCACATGTAGGTCCACGAGATCTTTCTCCTCTGCGCATGCCATTAAAATCATTAAAAAATATATAAAAAATCCCTATTTTCGGGCTGGGTTGATGGTTACTCCAGTAGTTCAACCACCCCAACACGTGGCCAACTGTTTCCAACTGATTGAAACTACTTGAGGGAGTATAAAAGCCCCTCATGTGCATGGCCTAAGGGAGAGAGAAATTTTATAGACATTATACTCTGTTGGAATCCCAATTCAAGTCTGATTCCCCGTGCCTCCTGCACTTTCCCAGATTTATACAGGAAACCCTTGTTTCTTGGAGATGTTCATCCATTTATATGCCATCTCGAGTGCACAAGTCTTGAAAGTTTCTTAGCGAGGCAAGGGCGGGACGAATCCGGACGACGGTCTGCTCAAAGATCACGGAAGGATTCAGGTGATCTCTCCACTCTTTATCTCTGTACATGCTATTTATAATAATGTATACCCATGCTGCTCTCGAAATAAATGTGTTAGTGTATGCTTATATGTATGAGAATATTTGTTATACAAGCATTCATTATGATTTATTTAACATTTTATATGAACTTACCTTAACATTTAGAGTAGATAGACGTTGTACAACCAGTCCTTCGTGTTTTTTCTTCTGCTTTCAAAGTTAAGTGAAGGGAAGACGGTTGATGGGGTTTGAACCCTCGCGGGATCGTCTTCAACCGTAGGACCTACGGTAACTTTCTCATTCTACTCATTTAGTTTCTTTCTCAACGTGCATGGTTGTGTGTGTGAGTCTCTCGTAAGTAGCACACGCTCTCAAGAGTAAGTGCTGTAACCCAACGAACCTCTAGGGTGAAATTCCCCGAAACAACAACATACTTCCCATGGAGCTTTATAACTTAACTCATTGCATTATTTACAATGACCACCCCGCTGAAAAGAAAACCAACATGGAAAAATAACACATGACACCCATACTTCTTATTGGAGCATTATAACACAACTCATGGAGGTATTTACATCCATATGCATATGTACTATACCAAAACATATTCCAAATCATACACCAAAACATCATACCAAATTTTTTTTTCCTCAAATAGCAAACAATGAAGGATACATAGCCAGCATTTGATCCACCATCTCCCATGTAGCTTCATCAAGCCCAAAGTGCTTCCATTGTACTTTAAACTACTCGATTTCTCAGTTAGGGAGCATGAACATATTTCTCTACAATATACATTGTGATTCCCACTAGAATTCTCCTTTTGGTTCCATCTATAATACAGTCTAGTCAATCACATGATCAGCATATTTAACATACATTTTAAGAAATAACACATGGAAAACATCATGTACTTTCATTGTTGGAGGTAATGCAAGTCAATATTATATTAGCCCAATCCTTTCAAGAATATTGAAAGGTCCACAAAACTATGGTGCCAACTTGGCACATGATCTAATCTGCAAGGAGCGCTTCTTGGGCTTGATGTGAAAGTACACCTTCTCCCCAGTCTGAAACTCAAAATACCTATTTCGATATGAATATATATTCTTCTTGTCATGTGTTTCTTTCAGGTTCTTCTTAATTACCTACATTTCTTGTTCCATTTTCACCAACATTTCTGGTCCAATCAACACCATGTTAACTGGATCACTCCAACCGATGGGAGTATTGCAACCTTGTCCATACATTTCCTTAAATGGAATCATCTGTAAAGATTCTTGATACCCATTTTTTTAAGCGAACTCTACCAATGGAAGATACTCTTCCCACTTTTGTTGTTGATGCATCACATACATCCTCAACATTTCCTCCAAGATATTGTTGACCCTCTCAGTATGTCCATCTATATGTGGATGATAATTTTTACTAAAGGCCAACTTTATAACTAATCCTACAAACAACTCCTTCCAAAACATGGAAACGAAATTTGCATCCTTGTCTAACATGGTCTTCCTTGGAACACCATACAATCTGACCACATCTTTGATAAACACAAGTGCCACATAAGTAGCTGAATACATAGTCTTCACTGGAATGAAGTGTGCACCCTTTTTCAACATGTCCACAACAACCATGATGGAATAATGTTGCCTATATTTTCTGGGAAAACATGTAATAAATTCCATGGAAATTACCTCCCATTTCCACTCTGGAATTGAAATCAGCTGTATTAGTCCACCTAGATTTGTACACCTTGCATTGACTTGTTGATAATCCAAGCATTTAGCTTCGAACTCTCCTACATCTTTCTTCAAATTCAGCCAATAGTAAAAAAATTTCACTATTGTCAGCGTATTCTGATAGCATGGGTGAATTGAATACGGTCTCACATGAAACTCCCTCAATATCACCTTCTTGAGTTCACTCTTGTTTGACACATATATCTTGTATCTAAACCTGATCAAGACATAACTTGTGAGACGATAGTCGACATCCTGTGCTTCTACTTATGTACCAATACATGTACTTGTACATGTACCTATACTACTACATGTACCTGTACTCTTCTGCAATCTATACCTAAGCTCCATATGCCTGACATCCTGCTGACCTACCTGCAAGATCCTATCTTGTAGATCTATCCCATAGGAACTCATAGTTGTTATATGATTCACCTATATATGCCTACTAAGAGCATCTGCAACCATGTTCTATTTACCTTTAATATACTTTATCTCGAATTTGAACTCACTGATAGTTTCCAACCATCTAGCTTTCCTAGTGTTTAGATTCGGTTGGTAAAATAGATAACGCAAACCAGGGTTATCACTCATCAGTACAAACCTCTTTCCAAGAAGATAGTACCTCCACATATTTAATGCATGGATGATCGTTGCTAGCTTAAGATCATGTGTCAAATAATTATGTTTGTTCTCATTTAATTTTCGTGACTCATAGCACACTGCCTATTCTTCTTGCATAAGGAATCAACAAAGTCCCCTCTTACAAGCATCTATACATACCACAAAATCTTTGTCCACATATACAATATTTAACACTGGAGCATTTGTCAAAAATTGTTTTAATTGTTCAAAACTTGTTTCACATTCCTTTGTCCATTCAAATTTCTCACCTTTCCCTTGCAATGATGTAATGGGATATGAAATATATGATAATTTCTTGATGAACCTCCTATAATAACCTACCAACCCCATGAAGGACTCTGCCTCTTCCACGTTTCTCTAGGAGCCGCCCACTCTATGATAGCCCTTATCTTCTCTCGGGATCCACCGTTATGCCTTCCCGGGAAACCACATGCCCCAAGTAATGTACCTCTATCTGAAAGAAATTGCATTTACTAAGATTAGCATACAACTAATTCTCTCTCAGCAATCTCAACATGGTTGTTAAGTGCTCGACATTCTCTTCCTCATTATTGGAATATATCAGGATGTCATCAATGAATACAATAAAAAATTGTCCAAATAAAACCGCAACACACTATTCATCAAGCACATAAAAGTAGTTGGAGCATTAGTCAAACTGAATGGAACTACAACAAACTCATAATGCCCATACATGGTCTGGAAATATGTCTTGTAAATGTCCTCTTCCTTAATGTGTATGTGATGATATATGGATCTCAAATAAATCTTTGAGAACATTGTTGCTCCCTTCAACTGATCAAACAAGTATTCAATCATCAACAACAGATACTTGTTCTTAATGGTCACTTTGTTCAACTGTCTGTAGTCATTGCATAACTTTAGAGTTCCATCCTTCTTATTCACAAAAAATATTGGTGCACCCCACTATGACACACTTGGACGAATGCATCCCTTGTCAAGCATTTCCTTTAACTTCAAATTCATATCTACTAACTCTGGAGTGCTCATCTTGTAAGGTGACTTTCATGTTGGTGCTGCTCCTAGTACCAATTCCATAGAAAATTCCACCTCTCTATGGGGCAGAAACTTTGAAACTTATACGGGAAATACATCCTGAAACTTCTGCAATATTAAGTACCTACTCAACACTTCTACATCCTCATCCTCCTTACCTTTATCACTACAAATAACACACCCTTTTCTGCGATTGTGAGTTTACTGCATAGTTTTAACCATCCAACTGATGTTGCTTTCTTCTTACCCTGTAAGATTATTTGTTATCCAATTTCATCCAAGTATTCAATGGCTTTGTTATAACAATACACCTTAATCCTATGAATATATAACCAATACATACCCAAGATCATTTTATGTGATCCCAACGACAATACATTTAAATATGTTAATGTAGACATGGCATTTAACTCAAATGCTAAGCTCTTTCCCAACTACACTAACCAATATTCTGCATGAGCTTCTTTACTCAAACCACACTTATCCACCAAGTCAAGGTTAATATAGCTATAATTAGATCCAGGTTCAATGAAAATGGAAACAATTTGATAGCAAATCTTACCGTCCATCTCGATGATAGATGCATGATGGTTTTCCTTCCCATTTTCCAAGGCTGAATAGATACGAGGAATGTTATACCCAACATCTCCAACATTCTACACCTCATGTGCAGTATAGATGTGAGACTTACCACCCTGATTCTGCATACAATCCTTCCTAAGATTCTCCTTAACACATTACCAACACTCTAAACATCTTGTAACATTATTTCTATTCTGTTGTTGTGACCCATGTCCCTGTCTACCTGCATTGAACTTCTTATGCTGTGAAAATTCTCTTTCTCTTCTACATTATGAGGCCTTGTTCTTTTCTGTTGTCTTATGCTTTAAATGTTCATAGAAATGCTTTAGGTTCCCAATAACCTCCTCAAGTGACCAAGGCTCATCATACTCAATTTGATCATGAAATGCTAATGGAAATCCACTAAAAAATATCCAAAATTTAGTATTTTCATCTTTAAGATACGGTACATACCTCAATATCTCCAGAAACCTAGTCGTATACTCTTTGTTTTTCATTGATCCCATATTTAGTTCATAGAATTCCTTATCCTTATTGTCGTAGTACCTCTTTTACAAGTATTTCTTCTGGAAAAGCCTCTTGAACTCATGCCAACTCAAGTCCTTTATCCTAATGTCTCTGACCTACTTCACATCTTCCCACTAGATGTCTGCTTTCCCTTTGAAGCTGAAGATAACTAATATGGCCTTCACATTCCCTGTGTACTCATTCAACTCAAATAAATTCTTCATCCAAAGTAACCAAGCATATGCATCCTCTGGCTCCTTCAAATATCCATCAAATATAGGTGGCTTTGTTTTCTTAAACTCATATGGAAAATAACCCCTATTACTCCTATAAGGATGATAACGATGACGATCATAATGCATGTCTGAACCAGAACTAGAATAGCACCTGTCTATCACCTCTCATATCTGAAATATCCAACAGTCTTCAATCTCTAACCGTGTCATCTCTATCCGACCTTTGCCCACAATGAGATCTATTGTCATGTGCCCCATTAGTTTTTTTCTACTAACCATGACTCATCTAAAGTGGCCCCTATCATTGCAATTATGATAAAATCTGAAGGATTACTACAATAACCTCTTCTTGTTTCTCTTGTGCCTACATGATTCTATCAATGTCCGCCTTACAACTCCTTATTTTTGCCTTCAATATTTTAAATGTTTCTTCCAAGTTAGAAGTGTTCCCAAAACCACACTAATCATCTAACCCATAATCATAATATCATGAACTGCAATCTATCATCTTGCTATTCATCTTGATCTCTTTCCTGTAATGCATCTTATGTCATCTAAACCAAATCATAAATAAACCAACTTACCTTAGCATAATTTGGGGAGTATATCTCATCTGCAAGATCAACCAAATAATCGTAATACATGTATAAACATAATCATAATAGCCTATATATGTATAACATATAGACATATCAACATATAGGCATCATTCTAACCAAAATCCAATCATTAATGTGTGACCATATCAATCACACACCATGACCCGATGCATGAAAACAACAACCATATCAATGTATACTGACAACATGTAAGCATAAACAAAATGTAACCAATCATACACTCATGATGACACATTCCACGACAACACCATCACTTTGATATGATGATATCACTACAACCATGACTAACAAGGATTAGTAACACATGTGCAACCGACATGAATTCATAACCAACACACCACCCATCTAGTCCAAGGGGTGAACCATGCTCTGACACCATTGTGTAATACCATCCTCCCACATTTACCCAAGCTAACCAGTTCGCTGGGGTAAAAATTCAATGAGAGGCTACTATAATGTGATTCAACCTCCTAGGTCATCTTAAGGAAGTGGAACCAACACCACAACACTACACAAACTTTTTGCACCTGCTACAAGACACCCAGGAGCCATCCAAACCTTCCAGGTGGCCAGCCCCTGAGACAAATTGACATTTTTGTGCATCAATCCCCCATCCACTCCCTTGATATGGGAAATATTGCAACTAGGACCACCTAGTCGCTCCCACAACATGGGCATCCATGCGACTGGGGACTTTTACATGTAGTTTTGAGCCTACGACCCCAATTTATATGGAACTTTTTTAGGACTATGGCTCAGGTCACTGCCTAGAACTCCATGATACTTCCATAACCAAAAGATAATAACATAATAAATATATAAATGCAATCACTTTAATAAGGGCTTGACTAGACCCCTATTATCCATGACAGTTGTTTTGTCAAAAATGTCACAAATAGGTAATCTACAGGTTTAAACAGCAAATCTGAGCATAGGGGTATCATACTTATTTGATATTCACTAAGAAGCATTATTCCCTCATAAAATTAGTTGCATTACCATCTATTACATCATATAATATTCATTGTTCATTCATTTACAAATCAAAACATAATGAGAGCCATACATCATCACTGTCATAAAACATGTTCATAACCAACATAATTAATATGGATACAACAACCATAGAATCCACATAGAAACCCGTATATTACTTATGAAAGAACAAGGGAAAATAAACTCTTATTAATGTATGTAAAGGCAAACTAGGTTTGGTACTTCCACGTTCCACCTGACCATAGATTGGTTGAACCAAATATTTCTTTCAGCCAATCACCCTCATGCCATATCCCAAGCATGAATGTGGGACTCATACCAAAATCAACCAAGGCTTCTCGAGGCTACACCACCTCACCCTCATCAATAGAAACATCCTTTACCGCAATCTATACCGAATCACTAGGCCAAAACAATAAACATGTAATGTCATACTTTACCATGATCTCCACCAGATCACTAGGCCAAAACAAGGATGGATGCCACCAGATTTCTCCACCTACAGTGTGAGAATTTTTTTTTATCTCCTAGTCTCTAGGCTTTACCACAATCCACAGTCTGATCCAGGTATCACTAGGCTATGATTGAGACACTGGTCTCTGGGATTCACCACAATCCACACCGGATCACTAGGCTCTAACCGAGACTCTTCCCTCCAGGCTTTACCATATATCGCATCCTGGGATTACTAGGCCTGACGGTGAGAAACCACCTCTATGATTTACCGTATATCCCGCTATTCACCAGTCGAAGATTCCTAGGTACACAATTCCTGGCTTTACCGCAACCCACAGTCTGGTTCAGGGGTTACTAGGTCAGTGTCTTTACCGCAATCTGCAATATGGTTCAGGGATCACTAGGCCATGTTTCCTTTCATTCAGAGATCCACCTCACTTAGTTTCGAATCCATCCAACATTCCATCTTAACCAAAACATGAGAACCCCATCACACCATGGTTATCCAGAAATGGAAAGGCTAGGATAAAAACACTATCACACCTCAAAAAACCCATGCCAATGACAGCAAGAGAACCAATAACACACATGCAACACCATGCAAGCCAAATCTACCAAGAAAACCACACATGCAAATTGATACTTGCAAAGAATCACGCTATAATTGCTTGATCGTGCTTTTCCTTGTTTGATTTTTTCTTCCTCTTGCCTTCTTTTACCTTTCTTGGTCTAATGTTGAAGTGCTCCAAAAAAAATCTAAGTGTCCAAGGGTGTGTGAGAGAGAGAATAGAGAAACATCTCCAAAAATTAACTAACAAAAAGGCACCAACTGATCCTCAAAAGTATTTCTATCAATGAAGCCTCTATTTCCTTAATTTTCCATTATTTTCCTCCATTTTCCTCCTCACATGTGACATTTCACCTTCTTTTTCTCCTAATTTCTATTATGTTCGTAAATAAAATGTCAATTAATGTCACTTTTCCTTTCCAAAGCCTTTATCATTGCCTTTACTAATTTCCTTTATCCATAATAACCAAAATTAACACCCACTAGGATGTTTTTCCCAACATTCAACTTGGAATAAGTTTCTCATAACCGTGGTTATTATTTTGCCTTTATTAACTTTTATTACATGGAATTTTCACGAGGGTTGTGATCAGGTGCTTAGTATTTAGCTCAAAAATCAAAGTTTTCATAATTTCTCGAAACTAGGACCATGGCGTAGAGCTCGTCACCAGGATTCCAACACAAATTGTTTCATCAAAATCCAAGTTCGTATGAGTAAGTTATGGCTTGATGTCTGTTTTCTCAAACAGCTAAAAAAATTGCAAATAGGACAGGTTGCTGACAGGGTAGCCCAGTCAGCAAAAAAGAATCTTTTGGGAATATTCTTCAGGTTTCTGCCAATGAGGTTGTGACAAGTGGCACTTTCGAATTCACCAGTTCGGTCAATGTGGGTGAAATTCTCCTAATGATTCTAAAGTGGAATTGTATTTTTATTTATTTATTTATGATTTAATATTAAATATATATTATATAATATAATATATTATATGTTTAAAAAATATTATATATATTATATAATGTAATATATATTATATATATTAAATATTATATTATATTTAAATATTAATTAAACCTAATTACCAAAGTTCATATTCAAATGCCAAAGTTTGTTGTTAATCAAATGTCATATGGTACGTAGAATTGAATATATGCCAAGTTCGTTAAATAAACTATGGTTAAATGGGTTATGCAAATGCAATAGTCCATTTTAAAGTTTATAATGGGTAAAAAAATGTGTAATGGGGCGAGGTTAGGTTTGAACCTTAGACCTCTGCCCCACAAGCTAGAGCGTTAACCAATGGTCTAGCATTAAGCGCATTTAGAGTGGGATTAATTAAGTTAAATTGCAGTTAAGTTTAATTAAGCCCAATTTAATTTGGTAGAGATTCTGGAGGCAGCCCTAAATCTGGTGGAGGTTCCAAATTTAGTGGACTTATCTAGCAGATATCCAGTTTTAGTGGAGGAAAACTAGGGAAATTTGTTTTTGCCATAATGGAGGCAATATTCGACGAAATTGGTAAAATGAATAGTGAATTTTAGATTATTTTGGCATTATAGAGACAATGGAACAAGTTTCAGAGGCTGAAAATGACTTGTACATGTGATTTTGCTACAAGGAAGTTCAAGAGCGCCTAGGCGCCTAGGGGCACCAAGGAAGGAGGTCAACTTTAGACCAGCCAGAGTCAATTTACAGTAATTGGATAGTTATTTTTAGATAATTTGTATGTTATAAAGACAATAGAATAGGTTTCAAGAGCAATTGAATAATGTACACAACACTTTTTCTAAATTTGAGTTAATACAAGAGGCCCAAGCTGTGGAGTTGGACCAAGGAGATGTAGCCCAGGAGAGGTGAACTCCTTCATTAAAAACTTGTGTTGATAGCTCTATTTATGGTTTGGTGTACATTTTTATGTTGATTTTCAGTTCTTACTTAAGGTTTTTATTTGTCATTAATTTCAACATAAAACGCAAGACAATTTCTTGTTTTGACACTCACCTGCACTAAAAAAACTAAAGCACCATAAGAAAACAAGAAGCAAATAAAATATAATTCTGAACTTGTAATTAGCACAACAAAAACTAATATATCAGGTTCAGATCAAGTTGTTACATGTTAGTAAAAGCAAACAAATGTTTAGCTATATTTATGATGTAAACACTACTAGAATGTTAACTAATTCTTGTAGTTCTCTTCAGACTACAAGAAATTCAAGCTATCCTTTTTGAAGAATCACATGAGAAAAACAAATAATAGATCAAAATAATTTAACTATAATACACATAGGCTCACTAAATTTTCATTGTCATTATCATATATTTATACATGAGAAAAGATATGTCGTCTACTAGAATTTCTTAGTTATTTCCTATATCCTGTCAACACTTACTCCATGAATTTCTCATTAGTCATCCACAAATCTCTCATCATGTAATTCCCCTAATAATAATAAAACTAATAATAATAAATAATATAATATAATATAATGTTAAAATATAAGAAAAGATGGTGAAATCTACATTTATTAATGTGGTGGATATTATGGTGACAATCGAGATGGCTTCTGTTAGGGTTTGGAGGAGAATTTTTGTTGCTGCCATCGGAGGCGACCTCGCGGATTCCAATCCAAGGGGGTTTCCCTTGGCACAGCCGTCATCGCCTACGTTATCGACCATGATGCATCTGAGGGTGTTGTCTTTTCCAGTTTCCCTGCCAGCCTAGCAATAGTTTTGATATTTTCCTCAAGCTCTGAGCCCTGGCACACAGCCTTGAAGCATCTGGTGATCGGTTATTGGAAGGGGCGAACCATACACAACGTGGAGGCCGGGATCGAGCACTGGGAGTTCCACCGCCTTGAGCATGGAATTCTTCCCGATGGCATGATGCACAGAGACACATCTATAGGCGCAGGAGGCGATGCAGTCAAATCTTTTTTCTGCGAGAAAGGAGCAGAGAAAGATTTGTCGAAATCTACGAACATAGATCTGGAACCCACGATCCTTGCGGGGTTTCGAAAAAGGGCATATTGGGCAAAGAGGACGTTGCCATTAATCCGATGCATAGCCCTTACATAGTGGGGATGGAGAATGAGGATCGTTGTCTAGATTGGATGCGAAGGGCGGCGTTAGGGCTCGATCAGAGGACTATGCAGGCGACGCAGATGGTAGAGGAGATAGGGTCGGAGTGCAATGGGAAACAAAAGGGCGGTTCACATGCTGCTTTTTCAGTCCATCGCTCGTTCAGTTACTCTCTGGCTATTGATAACCCTTCACACCAGGTAATTCCCAATCATTTTCAGATTTTTATCAGACCCCCTATGCGTAAAACTCTGTTAATTTGGGCACAAGAAAACAACACTATTCTGCAGTTGAAACAAAAAATATGGGGACAATTGGGGTACCCAGTTTCGTTACAATATCTGGTCAGAGGATGCCGCTCTCTTTAGGATAACAAAACTCTAAAGGACTATGATATAAGCACAAAAATGACTATCTCCCTAAATCTTCGCTTGAGAGGGGGCGCTGTGAATCAGGGCACATCAAGATTTGTAGGGGAAGAAAAAGGGAAAAAACCCATAAATCAAAAACAATCAAACGGAGGCCCATCATACAAAAATGTCTTACAGGGGAAAAAAGTTGTAGGATCACCTCCAGATCAAGCAGGAAATGTCCCAAGGCCTTACATAGTAGAACAACTTGGACAAACTCCTGCACTAAAAATCAATACCCTAGGAACAAAGGAGTACGTCAAGACATATGAAACTCAGGCATTAATATGCCAGTTCAACTGTTTTTGGCCAAAACCAATGGACCTCTTCCATTGGATTTTCACTCAATGGACCATGGAATGTGAAATTCATCTCTATTCCAAGGGGTTTTTTATTGTTAAATTTAAATCTTCGGAAGACAGAGATCGTATCATCAGAGTGGGGCCTTGGTTCTAGGGAACCACGGGGCTTTTCATTACCCCATGGCTTATAGATTTTGATGCCAATACTATGACAGTCTCTTGAATGCCAGTATGGGTCAGATTATATAACCTTCCCCTTCACTTTTGGAGTGACCAGGTCTTAGAGGGTATTGGGAATAGCATCAGACGATACATTAAAACAAACATGGAGAGAATAGGGGAGAGGATCTACACTTTTGCACGAATCTGTGTGGAAGTATATCTAAGCAAAGGATTACCGAAAAAACATTATGATGATCTACAAGCAACAGAACTGGATGGAACCATTAGATTATGAAAACACTGCATTCAGATGCAGAATATGTAGGATGACAGGACACCTACAAAATACATGCCCAGAATTTAAGAAAGCAAACAGAAAAAAGAAACAGAAAGGGAAACAAAGAAAAGGCTGGCAATACCCCCCTCCAGATTCAGAGGAGGATGAGTCAGAATCAGAGGAGGAAATAGTTCTCAAGGGAGACAATGATCTTACATAGGGACAGGAGATACAAGGGAAGGACATACTAGCACACATGGATTCACAACTCCACCCAAACTAGTCAGAAAGGACTATCGTGGACATGGATAATAGAGAGATCAAACGACACCATCAATCAGATACTTCAGACTCAGACAAGGACACAGGAACCCAGACAACAGAAAATCAGATTGTCCTTGCAACTGTAGAGCCATCTCAGGGTGAGTGACGCAAGGTCGAGAAGAAGAAAGGGAGGAAAACTTGAGTTGTGGGACATCTACCTACTCTCTGGCAGAAGTGGTTTCTTTTTGGGGCCTTCAGTTTAGTTTTTTCTCCTTTCCCTTTATCGACTCATCTTTTTCATTTTTATTTTTATCTTTTTACTGAATGTAATGGTAGCCTTGCTACTATGCATTGTGTGCGAGAGCACATGAGCCTTAAGGGCACTTTTATGAAATGCTTAAATGCATATGCTACATGTAACTTTTCATTTTATTAATAAAAAGTTGTTGATTTTTTTTTCTGTGGAAAAAAATATATAAGAAAAGATAATAAATAATAAACAATAAAGAAAATATAATAATAATAAATAAATAGTAAATAATAAAGAAACTATAATAATAGTAAATAAATAATAAATAATGTCCATGGGTCTTGGATATACGGTGATCGGGTGCTTTGTTAAGGCACTATTGATATAAAGTCACCGGTTCAATTCCTCATCCCAACCGGGGTGATATATTGGACATGATGAAGATGTAGTCTTCCCAAACTTACCAAAAAAAAATTAGGAAGATATAATAATAATAATTAAATAAAATAGTAAATAATAAACTGGAGTTATATATATATATATATATATATATATATATATATATATATATATATATATATATATATATATATATATATAGTAAGAATAAATAAAGTTAACAAAAAATAAAAAGGAATAAAATAAGAAAGAGTTAAATTGAGTAAAACTTAAAATAAAGAAATAAAAGTTGGCATGTTGATACATGAAATGTGTGTATGCAGATTCTCTTTTTATTTTTGGAATCGTTTGATCGATTTAATGGATTATGAGGATGATGAAATTCATCCATTCTTTTGGGAGAAAAGTGTTCTGAGACAAAGGATTCACTAGTAGTAGTATGATGATTAAGGACTCGGGGTTGGCTAACTGTAAAAAGATTGTGTGGCCAAACCTACAGTTGGATGGAGAGTCATCCCCAAAAATTTGTTGTAGTTAACGGGATTCAAATAGCGTTCAACTCAGAAATCACAAGTAAGAAATATTGTTATTACAAGTAAATCGTTTTTTTATGTTTTTCAAAAATTCTATATTAAATAATTGACTAGTAATCATATGAATTGATATAATAACCATATAAATTGATACAATTAGTTATATATTTTTATTTTGGATTATTACATATGGTAGGAAAACAAGGTTTTAACTCTGTTGGACCTTTACATTATCTCTTTTATAATTGATTAATATATTAATTAATATTAAATTATTTTTAATTAATAAATAATTATTTAAGTTAAAATTCCATTTTCATACCGAACTTATTATAAGTAAAAAAAAAAAAAACTAATAATAATAGTTGTGTTATAAAAAACCATAGTTTCCTCTCTTCACTAAAGCAACATCAATTATTGTCAAATTGAATGTCTATATCTTGTATATAAAATTACAGAAACCAATTATATTGAGAAGTCTAAGTTACTATGAATGAATAATTAAAATTAAAATTAATTAAATTTTCTTCCATCTTAAAGTACCATAATCATTTTTCAAACAAATTCAAATAAAAAGAGATTCGCAAAGATGACATTTTTCATTCTTAAATTACCAGAATTCAATTTTCAAACAAATAGAATGATGACGATAGGTAAAGATTGGAAATTTTTTAATACAATTTTCAAATATATAAATCTTGAAATTGGAAGTTTTTCCAGAAAAAAATAAACCAAATTGTTTTTAATGAGATTTTTTGGAGTTTTTGGGTTGATTTTTCTCTAGAATTTGACTGAAAAATTTGAGGTGAAATCTTGAATTGTGTTATTTAAACTGATTTCTTGACTGCATATATAGCTTGAGCACTCTGAAAAAACTCTATAGCACTTAGATTGTGCAAAGTTTACTCCATCAAACTTATGATTTCAATAAATATCTACTAAATTTTAAACAAATTAAATTAAAAAAATAAATCAATTTTTTTTTTTTAAATCACATCAAAAACAACTTGTAAATAAATAATACATTAAAAAAAACACTTAAATCAAAGTTATTAAAAAACAAGTTGATAATTATAAACATGGATTAAATAGGCCAACAAAAATTGTGGTGTCATTAAAGCCTCCTTAAAAAAATGGGAATCTATATTTAATTTGGTGAGAAGAATTAATAAAAAAAACATTGTTCCATGATCTTCAAATTTAGAAGTTTAAATATAAATATTATATTTGCACTCTCATCAACAGTCACACTTATCACTGTGCCAATTTATAATAAATGAACAATTTACAATAATTCAATATTATACAAATTGAAAAATAATATTATATAAATAAATATTATGCAAACTTAGAAACAGATTTATGGTTTAGTATTTTGGATTTAATTATTTTTACTTACTATTTAATATTTTCATTTATATTTAGTTGCTTTTGAATGTGCATATTAAAAGCAAAGGATTATTAAAAAATATAGCTTATCTTAAAAATGAAACTGAAAACTTACCTGAAGAACAAAAATGATTACAAAATAAAATTTCTATAATTTATTAAAATTTTAAAATATAATTTAAAGATAAACCAAAACAAAACCTTCCTAGACATGCAATACTCGCATGAGTAGCCATCGCTTTTTTATTTTTAAAGAGTGAGTTGCTTTAGGCAGGTTATAATTTGAAACCCTTACTATCATACTATAATAAGTGAAAGATGTTTAAATAGAGATTATTAAATATTTAATTTATTAAATATATATTTTGTACATATCATATATATAATTTGAGTAGGTTTAATGGTTAAGAACATGTGTTTCTTCTTTAAGGGTTACGGGTTCAAAACTAGAGGGGGTAGAGTATGTATGTCTTCATAGAATTAGCATTCGAATCACTGTGCGGAGGTGGGTCCCTTGTCCCACAAACAAAGAAATCTCATACACCAATAATTAAATTAATTATATTATATTATATTTTTTTGGAAAATAATTTTTTATTTAATTAAATTAAAAGAATAATAATATCATTTTTGAATGTATATATTAAATTAAATTAAATTAAAAGTAATATATATATATATATATATATATATATATATATATATATATATATATATATATATGCATTTTTGTTGAGATAGTAAGATTTAAAAAATGAGCATATTAACATTGTATTATATATTGACACACAATGATGAAGTGAAAATAGATGGTATATATATATTAATGAGTGTATAGAGTATTAAGTTACAGTTAGTCATTTTATTAATTTGTAAGACATAAAGAATTTGTCTCAGTGAGTAGGCTTATTAAAGAGAAAATTCTTGAAACAAGAAAAAAATTGATCTTAAGGGTCTTAACACATAAGTGTGTATGATATAAGGATACATGAGAATTAAGGCTCATCATATGTGGACAAGATTTAGGTGTTTTGATTGACCATTAACCATTTATTGTTGGCATTGATGTCAGCCCCAGTGATGATTTTCACCGAATGTGGATACTACTCATCATAACTTTCCTTATCTTTTTAAAATTGTGTTATGAACCAGACAAGATTGCATAACTTTGCTTAGCTGGTTCGAAACATTGACTAAATCCTAATGATGTGATTAATTCGAAAGACATTTATCTACATTATGGATCACAAAAGTCTTAGATCTAACATAGATAGATACTTTTGTAAAACGTCTAAATCATGTTTTATTATTACAAATTTACTAATACCTCTAGATCATGCACTATGATTTCAATTATGGTTTCAATTAATGGTTAGGTCAACATAGGATTGTTGAAGTATAATGTTGGGATGAGGGGGAAATGATGCACATGTGCTTCTTATTCATTTATTTTGTTATGATAATGATGTTGTATGCTCATGATGGATATGATATGCATAGGGATTATGATGTTATGATATGAGGTTATATTGACATGTGGTTTGTTTATTATGTGATGTCATGATAGGCCTTGATGTTGATATGTTGATGTTATAACTAATGAGAGTATTTTATATGGTAATCATATGTGAATTTTATGACATGCATGAGAATACAGTTCGTTATTATTCAGAATGGTGATTAACAATGATGTTATGTTATGATGATGACATACAATACTTGGCATGTGGATTATTTTCTATAATAATATGATGTTATAACTAATGCATTGGTTGCATGTTAAGATATAGTGATTGGTACAAAATCCACAAATGTGCCAAGAGGGTCAAGTTATTTGATGATCTCGTGGCACCCCATACCTGTGAGGGACAATATGAAACATTGTATGGACTGGGGACATTGTCAATCAACATTACATATACCAGTGGTTCCTTTATCTCATATAGATCTTGATGGATAGCTCTTTAGGGGCTGTGGGACCAACTTGAGGAGGAAAAGTGCCTGATAATGAATTGGGATGTCAAATTCTGGTGGGGGTATAAGGACTTCTATGCCTGGGGTTGTGCACCTTAGTGAGAGTGGAGGGAGTGGGTTAGGCTTTCGAGATGCTTAGAGTACTGCTACATGGAGTACTGATTTCGGTGTCTACCTTGGGACAGATGAGGTCTGAGCTAGGTGCGATCTTTGGGGCCAACCTTGGGCTATGGTATAAACCGATGAGGTTTATGCCTAGTTCTGAAAGTGGGAAAAAAGATATAGGTTCCTTGGGATTTCCCAGGTGTTGTGGAAAATTTCGATGCTTGTTGATTATACTAATTCAACAGAGGGTGTAGGGAAAGCATAGAATAATAAATAACTAAATAACATAAATGTTAAATGATTCAACTTAACTTCGGGACGAAGTCCCTTAAAACGGGAGAGTATGTAATGCTCATAATAATAATAAAAATAATATATTAAATAACATAATATAATATAATATTAAAATATAAGAAAAGATAATAAATAGTAAACAATAAAGAAAAGATAATAATAGTAAATAAATAGTAAACAATATAGAAAATACAATGATAATAAATAAATAAAACATAATAATAGTAAATAAATAATAAATAATGAAGAGAATATAATAATAATAAATAAATAAAATAGTAAATAATAAACTAGAGTTCTAAATAAATATGTATAAAATTAAACTATAAAAACAGTAAGAATGATTAAAGCTAGAAACAAGTAAAATAAAATAAAATAAGAAAGAGTTAAATTAAGTAAACTTAAAATAAAGAGATAAAAGTTGGCATGTTGACACATGGAATGTGTGCATGCATATCCCCTTTCCATCTTTGGAACCATTTGGTCTATTTAATGGACAAAGAGGAGGATGGCATTCATCATTTCCTTCATTCATTCTCTTGGGAGAAAAGAGTTGTGAGACAAAGGATTCCTCGACAGTAGTACATTGATTGAGGGCTCAGAGTTGGCCAACTGTAGAAATATTATGTGCGGCTGAGCCTACGGTTGGGTGGAGAGTTGTCCCCAAAATTTTATTGCGGTTAGAGAGATTCAAATAATGTTAAACTCCAAAATCAAAAGTAGGGAATATTTTCATTACATGTAAATTGTCTTTGCTCGTGTTTTTCAAAAATTCTATGCTAAATAGTTGAATAGTTATGTGTTGATTATTGATCACATAAATTGATGTAATTACTTTTATATTTTAATTTTGAGTTTCTACACATCAGTTATTCAACTAATCTCTCCACAAATATCTCACTAACAAAATAACAACTTTAATTATTTCGAATGAATCATTATTCCATAATTTATCCCCTGTAAAGATCATTTGGAAATATTCCAACATTATCTCTGAATTTGTACAACTTCTATTTAGATAGTGCTTTAGTAAATATATTAGATATATGTTCATATGTTATGTATTTTATTTGAATATGAATGTTAGTTTTGTTTTGCTCATTTCATCTTCAGAAATAAACAATTGTTGATCATTTGCTTCATGTGCATAGGTTTCCTTATGGTGTTTGTGAGTGTTAAACAGGTAATTGTGTCAAGTTCTATGTTAAATCCATAATAATTTTAACATTAAAACAAAGTACTGAACAACATCAATAAAATGTATAGAAAACCATCAAATGATCCATTAACACATTATTTTTATGAAGGAGTTTACCCCTCCTTGACTACATCTCCTTGGTCCAACTTTCATGGCGTGGGCCTCTGTATTAGCTCAAAATGGAAAAAATATACTATTTACAATCCTCTAATTCTCCTTAAACTTGCTCCAACATGCTCAGAATGTCCAAATAATCTAGGATAGACCCTTTCTAAGCCCAATTTGGTCGAATTTTGCAAAATTTATGGCTCAAACAGTTTGGCCAAGGAAATCTCCTCCAAAAATAGAGAGAACTACAGTTAATCCCGCCAAGTTTGGAGTTCTTCCGCAAATGGCGGAATCCTCCAACTCCACCACTAAGATAAGCGCTGTTAATTATAGGATAAGTGTGAGTTAATTAATTTTAAGCATTGTGTTAGTGCTAAATGTGTGTTTCAAACAAGTCCAAATTAATATGGTTAAGAACATATTAAACATTGGTTGAGGTTTAATAAAATCCACATTATGCTTTAAATCTGCCATTAATATAAGCCCTCTGTTGTGATTATAGCATATAGGTTCTATTGTGAGGGGGTTGGCCCCCTCCTTTGCTCGACGGTGCAACAATATTAAAATAAATATAAACCAAAAACAAAGTCTTATAAGAACTATTTGTGCGGCATAATGGTATGGCTTGTGGTTTGTGTTGGGGAGGTCGTGGGGTCGACCCCGATCTCTGCCCTTCTGCCAATAAATTTTGACACATATGATATATTAGACATTTGACCATGAACTTAACCATAATTCATCCTTTGAGGGGGGGGGGAGGGTAGGGGGGAACGTGGCAGCCTTCGGGCTTGCCACTTGTCCTCTTCCCATTGGCTCCTCCCACAACCCATTAAATTGCAACAAGTCACCCACTTAGCAACCAACCACGAAGTGACACTTGGTGTAGTGTAATTGGGAAAATTGAATGAATATTCCAAGATTTTTTTTTTGGTTGACTAGGATGCCCAGTCACTATTCTGTCATTTCTGCAAAAAAATTATTTGTTTAAGAAAACAAACAGCAGGCTTTGTCTTCCTCATACGGAGTCAGTTTTCAATGAAACAAATAATGCTAGATTCCTGGCAACGAGTACTTCATGGTATTTCTGGTTCTGATTGATTCTGATCACTACCATTTTTGAGCTTAACACTGAGCACCTGATCATTCCTCCCCACTAGAAGCCTTTTGGACCACAAAATCTCTTTCATTATTGAACACGTGGATGAGGGTACAGTTCCCTCACCCTTCCAGTCTCAATCCACTGAAATTTTCCCATTTTCATCAATTTGAGTTTTTCACAAAAACTAATATTTTTCCTTGACTCTTGAGACCCTCTATTGCTGTTGTAGACGTCGTCATGCTGCAATTTCCCTGAATTTGCAGAGCAGAAATCTATCCTTGCAGAAACAAACTTGTTCCCACCTCGGTCGTCAATCAAAGGAAACGTCAAAATTGTCTCACCTCGAACATTGTCTTCATGGCGATTCTTAACTGATATTTCTTTGTACTTGCATCGAATTTTGACTAGGTATTTTTTCCATTTCCATGTACCCTTTGGAAACCAAAAAAAATCACTTGTGGAACCTATGTCTTCTTTGTCAAATTTCTTTGACGCTTTCTCTTTGACCTTTTCTCTCTCTTGCACCGGCAACTTATTTCCAACACTATTCAACACTGATGTTGACTGCTGCAAATCTTTCACATCTTGTTTACCTCCTTTCAAATAAAACCTGTTGGAGTCCTGAAAAATCTTATTACAAGCATAAGCAACTTCAATGAAATTAACTTGTTCATTCGATGCATCTTCCTAAAAGGTCTCATTCAAAACATCTCTATGCTTGATCATTAACGAAGTCAAATTTTGGCTTGCATTCACTATTCTCTTCATTTTTATTGTATGTATAATAGACAAACTTCTCTTCTTCGTATGCGCTCTAACTATGTACTCAATTCCATATTTAAACAAGTGATACTTATTTTCATGGCGATGAAATACTGCTTTCATATCATAAAGATAAGGACTTCCCAAAACAATACCTGAAATCTCAAGCGACACTATATCAAGTTCAACTTCGTCAAGAAAGTTTCAATTGATTGCAAACCTTAGAATGCACTTCCTTGTTACCTACAAGTTTGCATTCTTGCATATCCAGCCTAAAGGATAAGGTCTTGGATGTATAACAGTTTCAAGATTTAACTTCTTAACTAAGTCTTCAGAAATCAAATTAGCTTGAGGGCCACTATTAAACAATGCGTCTATACTGATATGTTTAGAAACAAATCTAATATGAAAGATTTCAATTCTTGTATCTTCATCTTAAGTTACATTGGAACAACTTGAAGAAATAGTGCTTGCTATGTTCTTACCTTTCAAACCCACTATTGTAATCTTGGTTTCATCTCTTGAATCTGAACCTAAGTCATGTTCAATGATCGCAATAGTTTTCCCCTTCTCTTTGGCTTTAAGTTTGTTTGGCTTCAACTTTGGATGGAGTTGCCAACAATGGTCTTCATCATGGCCATTCTTCGAACAACGTTTACATGTGAGTTTCTCTTTCTCTTTTTTGATAGAGCTATTTCTCTTTCCTCTTCCATTAAACATGGGCCTTTCCTTTACCCTCATACTCAAGGAAAATATCACTTTTCTCGTTTGCACTTTGTTTCTATCTTGCTTCTAGATGTGTGGATTGAACACAAACCTCATCTAATTTTGTGGGATTGAATATGAGAATAGTATGTCTAAGGTAATTGTGCAAACCCCCAATATACTTTAACAAAGTTTCTTGAGAATAAAAATTGATACCCAAAATAAGAGCTCTTCTCCTAATTTCATGAGTATAATCCTGCACACTTTTGCTCGTCCATAATAGATTTTTTCATGTAATCTAGAGCATATAATTTCCTTTTAATGGAAACAATAAAATTTGACCAAGACATTGAGATCTTACCGTGGTTTTTAATCTCTTCTTGAGTCCTTACTTCCCACCATAAAAGTGTTGATCCCTCCATCCTCAAGATAGCCAATTGAATCTTTATGTCATCTTCTTGAAGGTTCTGAATTCTGCAATAAACCTCCAATTGACGAACCCAATTATCCATCTTCTTTGCATTCACTTTGCCATTATACATTGGAAGCTCAAATTTGACATCAAGTTTGAGTAAGGGAGTTTTTTCTTTGGGTTTTTGGAGTGATTATGGGTGGTTTTGGCTGTGGAATTGGACGATGATGTTGATGGTGATGATGACAATGATGATGAAGATGGTGGATATGGAGGAGGCTTTCCTCCACTACCCTTTGAATCCCTCTCTTCATCATTTTTGTCTTCTGAGGTTCCCTCTCCATCTAGAGGCTTATAATTCTCTCCAACCATTCTGGTTCTCCTCTCTTCAAAGAGGATCCTAACCCTTTCAGTTAGGTCATAGAAAGCCTTCTTGTATGCTTCATCTTCTGAAAGACCTTCAGTCTCTCCTACACCTGACATGATGGCTATGGATTCAAGCTCAGCTTCTGATGCAACTTGTACCTCCTCAATATCAGCTAGAGATAAAACTTGAGGCGCTTCAAGTGCAGCTGGGAGTGAAAATTTGCGTGGAGATGGTGGCCTTGTGGCTCTCCTTATTCTTGTCCTAACCCTTGGACTAGCAACCAACATTTTCCCTTCTCCTCTCTGTAAATTCAACCTTGTAAGCATCACAAGTTTGCAACCATTAAAACCCTACTTACACAAAACTCAAGAAAATATCAAGCATATAACCTTCGATCTGAAACCACCTTGATCTGAATCTGAATGTTATTTTTTATGTGCTAATTTCTTCTTCAGAATTATAAAAAAAAATTGATCATTTGCTTCATTTGCATAGGTTTCGTTATGGTGTTTGTGAGTGTTAAACAGGTGATTGTTTCAAGTTTTATGTTAAATTCATAAGCATTTTAACATTAAAACAAATTATTGAATAACCGCAAAAAAATGTACAAAAAACCATCAAATGATCCATTAACACAGTATTTTGATGAAGGAGTTCACCCCTCCTAGGCTACTCTCCTTGGTCTAGCTTCCATGGCTTGGGCCTCTATATTAGCTCAAAATGGAAAAAAGTGTTGTTAAATTCATAAGAATTTTAACATTAAAACAAATTACTAAATAACAACAATAAAATGTACAACAAACCATCAAATGATCCATTAACACAGTACTTTGATGAAGGAGTTCACCCCTCCTGGGCTACATCTCCTTGGTCTAGCTTCCATGGCTTGGGCCTCTATATTAGATCAAAATGGAAAAAAGTGTTGTTTATAATCCTCTACTGCTCCTGAAACCTGCTCCAACATGCTCAGAATGTCCAAATCATCTAGGATAGACTCTTTCTGACCCCAATTTGGTCGAATTTTGCAAAAGTTATGGCTCAAACAATTTGGCTTAGGAAATCTCCTCCAAAACTAGAAAAAACTCTAGTTAATCCCACCAAGTTTGGAGTTCCGCCAAAAATGGTAGACTCTGCCAACTCAGCCGCTAAGATAAGTGTGGTTAATTATCAGATAAGTGTGATTTAATTAACATTAAGCATTGTGTTAGAGCTAAACGTGTGTTTCAAACACATCCAAATTAATATGGTTAAGCACATATTAAACATTGGTTAAGGATTAATAAAACCCGCATTATGGTTTAAATCCGCCATTAGTATAAGCCCTCTGCCATGGTTATAGAATATAGGTTCTATTGTGAGGGAGCTAGCCCATGGAGCTGGCCTCCTCCTCCACCCGACAGTGCAACCATATTAAAATAAATATAAACCAACAACATAGTCACTATTGGTGCGGAATAATGGTATGGCTTGTGGTTTGTGTGGGGGAGGTCACAAGGTCGACCCCGACCTCTGCCCTTTCACCAATAAATTTTTCCACATATAATATATTTGATATTTTACCATGAACTTAACCATAATTCGGCCTTTGAGTGGGGGGGCACATGGCGTCCTCCGGGCTTGCCCCGTGTCCTCTTCCCATTGGCTCCTCCCACAACCAATTAAATTTTAACAAGTCACCCACTCAGCAACCAACCACGAATTGAAACTTGGCATAGTGCCATTGGGAAAATTAAAGGAATATTCCAAGAATATTCTTTTTTGCTGACTAGGCTGCCTAGTTACCATTCAGTCATTTCTACAAATTTTTTAGCTATTTAGGAAAACGAACAATAGGCTCTATCTTCCTCATACGGAGTCGATTTTCGATGAAATGAATTATGTAGGATTCCTGGTGAAGAGCACTTCACGGTCGTTTAGGTTTTGATCGATTTTGAGCACTTCCATTTTTTACCTTAACACTAACTACCTAATCAGTAGTACTCGATCTTGATCACTCCTTGTTGAACCAAATCTAGAACAAAAATGATATTGAATATCAATATGCTTGGTCTTCTTATTAAAAAATTGGATTCTTGTTCAGTTGAATAGCACTTTTAATATTACATATCAACTGAGTGGGTTTCTCTTTCTACTCATGTATATCTTCTAGAATTCGTCTCAACTAAACTGATTCACATGTTTTTTTTGTTTCTGCTCTATACTCTGCTTCTATTGTGGAGAGAGAGATTGTGGATTGTTTGTTAGTACTCTAAGCAATTGTTGTTGAACCCATGTTGAATGAATACCTTGGAGTTGATTTCTTGTCATCCATGCATCTAACCCAATCTGAATTTGTATAGCCAATCAACCTGAAATAGTCTATAGACCTATACACCAAACCATAACCAATTGTTCCACAGATATCTTAAAATATTCTTAGCTACTTTCCAATGCAATTACTTGGGTTATGCCATAAATCTTGATACCATACTACAAAAGGAATATCTGATCGAGTTGTAATTAATTATATCAAACTTCCAACCAATTTGAGATACAAAGTAACATCAACTCGATTGGATTCATCATGTATGTATAATTTCAACCCAACTTCCAAAGGAGTTGGCGTTGGTTTGAAAATAAATGTTGAATTTCTTCAGAATGTCCCAAGTATACTTGAATTGTGACATGAAAATACCATATTCCTTCTGCCAAAATTCAATACCTAAGAAATAATGCAACTCACCAAGATATGTCATCTCAAACTCAACAATAATATGTGACTTAAACCTTAGAAATAGTTCATCATTGTTCCCTGTGTAGATCAAATCATCAACATATAAGACAACTATCATAATGTTATGGCATGACTGAAAGATCTAGATATTGGGCTCAGATAAACTTTTAACTAAGCCATGATCCTAAAAATACTTACTAATTCTTAAATACCATGCCCTTAGCTTCTGCTTAAGACCGTATAAGGCTTTCTTCAACTTATAAACACAATCTTCATTTCTTAGCACTTCTAAAGCCTCTGGATGCTCCACATAAATTTCTTCATCCACATAACCATTCAAAAAAATACATTAACATCCATATGAAAAATTGGCCATTTCTACTAAGTAGCTAATGCAAGAACCATCTTGATTGTATCCAACTTTTCCATTGGGGAAAATGTCTCAGTATAATCAATGTCTTCTTGTTGTGAAAATCCCTTTGCAACTAAATGATCCTTGTACTTATTGTGCATATCCCTTTGCAACTAAATGAGCCTTGTACTTATCATTTGTGCAATCTGATTTATATTTGGTTTTATAAACCCATTTATGTTCCAATTACATATTTTCCTTTTGGTAATTTGACAAAGTCCTATGTATCATTTTTCACCAAGGCATTCAATTCTGCTTCCATAGCTTCATTCCATTCGTTGTTCCTTGATGCTTCTACATACTATTTGTGTTTCATCCATTTTCATTACCTACCCTATAAGTGCATAATTCACTAGAGAAATTTGAGATCTAGTAACCCTCTTTTCAAGAATTCTATCTAACAAATTTTATTTTATTTTTTCCCTGAATGACCCCTTTCAAGCCACTTAGGCTTCTCTTAACTTCATCTATATTTACTAAGTTGGAATTATATTCATCATCAATATTCACTGCATATTTCCTCAATTTAAAATGTACATGTTATAGCTGATAGATTCCCTTCTCATTGACCACAAGATCTTTTCTTATTATCACCTTCTTTACTGGAAGATCAAACAACCTATAACTCCTTTTTTTAGTACTATATCCAATAAAGATACACTTCACACTCTTGTCATAGAATTTCATCCTCTTTTCCTTAAGAACATGTACATATGAAGTACAACCAAAAACTTATATATGTGAAACACTAGGTTTGTATCTTGACCATGCTTCTTCTGGAGTCAAATTCAACATTTATTTTGTAGGACATCGATTAAGAGTGCATATTTTTTTAGCCCAAAACTCATTTCCAATAGTGTTGGAGCAGGGTCCCTTAGGGCTGAATTTTGATATATTTTTGGAATATTTTGTAAAAATTTTGTAAGTTTAGTCGTGCGCATCATAAGTCAAGGGGCTTTGGGGCGGGTCAAATCCCCTCATGAGTTGTAATGGGTCAAACGGTAGAACTAGGGGTTGCAAAAAATAGTTTACGGACCTTAGATGAGCGCAGGCTAAGAGTATAATAGGAGTCCAGATCAAGTTGATAAGAGGCACTGATGTTGATGATGATAGAGATCTGATTGTATTTTGATATTTTTAGTGAACTTGTCTAGGTTAGAAGGCTCCTGTTGGCTGTGTGCACGGAGACCTTAGTCCTGTTGTGTGTGGACCCCGTTGGCTATGTGCGGGGGTAAACTAAAGGTGTTGTAAGGAAAATCGAAACTGTTGATGAAAGAAGAACTATTTCAGATGATATCTGAGTACTAAAAGCATTTGTTATTTGCTTTATGATCATTTTTGCATGTTATTCCTAGTTACTGTGTTAATGTATTCAGATCGATTGCGCAACTGTTATCTTCTTTAGATGAATGATAAATGAATGGATCTATTATTGTTGAGCTTTAAGAATATGTATTAAGGATAATTACATGGATTTCAGAGTCTGTTTTAGCGCGCACATAAGGTATTCTGTGTATTTTACCTAAATTTTTATGTTTAGGGTTTCTGGTTAGGGCTTCTATTGTGAAGGTTTGACCACAGTGGTTTTAGATATGAGGAAACCCACATCATTTAATTATCTCTCAGGGTGTGGAAACCTGGTTCCAGCGCCCCCCCATACTGCTTGGAGTGAGACTTTGACTTAAGCAAGCAAGCATTGCCGAAAAGGCCAGTAGTAAGAGGGTTTTGTTGGTCAACCTCAAACTCTGAACCTGGGTCAGGACCCCTCAAGCCAACAAATGGTTTCGTTGCGGGGACCGGGATCATTTTGAGAAAGATTAGATGTTGTGGCAACAATTAAATCCTGAATTAGAATACTGGTTTGAAAAACAAATTCAGGGATTTCCCCTTAAATAAAATAGAAAGAAGAAGTTGTCTACTAAAGATTGGAAACAGAAGTATATTTTCATAGAGGTTCATGAGATCTTCTTTTTCACCTTTTTGCATGGATTGCAAGAGTGGTTATCAATATTAGCAGAATTCCAAACCTGTTGGAAGGACGATAAGGTCACGCAATGGACACCTAAATTAATCTAATAGATGGAAAATATTGATAATTCCATCACCCGGACTGTAGATCACTAGGTTGGAAACATCTTGGGTGGGTTTGTGACATAATTTGTAGTAGATCAGTTTCTATCGTATTTTGAAGCTGAAAGGAAAATTTTCAAGGGATTTGAGAGGTAAATTCTTACGATATTTTCCTCTACTGATTAAGAAGCTATTGTGTGAAAAGGGTGGTTTGTGCAGCCACATTCAGTGAATGACCCCTGATAAGATACAAAGTACCACACGCATCAAAAATTACTATCGCATCAATCAGAAGGGGGACATATCTGTATACATCCCTCTGAGAAATTCACCTAATATAGAGAGTAGCGAGGCTACACGCGCGGAAGGTAGCCCTCCTGCTACACCACAGTCGAAATCGAGCAGGGGTAAGACATCTCCTACCCCCCCACCACCGCCACTTATGGAAGATATGGCTGCACATATGAAGCTACCCACCTTTAAGGGTGTGGGAGATGAGGATATGGATCGGTTTTGGTTTGTGTTTGATGCAGTGTGGACTGCGCAAAATTTTAATAATGATGATTTCAAGAGAGAGCAGTTGGCTATGGCATTCAAAGGTAACGTGTTAGATTGGTTCATGGGATATCTCACTCAGAATAGTGGCCCCACTATTGTATAGATTAAGGATGCCCTGAAAAAATAATTTAGGAAGTTGAAGTCCTACTCGCAGTGCGTCATAGAATTAAAAGGTATCAAACAAGGGCCACAGGAATCCGTTTGGGAATTAGCTTATGAATGGTTGAAGTGCACCATCATTGAAGGAGGAATTTTTTATGATGATAACTAGCGCAAGTAATGGTTCATTTACATGCTCTTGCCATATCTTCATAGGCCTATGGGTCAACAAAAGATTGATTCTCAAGCCGAAGCTCTGGAAGTTGCTATGAAATTGAAAGTTGTGCCAAGAGAAGATGCTCAATTTGGAACACTGCAAATTCAAAATAAAGTGGAGGCTATGCACTTAGAAATTCAAAAATTACATATATATCGGGTTAAATAAGTTGGCGCAGATGTCTGGTGCATACGATGTAAAGGTTCAGGCCACACCAAAGATCAGTGCACTCTATTCTTGGATTACATGCAAGCAGGGGGACTGAATCCACTACGCCCCAGGGATGTTGTTGGGATAAGTACCCCCACACTATGGTGCACTGATTTTAGGGTAGATGGACAACATGATATAGATCAATTTCCTCAATTAGGAAGATATGTGCTAGAACTGAAGTAGCAATGGTGCATATGTTTCTCTTCAGTCGGTCATGATGAGAACCACTGTCATACGTTCGATCTAATGATATAAAATGCTAACCTTTATAGAGTGTAGGCTGACCCTTCTTCACCAACATCTCCCTCTGGAAGTGGAGGATCCCCAACAAGATGAAGGGGAGGAGGAAGAGGTGGAGGCACAAGTCAGGGTAGAGGGAAATTAATCTGTTATAACTGTGGAGACATTGGACACTGTGCGTGCAAATTCCCAAACCCTGCTCGAAAATCTTGTAGGTACTGTAGGAAATCTGATCATTTAATTGAAAAGTGTCCTATGTTAATTGCTAGAATGCAGGAAAATCTACAGCAGATGCCTACTCAAAACATACAAATTGTTAAAGCTGAACTGCGTGATGATGGTCCAAGTGTAAATCTAATTACATATAGTGGTGCTTCCACTGGAGGATATGAGGAAAAGAGGGATGATGCAGAGTCGCTGATCAAAAAGTTGTCTAACTAGAAAGAAGGACTCAACCTGTAGAAGGAAAGGAGACTTTCATTGAAGCTCAGAAGGATTTTACTATTGCAGGAGCATCCACATCAAAGTCTATCATGGAACCAAAGGCTGATGATGAAGTCAAACCATTCCTACAATCCCATATTAAGTTATTGCGCAATCATAAGGCAGTAGATAATCTGAAGGCCCTAATAGACAACTGCACAGAAAAATAATTACCTCGAATGGAGACCAAATCTGTGAGCAAGAAGAGAACTGGCTGGGAGATGCGCATGACTGTGAAAATTAGAGAGTATGAGATGAATCAAGTGATCCTGGATCTGGGGTCTGATTCAAATTTTATACCTAAGAAAACCTGGCAAAATATGAGAGAATCAAATCTGGAATGTTCCACCATTCAATTAGACATGGCCAATCAGCAGAAGATCATTCCACTTGGAAGACTTCCATAGGTCCTGGTAGACATTGTTGGAGTAAAGGTACGTGTGGATTTTGAAGTGATACAAATTATGGATGATGCAGACCCCTACCCTATGCTATTGGTTTTAGATTGGGCCATTGATATGGGAGACTTTAACAACCTAAAGCATAGAAGTATGATATTTGAGAATAATGGTAGGTGGGTGATAGTCCCACTGGATCCAGCAGAAGGAAAAATATATACAGAGCCAGTACGCGAAGTAGATGATGTCAACCATATTTACAAGCTGACTGTGTGGGAAAAGGATTGGATCAACCCCACAATTGATGGAATGTTGAATTAGGAGAAGGATAGTTTGTGTTTCTCATATTCGAATGGATAAATGGAGAACTGGAAGAATTATTTGCACGATGTTTCTGTGTTGCATTGCCTCAAGATCACTAAAAACTTCTGGTGCATCTCCTCAGAGGTAAGAGAACTACCCTACTTCGATGGTTTTGGAAGTGTCAAAGTATTTTTGGAATAATTGGAAAAGGTTGTCTCATAAGAACGAAGGTTATGGGCACTTGACCTGGCTATGCGCGTAATCCTAGCATGTTGGTGGGATAAGCACAAAGGCATTTTAAAGGGTTGGGAGGAATGTTGCAAAATGATGACATTACGCTTTGAACCTCCCTCTACCCTGCCAACTGTGCTTTTCTATGGTCAGGGAGACCCGCGCAAGAAGCTGGCCATGTGGGTGGAAGTTTGGAAGGAAAATACTTGGAACGAGTGGGTTCATATGTTTATTCATTCATTGGGGCCGATACTTACCACTTGGTATCTAGAAACAGAGTTGCAACACCGAGGGAATCGCCATTAGATTACAATGATTGATGATTTCCTATAAACCTTCATCTTGGTTGGGGAATCAGAAAAATTGGATGAAGCCCTGCAGGATATAGATGCTCTTGTCTTTTATGACTCCTTACCCCAAAGGGAATGTGCTATGCTAGCATGGAATGCGCAGATGCAAGACATTTTCAATTGCAGGAACCTGTCAATAGAGGATAATGAAGATGATCTAAGAAATTTCAACATTCTTGATTCTGAAGGGGAACGCACAGTTGCAGGGCCCTCATTGGGAATGGTAGATGTAACTAAACCTCTAAATTTAAAGGAAGTAAAAATTGGGACAGAAGAACAGCCCAACTTGGAAAAAATTGGGGATTACTGGGATGATGATACAGTAGGGAAGATTGCAGAGCTGCTGACAGACTATCAAGACCTATTTCCTACAAAGTTCTCTGAGCTCAAGGGAATTATAGGAGACCTAGGTGTTATGAAAATCACATTAAAACCAGATGCACACCCTGTCAAGCAACGACCATATCAATTGAACCCCAAGTATAAGTAGAAAGTAAAAAAGGAATTAGAAAATATGGTGGTTGCAAGCATTATTGAGCTTGTAGAGAAGTTTGATTGGGTGAGCCCAATGGTGGTTCAAGAAAATAAGACCAAAGGAGAGATAAGGACTTGTGTAGATCTGCGCAAGCTAAATGATGCATGTGTGCATGACCCCATACCTACTCCGTTTTCTGATGAGATCCTGGATAATGTGGAAGGACAAGAGGCTTATTCGTTTACTAATGGATTTTCGGAGAATCATCAGATCCGAATTGTGCCTGAAGATTGCAGCAAGAACACCTTTGCAACAGAGTGAGGGTCTTTCCAGTACATTGTCATGCCTTTCGGATTAAAGAATGCACATACGATCTTCTCACACGTGGTAGTGGCAGTGTTCAAATAATTCATGCATAAATTATTGGAGGTGTATTTTGATGATTGGACAGTGTTTGGGTTGGTAAAGAAACATGTTTCAAACCTACGCATGATGCTTGACACTTGTAGAAAGCACCAGATTTATCTTAACATGAAGAATGTATATTCTGCATGCCTTTTGGAATTTTGTTAGGTCATACAGTCTGTTAGCAAGGATTGATGGTAGACCCAGACAAGATTGCATTTATCATTAACGTAGAAGTTCCCACTAATGAGAAATAGATGTGCTCCATCCTAGCACACAGGTATTACAGGAATTTCATTTAGGGCTATGCTCTGATCACTGCGCCAATCGAGAAGTTACTAAAGAAGGATGTGTCATTTTTCTGGGATGAGGAATGTCAAAAGAGCTTTGAGATGTTGAAGGAGAAAATGGTCACTCCACCTATTCTGATATTCCCATACTGGTCTAAGGTTTTTCATGTACATGTGGATACATTTGGTATAGCACTTGGGGTTGTTGTAGTGCAGCTAGGAGAAGGAGACATTGATCACCCAGTTGCTTTTTCCATTAGGAAGATCTCCAGTGTAGAGTGCAACTACTCAACCATAGAAAGGGAAGGATTGGCCATGGTTTATGCTCTGCAAAAATACAGGCACTATATGCTAGGAGGACACTTCAAGATGTTCACAGACCATTCTGCTTTGAAATACCTGGTTAATAAGACTGTGTTGGAGGGGGGATATTTGCAGATGGTTGTTGTTATTCCAGGAGTATGACTTTGAAATCATTGTGAAGCCTGGAAGACTAAATGTTGGACCTGATCATTTGTCATGCATCGAAAATGGGGAAGAACCAACCAGTTTGGAGGAGGGGTTACCTAATCCGCATCTCTTTGCTATCAAGGTGGTTGACGAGGACTTTGCTGATATTATTCACTTTCTGTCCACAAGAAGTGTGCCTACATAATATTCGGTGTAGCAGAATGAGTTGGTTGCGCGCGCAACTGATTTTACCCTGATTGCGGGTGAGTTGTATAAGTTGGGAGCAGATGAAGTATTGAGAAGATATGTGTTGGAACATGAGAGACAGTATATCTTGGTTGAGGCTCATGGAGGGGTGGTAGGAGGCCACTATGCTAGGAAAGCTACTATGCAGAAGGTGTTGTGTGTTGGGTAATGTTGGCCCACACTGCACAGTGATGCACATGCATATTGTCGAGCCTGTGATGCATTCCAAAGAACAGGGAAGCCCCCACGCAGAGATGAAATACCCCTGCAACCACAGATGGCCTTTCAGGCCTTTGATAAATGGGCTATAGATTTTTTTAGACCTATCAATCCTCCAGGAAAGAAGATTGGAGCACGCTATATCATCACTGCCACAGATTATGTAACCAGATGGGCAGAAGCTAAGACAGTTAAGTACGATACTGCAAATGCTGCTGCGCACTTCATTTTTGAACATATTTTGACTAGATTTGGATGTCCGAAGATATTGATGAGTGATAGAGGTACGCACTTTGTTAGTGAAACCATTGAACCTCTGAAAAAGGAATTTCAGATCCATCACCAGAAGAGTACCCCTTATCACCCACAAGAAAATGGCATAGTAGAGGCTTTCAACAAAATTTTGGAGAATGCACTCACAAAGATCTTTAATGCCAATGGGAATGGATGGGACGTGCACATCCCTTCTGTGTTATGGGCCTATAGAACCACATGCAAGAAGTTTATTGGGAAAACACCTTTCAGGGTGGTTTATGGGCAAGAAGTGATCATGACAATGGAGTATATTGTCCCAAGTCTGTGCATCGTAGCTTTCACTAATATGCATGAGCCTAAAATTATGGAGGAACGTTTGGTGCAATTGGTTTCCTGAGAAGAGATCAGTTCATTGCTAACTTCCATCAGTAAGTGTAGAAGGCGCACGAAAAGGCCTAGCATGATAAGCACACCAGACAGAAGGTTTTCAAGGAGGAAGACTTGGTCTTGTTAAACGATAGTCAATTTGCGTGTCACCCAGGGAAGTTCAGGAAACATTGGTTGGGGCCATACATTGTGAAGGAAATCACGGATGGAGGTGCAGTGCACTTGGCCATGCTGCGCAATGAGAATCTTCCCGGGTATTTCAATGGAAGTCGTCTGAAGCCATATAGGGACAATCCGGTGCCAAAAAAATGACTATATGGACGGGGCATAAGAATCCAGTGGTCTACGCGAGGCGCAGAGGAAAGGCACAAACAGGTGCGATAGGAGCGCAAGGGTGATGCACAGGAAAAGAAACTAGTCGTTGGAACAGTGAAACTGGGTGAAAAAGTAATTTTACCATTGGGTGGAGTGGGATTTATGCATTTAATGAGGCGATATTACAGGATTTTTGACCATTTTTATGGAGGTAAGTTTCATTTAATGAAGATCCGACCATTTTCACCTTGGATTTCCTATAAAATGAAGGGCGCAGGTCACAATTGGCTCCTTTGCTTTCTATGTACATTGCACCCTGAGCTTATCCATGATTTGTGTAAATTTGTCTGTGAGCACTGTATGTATGGCTAAGAGACTCCATCCGACGTAAGTAATCCTAAATTTATCTTCCGCCCGAGAATGATGGCCACCAATCCGGAGAGCGCACCTGCTGAGGAGCACTTTGTGCCCCTCACAACATCGACTGAGTTGGGATTGGATGATGTCCATGAAGTAATCTCTACGGTTGAAGAAGTCATGTCTACGTTAGCTAAAGGAAAAGGAAAAATATCGAAGTGGTCCACATCGAAGCCATGGACCTCTCCTAGTAATGTGACATCCCCATGTCAGGTTACCAAGGATAGGTCTCCTATCGGTGACCCCTCAAAGAGACCAATGAGCGCCATTGATGAGGATGCATTCATCAAGCCTATCTCATGGTGATCGTCATATGTCAATACATGCAACCCCTTAGTGCACACGCCAAAGAATGTAGACTCAGTGAGGGAATACCTTTAGAGGCCTCTGGTCCTGCAGGTTGTTCCCCTCGGGGAAGATGTGTTTGGCAAGATACCGAGCATCAAGTTCGATGACCATGATTTGGTGAACATGGAAACGTTCCCTGAGCTGGCACTGGAGTACTACTTGGAGAGGGTACTCTATGATGATGTGATTGAGGTTGAGTCAATGTCATGGGCGCGTGGGCTAGGCAATGCCGGGACTCTAAATTTTCTAAGGATTTCGTATTTTGGAAGGTACCTTATCACCTCTACCTGTGTGCGCCAGCTTCTAGCGTTGGAACATGATGGATGTCTGTGGATCCAGGGACACATTCTGATCGATGTCGCGCTAATCCATAAGATCATCGGCCTGCCCAAGAAGGGGCCTCATCCAATGATAGGTTTTTGGAAAAGCAACGAGCTCAAGGTCGTGGAAAAAGTAAAGAAAGATTACAGGGTTGAGCAAGACAAAAGGGGAGTCCTGGTGAAAACAATTGTGGACCTAGGTGTGCACCTAGGAACCTTAGTCCTAGGCTGCAATTTGATGCACAAGTGTCAACCAAAGGTGGTCCCTACACTCGTAATTGTGTTGGCAGGCCAATGAAAGAAAGGGGTCAGCTACAACTTGTCCTAGTACCTCTGCGAACAATTCCTGGAAAATGTGCGCGAAGGGTAGGAGCAGGGGAAACAATTTTACTACTCCTGATTGTTGTTACTCATTGCAATAATAGCGTGGGAGACTCTGGCGGATGTTGTCCTCCTGGAATTGGAGCCTGGCATATGCAAGGGGGTGTGCTATGTCAATCTGTGGGATTCCCCCGACCCTAAGCGGGTGAAGGAAAATAATATTTTTTGGGTGTTATTTGAGGGTGATTTGGCCGCTGCAATACATTCGTGATCAAGACTATCATTTTATGGTGTATGAGAAATAAAAAATCATCACCACTTTTTAGATAAAAATGCACCATGTGCATGTCAGGGCACTCAATGACCCCACGTGGTATAACTTTCCCTTCATGGTCACTGAAGCAAAAGTAGATCAGGTCATTGTGACCTGGCCGACAGAATGGAAAGTGGGGCTCGGTTCCACCCAGCCCGTCATAGAGTCCACTTCAGGCAAAGATACCTTACCAGGAGACAAGGACAAGGAAGCAGAGCAACAGACAGAGAAAGATGTCGAGACAGGCACCGAAAAATATGGATGGACGAGCTCAAAAAAGGATGTTGAAGCAGAAAAGAACACAGAGCCAGACCTGGGCAGAGGAGCTGATACCCACCTTGGAGGCCTTGATGGGGTAGATGGAAATGGCGCGTCATCTCCGTGCAGTACAAAGCATGACGCAGAAGGCCCCAAGGGTCCGCAAAAGAAGCGAAAGGGATCCAAAGGTGGAGGCACAGAAGAGGTCACTTTAACTAAAGATGACCTCGAAAAAATTGCAGATGTAGTTGCATCTGCCTCAAAAGATAGGCAGACTGCCATGGAAGAATAATACAAGGTTGTGGTCGACACATTGCAATTTGGGTTGCAGGTACTCCAGCTGAAAGCCGAAAACTTACAAGCGAGCGTGAATCAAGTGAGGCCGATTGAAGTGAGCCTACCTATAGCTATGGTTTTCGCCTCGACAGATAGTAGAATCTTCCCCTTCCCAAGTGTAGCAGTTACAGTGGAGCAGTTGGAGCTGTGCGCATAGGTACAGACCTGCCCAGAGGTTGAAATTGATCTTTCTAAACTACCAAGTGGAAATATACACGTGATCCAAACCATTATCTCTGACGAGCTGCAGTGCAGGGAGGCGTGCATACAACAACAGTTGAACGAAGCAGAATAGATGATTGCAGCAAAAACCAAGGAATCAGTCCAAGCACAGACAGCGCAACAGACGGTCGTGGCTCAACGTGCAAAATTGGAACACCTAATCGACAAGCTATCCGTAGATCTTCCTAAAGTGGCTTCCAGGACAAAAGTGTAGACGGTGAAAGTATAAATTGAAGAACAGATTGCAACATTGCAGGCTAAGCTGCAACCCGAGACTCCCCCAGAGGTGCGTGCGCAACGGGCAACCATGGTAAAATAAGCATAAAAAATCATTTCAGCTAATGTTGATAAGGGCTCCACACTGCTTGAGACAACAATGGGACTGTGGGCCTTTGTGCAAACATACCCACTAGTGAAAAATATCAATTAGGAGTTACACACCAAGGAGCAGGAATTTGACGACCTCCAGGAGGCCTTGCCCACTTTCATTCCTGCGCAGCGCATGGCCCGCCTGCAGACTAGCCAAGTTCTGTGAGGTGAAGTTGAGGAGCTCTGTAGGAAGAAGAAGATCATGACCGAGCATATTAATCCATGGGCGGACGAGGCAATGAAGTTGTCTCAAGACCTGGATGCAACCGCCAAAAACCTAAATCAGACCCTACAAAGTATCAACCTAGTCGCAGAAGGGTTGTCATCGCAAAAGCTGCTAGATACTGCGCAGAGCACAAAAAATCATAGTGTGGGCATCTTGGCACCCTTTACTGCTACCATTGAAGACCTACAAAACAAAATGAAGAACCCAGTACCACTGTGACTCGGGACGAGTCACAAGATTGTGTTGGGGGCTTGTTGGAGCGGGGTCCCTTAATGCCGAATTTTGATATATTTTTGGAATATTTTTGTAAAATTTTTGTAAGTTTAGTCATGCACAACACAAGTCAAGGGTATTTGGGGCGGGTCAAATCCCCTCATGAGTTGTAATGGGTCAAAGGGTAGAACTAGGGGCCCAAACCATAGTGTGCAGACCTTAGATGAGCACAGGCTAAGAGTATAAATAGGAGTCTAGATCGAGTCGATAGGAGACATTGATGTTGATGATGATAGAGATCTGACTGTATTTTGATATTTTTAGCGAAATTGTATGGGTTAGAAGGCTTCTACTGGATATGTGCATGGAGACCTTAGTCCTACTGTGTACAGACCCCGCTAGCTGTGTGCACGGGTAAACTGAAGGTGTTGTAAGGAAGATAAGAACTGTTAATGAATAAAGAACTATTTTGGATGAAATCTGAGTAATAAATGCATCTGTTATTTTCTTTATGATTGTTTCTGCATGTTATTCCTGGTTATTGTTTTATTTGTATTCATATCGATTGTGAAATTGTTCTCTACTTTTTATGAATGATAAATGAATGGATCTGTTATTGTTCAGCTTTAAGAATATGTATTAAGAATAATTACATGGATTGCAGAGTCTGTTTTAGCCCGCGTATAAGGTATTTTGTGTATTTGACCTAAACTTGTCTGGTTAGGGTTTCTGGTTAGGGCTTCTAATGTGAAGGTCTGATCACATCGGTTTTAGATCTAAGGACACCCACATTATTTAATTCTCTTTCAGGGTATGGAAACTTGGTTCCAACACCCCCCCATACTGCTTCAGATGAGACATTTTCTTGCGCAAGCAGGTCATTGCCGAAAGGGCTAGTAGTAAGAGGGTTTTGTTGGTTAACCTTAAACTCCGAACCTGGGCTAGGACCCCTCAAGCCAACAAAGAGACTTATTTTTTAACATGCTCCTGGCCATTTCAACTATGGTCTTGTTTTTCCTCTCTGCAACACCATATTTTTAGGAGAGTATGAATTGGTAAACTATTTATTTATTCCATTTTTCTTGCAATAATTCAAAAACTCATTTGACTTGTATTTTCCCCCATTATTTGTTCTTAAGGTGAGAATAGACCACTTTTATTTTCAACTAAAGCCTTAAACTCAAGAAAATTAGAAAACACTTCATACTTATACAAAAAATACACCCATGTCTTCCTAGAATAATCATCAATGAAAGTGAGAAAATAATGTTTTTTCCCAAAATACGCAGTCTCCATTGGACCATACAAATTTGAATGCACCAATGCTAGACATTATCTAACATTCTGTGCTCTATTATTTGAGAAAATTTTCCTGTGTTGTTTCCCAAAAATACACCCTTCACATACTTTATCATCCAACTTAATATAAGGAAGACCATTCACCATGTTATGTTTTCTCAACAACACCAAACTCTGAAAATTCAAATGTCCTATCCTTAAGTGCCAAATCTTACTATTTTATTCTTTTGTTGCTTTCAAACTCTGTGAATTGTTCAAACCTAAAGATATTTTGAAAATTATGTGTTCAGTCATTTTGCATCTTGCTATGACTACATTTTGATTCAACTTATCCCTAATTAAGCATTCTTATTATCAATCACTAACTTGTAGTGTTGCTCCATCATTTTTCCTACGGAAAACAATTTCTTCTTTAATGTTGGTGTCAACAAAGTATCCTCAATTAACTTCTTCTTTCCATGGAATGTTGGTATTGCCAATGTCCCTTGCCCTTTCACTTCAAAAACACTATCATCACCAAATATGGCTTTACCGAAATAATTGTCATTAATTTTCATAAATAAACCCTTTTGAGATGTCATAAAAGTTGAACATCCCGAATCAATATACCATGCTACATTTTCTTCAATGTGTGCCATCAAACTTGAGATGAATAACTTCTCATTCCTAGTTTTTTCAACAATTGTATTGACACCCTTATGCTCCATATCTCACATTTTTGCATAACAATCTCTTTCAATATGGTCATATTTTTTGCAATAATAACATTTTGGTCCTTCACTTCTTCCATTTCTTCCTTATCTCTAAGATTTGGAACTGACCCTTTTACTACCATTCTTTGTTGCCTTGAAATCTAAAGGTGTTGAAACTACTCACTAAAAATACAAATTCCATTTAAGTGAGGGAAACTTTGTCACCTATATTCCTAGATGCTAAGATGATGTCACATTCCTTTGTTCAAAGTTGGAGTCCTAGACATTTGCATTGAATTCACCATCTGAAGTTTCTTCCACCGAATGATGTCACATTTCTAGAGTTTTCTCCAAAAAATTTAGTTATAATATTTTCACTGAGCAATATTGGAACTTTTCTAAATATTAAACTTGTTTCTGGGATAAATTTATCCACAAACAAAATGATCAAATAACTGACACAACAACTCCATGACACTCTAGCCTGGCCTAGTTTAACTATACCACTGTGAAAAGGAACATTTTAGCATAGATGGAATAAATCTAGCATATTGTTTTTAAAAGACAAGTTATTCTTGCCATCCATACAAAATACCACAAACTTGAATTTGTGATGTGTTTTATCTCACTTATATCAATGACACTAATCCTATACCCAAAAACAACATCATGGATTCACATTTTTGCAATATCTTCTTGTTTCAACCTGTCCATTTCAAAAGACACTAACGTGTGAATTTTGTCTACAATCTTTGTAACGAAATGGTGCATTATAAAAATTCCATCAAATAGTATTGCAATGATGAACATGATAAATATGGCATTCCATCCCCTTGTTGAAATGCAGCTGGTCATCACAGGCCCCAAAACTGCTCCAACAGACCTAGTGCCATCAATTATTGTAGTGAAAATTTCTAAAACACGTGAGCTTCCATTCAATCATCTATGAGTACCTAAATATGCTGAAACTATTGTCATAATTAGAGAGTATGGCCCATTCACAAATAAGCCAATGATCATCATTAATGGAATATTGAAATATATTGAATTGTCCCCATGCATCTGATATAAAATTACTATAGGAATTGATGAATACAAGAAGATAACTGAGGTTATGGCTTGGGCTTCAAACCTATCTGACCAGTAATAATTCCTCCCATCACTTGCCAGCAGAAGATAACTGAGGTTATGGCTTGGGCTTCAAACCTATCTGACCAGTAATAATTCCTCCCGGCACTTGCCTGCAGAAATTTGATGATCGATAGATATCCAAGTTATGTAGGAATTTACAGGGTAAGTTCCTTAGATCAAGAACAAAAGGTCACCTCTCACAAACAGATCACAAATCAGTACACCAATATAATCACGTGGTTAAAACCCTCAAAGAGGGAAACAGTCCACGGCCTCAACCAACGTGGCCACTTCAGGCAATTTATTAATATAAAAAGAACAGTTACATATGTTTCTTTCATAAACGATTACCGGAAAAATGACCCTCCATGCTCTTTAAATAAAGATCATGGACCAATTGGGTGTTAAGCCACGGATCAAGGGTCATTAATACCGAGAAGACAGATAACCGTCGGATCACTACAAATCGTGACTGTCGGATTATAAGTTACAAATGTACATGGTAAAGAAACACACTTTACCTAACTCTACACTAGAATAAGTTATTCTTAACTATTTCCTATGTGTCAGAATATCCTAACATCCCCCCTTAAGAACAACTTGGGATAGGATTGAAGGATTTACAAAGGTGACACAAAAGGAGCCTATTTCCTATGTGTCAAAATATCCTAACACCCCCCCTTAAGAACAAATTGGGATGGGATTGAAGGATTTAAAAAAAGTGACACAATAGGAGAAGGAAGGAGGCATTAGAGGCTATCCCCCCTTAAAGACAACTTTACTGAACTCCAAGCATGGATCGAAGTTTGGTAAACTTTGCTTCTGTGAGAGCCTTCGTAAAGATATCAGCTACTTGATCATTGGTTGGACAGTATTACACTTCAAGAACACAATCATGAATGAGCTTTCTGATGAAGTGTATGTGGAGTTCAATGTGTTTCATATGCTGATGCTGAACTGGATCTTTACATATATGAATGGCACTCTAATTATCACACCAAAGTGTAGTTGGATGCTGCTGATGAAGACCAAATTCAGACAAGATCTGACGAAGCCACATGGCTTCCCTGTTGGCTTGAACTGCACCACGATACTCTGCTTCTGCTGAAGAAAGAGAGATGGCACTTTGTTTCTTACAAGACCAAGTAATAGGTCCTGAACCAAGAGTGAATACATATCCTGCAGTAGACTTTCGATCATCAGGGTCACCAGCCCAATCAAAATCAGTGAAACCAATCAACAATGGAGATGCTCCTGCACTGTAATGAATCCCGAACTGAACTGTACCTCGAATATATCGAATTATTCTTTTAGCTACTTTCCAGTGACTTTCATGAGGTTGGTTCATAAACCAAGCGACAATACCAATGGCAAAGGAAAGGTCAGGACGGGTATGGGTTAGATACAGAAGTTTACCAACAAGTTGACGATATAAGGTAGCATCAACTTCAGGGGTAGTACAAGTGACTGAAAGCTTGACTCTAGACTGAAAGGGAGAAGGGGTTGGCTTATAATCTTCAATGTGAAAGTGGTGTAGAAGATCACAGGCATACTTGGACCGAGAGAGATTAATGCCTTCCTTGGATTGCAAGACTTGAAGACCAAGGAAATAATGCAAGTGTCCTAAGTCTGTCATTTCAAACTTCTCTTTGAGGCTAGACTTCACATGGTTTATATGGTTTGGATACCTACCCGTAAGGATGAGATCATCAACATAAAGAACAAGGATGGTGAAGGACTTACCCACTTGCTTGGTGTAGACAGTGTTGTCAGAATGACACCTATAAAATCCAATATCTAATAGAAATCTATTCATTTTGGCAAACCAAGCCCGAGGAGCTTGTTTGAGACCATAGAGAGACTTCCTAAGGCGACAAACAAGGCTAGAGTCGTTCTGGATAAAGCCAGGGGGTTGTTCCATGTAGATTTCTTCATGTAAATCTCCATGTAAGAAGGCAGATTTAACATCCATCTGATGGACTTCCCATTTAAAGGAGGCAACAAGGGAAAGAACAAGGCAAATAGAATTGATTTTGGAAACTGGGGAGAATCTTTCAGTATAGTTAATACCTTCAAATTGTGAAAATCTTTTAGCGACAAGACGAGCTTTATGTCTATCCACTTTTCCATCTGGTCCAAACTTTGTTTTGTAAACCCATTTGCATCTGACAAGTTTTCTTCCTTTTGGAAGAGGAACAAGATCCCAAGTATCATTCGCTAATAAGGAACGATATTATTCATTCATAGCTTCATCCCAAGCTGGATGACCAGAGGCTTTTTCAAAGGTTTCTAGATCAGGATTTTCTGGAACTTGAGCCAATAAGGAAGAGGCTCTTTCGAACTGAGAATGTGTACGTCATTCGTCGACAGGGTCGCCTACAAGAGAACCTGCTGCATCCCGGGTAGAGTGGACCCATCTTGGAAGCGATGGAGTAAAAGGAACAATTGCAAGAGGTGGAGGAGGATTTTCATCCTCGCTATCATCATATGAACTAGAAGGAATGCTATTAAAAATAGAAGAGAGAGAGAGAGGTGGCACATATGCTGAATCAGGCTCGCAGGCCAAAGGTGGCACACTTGCCGAACTAGGCTCGCAGGCCAATATATTTTCATCAAATTTTACATCTCTTCTAATGATTATATTTTTGGATTTTGGTTGAAGAAGTCTATATCCTTTGACATCTTTAGAATATCCAACAAAAATTCATTTTTCACTCTTAGGTTCTAAGGCTTTATGTTTCGCATATGGAATATGGGCCCAAGCATCACTTCCAAAAACACGAAAGTGACTTACATCTTGTTTTATTGAGCTCCAAGCTTCTTCTAGAGTTATATTCTTTAAAACATTAGTAGGAGTGTGATTTACTATGTAATTTGCACAATTAATGGCTTCTGCCCAAAAATTGAGACCAAGTCCTTTAGATTGAAGCGTACAATTAGCCATTTCTTTTAAGGTGCAATGCTTCCTTTCAGCTACATCATTTTGTTGTGGAGTATATGGAATGGTATGTTGCAATTGAATGTCGTGCTTAGTGCAGAAGTTGATAAATTTGTTGTTAACATATTCTCCTCCATTGTCTGATCTTAACTTAAGAATTTGATGTCCAGATTGTTTCTCAACAAAGGCCTTAAATGCCAAGAACATGTTAAAAACTTCACTCGATTTTTAAGAAGTATACCCAAGTGCGTCTGGAAAAATCATCAATGAAAGTTAAGAAGTAATTGCAACCAGAGAAAGAAACAACAGGAAGTGGACCACATAAATCATTGTGCACAAGCTGCAAAGGGGCTGAAGCGTGCCAAGAGGCATGTTTGTCAAAACTATCCCGATGATGTTTTCTAAGTACACATCTAGAGCAAACACCATCTCAGCAAGATACCATAGGAAGGCCCGTCACCATATTTCCTTACATAGAGTTTGAAGAGAGCGATAGTTTAAGTGACCAAATTTCTCATGCCAAAGTTTTCTCACATCATCATTATGAGCAACAAAAATGGAGGGAATACATGATGACCCAAAGTTGTCAAACTTATACAACCTTGTGGAATCATCAGTAATGCCAGTAGCTAAAATATGTTTAGGATCTTTGAGGTCCTTGATTAAAACATCATGAGGTGAAAATTCTACTATTTTCCCTTCACCTGAATGAGTTATCTGATAAACAGAGAGAAGGTTGCATGACAAGGTAGGAACACATAGTACATCATTAAACTGACCATTACGAGATGAATGGTTCCAGATCCTACAACACTAAGAGATCGATCATCACCAACATAAATATGTTTGGTGTTACAATCATTTAAAGAAGAAAACATGGCTTTATTTTTAGCCATGTGATAAGAAGCTCCAAAATCAATGAGCCACTCATGAGAATGAGAAGAGGAAGATACATTTAATGCATAACCAGATCTTGATCTTTGACAACCACAAGTAGAAAGTGCCAATCCTGAAGATGAAAGTGAAGAGTGCTCGAAATTGATGTTGTGCTTCTTCATTGCTGCTTCTAAGGCTTCCATCTTCTTAAAACATTTGGACTATAAATGGCCATCACGATTGCAAAAGTTGCAATGTCTATTTGTCTTCTTTCCTTGGTTTCTAAATGCCTTATCATTTTGGTGAGTAGCTTTTTCAGTCTGCGGCTGAAATTACTTAGGACCCTTGTTTGGTTTTGGACCATACTTTTAGGATACTGTTTCTTGGGATTATTTTGATATGATTAATGTTGGGTTGCTAATGCTTTCTTAGAAGCGTTTCCAGCAGTTATAAGACCAAGGTGTAAGGGTTTTTCTTGTTCTCTTATCAAATAATCACAAAAGGAATCAGAAGAGGGATTCTTGTATGTATTTCCTAAGAAAATGATGGCTTCTCTAGTGGAATGGAAGGCAGAAAAAAATACAGAGTATGCAGGGCCAAGCTTAGCAAGAATGCAATAAATGAGGCTACCATCTTCCTTTTTGACCTTACAACCTTCTAAAAGAATTATAAGGGTCTTGAATTTGGAAAAAAAATCCTCAATAGAGGAGAAATTATTGGGGTTCAAAGTAAGCAATTCATTTTCAAGCAGATGGGCCCTGATTTGAATTTGAATGCCAAAGACAATATTTAGCTTGTCTAGGGCTTCATGAGGGGTGTCAATGTCAAGGATATGAAATCGAAGATCTTGAACAATGAACATTCCTATCAACCCTCGGGCTTGATCTTGTTTATTTTCCCATTTAGCAACTTTATCATCATCAGAAGGTTTAGTTTTTAGCCCTGTGGCTATTCTATAAGACCCTTTACTTATAAATATATCTACCATGTGAGGTAGCCATTGGAAATAATTAGGGCTATTAAGAATAATCGGGCATGCACTTTCCATTTCTTTTTTAAAAAATGACGCTGAGAAAAGTTGAAAATAACTGCTCCAATGGAAATATCTCGAAAAATTAGGCCGTTAAAAAAAAACAGCTCAAAAAACGGCTTCCGGATGAAGAAGTTATGCCTTTTGAAAAATCTAAGTTGTAGATGCCGAATAGTTACGGGAACGGTTTGAAAAAAAAATCCCGCCCCTTTTAACAAAAACTTTTTACAAAAAGAAGCTTGAGAAAGAGATTTGAACCCAAGACCTATATTCTCATAAACTAACTCCTCACCAAGTGAGATGTAAAAGGATTTTGTTATAATTTGAAAGGAGGGAACCGAAATAAATAGAGGGGACCGAAATAAACAGAACTATTAACAAATGTAACTGCAAAACAGAGGCTTTATACCTCCAAATCTAAATTGTCATAACTTGGGTAGCCGAAAGCCCTTTTGCATGAAATGAAAGGCGTTCATCACTGTAACAAACACTCTGGACACAACAGAGCAGTTCTCCAAGCCCAAAAAATTTCAGAAATAGTAGATCTACAAAACGGCATTCAAATGCAGTCAAACCGGCTTTCTATTTTGATCAACAATGGATGCGGCCCTCAAAATTTACAGGGTAAGTTCCTTAGATCAAGAACCAAAGGTCACCACTCACAAACAGATCACAAATCAGTACACTAGTATAATCACGTGGTTAAAACCCTCAAAGAGGGAAACAGTCCACGGCCTGAGCCAACGCGGCCATTTCAGGAAATTTATTAATATAAAAAGAAAAGTTACATATGTTTCTCTCATAAACGGTTACCGGAAAAATGACCCTCCATACTCTTTAAATAGAGATCATGGACCGATCGGGTGTTAAGCCACGGATCAAGTGTCGTTAATACCGAGGAGAGAGATAACTGTTAGATCACTACAAATCATGACCGTCGGATTATAAGTTACAAATGTACATGGTAAAGAAACACACTTTACCTAACTCTACACTAGACTAAGTTATTCTTAACTATTTCTTATGTGTCGGAATATCCTAACAAGTTAGCCACCTTTGTTACTAGAAACGGGATAGTAGCCACCATTATTAGTCCCTACGTGCCTAGGACTATAGCGATCAATGATCGATTGCCTAGCATTAAATTGTTTTAACTAACCATCACATTCATAGTTTAACCAATGTTTTGGCAGAAATATATCATCAAACAAACTTTTATGCTAAGTTTTAGTTTGCACCTCTTATTGCAGGGAAACAGTATAATTTTAATCTTATTGCAGGGAAACAGTGTAATTTTAATAAAACCTAGGTTAATCGTTTCAAATTTCACTTCAACGTTAATTTAATGCTAGGTTGTACTTAGCATCACTGAGAAAACATTTAATGTTTTGATAATATTAGCCACCACTATGATGTTCTTCGCTATTTTAGCCACCATTGTACTCTGCATCATGGCAAGATGCATGTCACCCTCGTACATATGCAATGCATTCCAGAGGTTCATGGCAGATGCATGTCATCACCTCCCTAATGCTGGGACACAATATAAAATTTATCATGAAAATAAAGTGATCAATATCTATCCCAACATGTTGGTTACGAAAGACCTACATGTTGGTTATGAAAGACTTGATGCCGAAGCGAATGCTGGTGCTGGAGAAACTGGAATGTTGGTGCTAGAGAAACTGTTGGCAGCTATTCCAGGATTCGGGGATCAATAAATACAAATCTATTTACGGATCCATACGCTACGATTGGAACTGGAAGTTTCGAAACATGCGGATAGCCCATATGTTACAACAAGCAACGAGTGGGAGTGGTTCCTCACTAGTCAGTTACTATCGTTTCCAGAACGTCAAACCCGAGAGTTGAAGTTCGGTGCACGGATACTTATTTGAGGATTCTGCTTTGTGAAATTGAAAAAAATGATATCTGTTTTTTTTCAAATCAAGGTTATTGAAATTAATAAATCGTATCCCTTGCAGTATGCTATAAAAATCATTCTGCTAGTCTCTGCTTTTTTGTTTGAGGCCAAGGACAAAGCCTAGCACAGTTCCAATTACTAAAGGGAAAGATGTATCCATTGTTGTTATCAGCTAACGTCAAAGCCCCACATGCTAATAAAACTGCTGGGTATGCTGCATACTACTACCATTTACCGAAGAAAAAAATTGGACACGAGTACTATTAGTTCAATCAATCAAAGGCATACTTCTTTGTGATATATTGTTTTAACAGTTTCAATGGCTAATATTTTCAGAGAACTCGTTAGATCCCAGAAAAATTGTTGTCTACCTTCGTGGTATCAACGAAATAGTTGAGAAAGGTGAAACTGTTCGATTGGCAGGAGCTTTTGGTATGATTCTCGCCAATGCACCCAAAGGAAACACAGACGTTTATGCAGACCTTCATTTTCTTCTTGCTGCAAATTTGAATGCAATTGATGGAGCGGTAGTTTTTAATACATCAAATTGACAGCATAAGATTTAAATAAAACTTGTTAAGTTACAGTAAAACTTGGTTATTGTGTGAAAAACCCTAATGCCTAATTAAATTATGCTCATTCAGGTCCCCTATCACTTCCATTTATTCAAGAACTCAATTAGATGTAAAGCCACCAACTCTGCTTATGGCAGCATTTTCCTTGAGGGTCCAATATCTCTTACCCCAGACACACTAAAGTTTATAATTCAAACCCCACAACCCCAGTATTATGATATCTCCATTGTCAAATACAACGATTTCTTGTAAGTTGGTTGTTAATTGTTACTCCAATGAATCTGGTTTTTTCATAAATTTTCCATTTGGGTTTTTCACTTTATTTTTCCAAGTATCTCTCATTTCCAGCCATATGTTTTTTTTCCTTTCAATATGAGAATTCAGAAGTAATGAGTACTTTACTTTCTCCATTAATCTCACCTATTTGAGAGTGGTGTCTTTTTGTTACTGGCAAGCTGGGAGAAGAACCGGGCTTGTTGGCCTCCTCTTTGACGATAGAGGATTGTTTGAGAGTGGTTCCTGCCATTGAGATTCTAACACTTCCACATATTTCCAACACTTTCACATTGAGATTCTAACACTTCCACATATTTGAGTAAAATCACAATTGCTTTTTTTTTTTTTAATTCCTCTATTTCTGATGTTGCAAGTTATTCCTTCTTTTTTAAAGATGTTGCAAGACAGCCATTTTTGTAGCCAATGCTTTCTTATATCAGCAGGGACTAGCGTTGTGCCAGTTGCCGCACTCTTTTATCAACATTTTCTCCTTCGTTAAATCCTAAAAACTCTCGTTCCCAAATCTTGTTAATTCCTATTCCAAAAAGGCACTGGGGCAAAACGTATTGCATGCAAACTAGTTTCCCTTTCCAATTGCCCAACTCAGAGGAACAATTTTCTATGAATAAACTTTCAATTATTGAACTAATGATTCGGTGTTTTTCGAATGTTAAGAGGTTAATATATTTAGTTGCGTTTTGAATAGATCGTGGAATGAAACCTGCAAATATGTGAAGCTGGAGCAGTGTCAATAATATGGCTTTTCAATAGGTTTCCGGAGACTGGAATGTTTATTTAATGACAATAACATTGGCAGGGTCTGATTCAAAGTTCCCGAGTTGTCCGAATTTTTCCTTAGGAATTTTATTTAGTTGGTGAACAACCATTTGGAAGGAATATTAGGTAACCTTTTTCTCCCGTGTCTCATTCTATCGCTTTATGCTAACCATATTTATATTTAAACATTAGTTAATATAAGTAAATCTTATATTAAAGATTAATGTGTTTTGGATTAATCACAATATTATTAGAATTTGGTCAACGTTTCGAACCAAGGGTTTGGTCGAAGTTTGGAACCATCTCATGTGGTTTATCCTCAGGATAACGTGAAAAAATTATGATCGCTCTTAATAAAAAAGTAGTAAGAATACATCATTGCCCAGAAATAGTTGTTGAAAACTAACCACACAGCATGTCTATGATTAAATCATACATTTTAAATATGTAATCGCATCTGGGTTCTATTATATATGTTTATAATTACTTAATGAAATTTATGTCTGTGCAATAGGGGATGTTGTTGCATGGATGACAAAGAAGCTTTCAGGAGTGAATCTGACGGTCATTCTATGTTTACTAACCTAGATCCATCTTAACTCCATATCTATCAAGCGCCGATAGGGATCAAATCTATCGAGGTGGAAACCTCTTTTTTGAGAGCAAAACTTGAGGAAAGGTTTGCACCTCGAGAGATTTGAACCCTCTCGGCACTTAATAGATCCGAAGTTAAGATGGATCTAGGCTGGTTTCAGTCATGTGCGGCCAAGGAAAATCTATCGATAGTATGAGGATCATATGATTTATTTTATCAATAATATGTAAATACATGTAATATTAATATAACCATTTTAAATATGCTAAATATGTGGTAGATTTATGGAGTCATTTTAATTTTAAATCTTCTTAGTTACCTCAGTAACTTTAATGACGAAAAATGATGAAATAAAAATTTTGAATGCAAAGTGACAATGTAATAATATTGAATGATAGAAAATGTGAATAGTAAGAATGTAGTCAATTACAAATAGTCTTCATTGTGATCAATCTCAAACTATTTTCTTGTACTATTCTTATTGTCACCCTTGTTAGTTTTATCATCTTTTCATATCAATTACATGAAAAGGAACGTTGGAATCGTAAACAATTTAAATATTAAAGCTTGAATTGTTGTAGTAAACATCATACTTCGTCTCTCTTGCTCTCCAAAATTAATAGGTTTAATTACTATAACACAAAAATTAATGTTCATTGTCAATATTTTTTTGTGCTTACACTGAAATCAATGCACACTATTAATCCAATGAATTTAAAATTAATGTACCATCATACATCTAATTATATCAAATCATAAATCAACATATACATTGAAATCCATGCATCTAATACAAGAAAATAATTAAGATTAGAAAACAACATCTACACTGAAATCAATGCATCTAATGAAAGTAATCAAATAGGATTAGAAATCAACATGTACACTCAAATCAATGTATCTAGTGCTAGTAAAATATGATTAAAAACCAACATCTACATTGAAACCAATGAATCTATTACAAGAAATCAAATAGGATTAGAAATCACGATCTACACTGAAATCAATGCATTTAGTTCAAGCAATCAAATAGGATTAGAAATTATCTACATTCAAATCGATGCATCTAGTGCAAGCAATCAAATATAATTAGAAATCAACATCTACATTGAAATTAATGCATCTATTGCAAGCAATCAAATAGGTTTAGAAATCACCATCTACACTAAAATCAATGCATTTAGTGCAAGAAATCAAATAGGATTAGAAATAATTTACATTGAAATCAATGCATCTAATGGAAGTAATCAAATATCATTAAATCAACATCTACACTAGAATCAATGCATCTAGTGCAAGCAATAAAAAAGGATTAAGAATCACCATCTACACTGAAATCAATTTATCCAATGCAAGAAATATTCTTCCCTCTCTTCCCCCTCCATTTTTATCTATATCTCCCTCCATCTCTCATTCGTTGTCTCTTTATCACACCCCGCGAAACACATGCACTATCTCACTCCATATCGATCAATCTCTTTGTCCCTACCTCCTTGTCTCCATCTATCTCTTATTTATCTTAAACTTCCATCTATATCTCTATTTACCTATGTCTCTCTATATAAAATCCAAAACATACACTCTCTTTCTCCAATCTATCTATCTATTAGTCCCTCCTCCTCTCCCTCTCCCTCATGATATCCTCTCTCCCTCTCTCTCCATATTCCTTATCACTCCCTCTCTCCCTCTCTCTCCCTCTCTCACCATATTTCTTATCACTTCCTCTCTCCCTCTCTCTCCACCTTTCACTCTTTATGTATTTATTATTTCCTCCCCCTCTCTCCCCCTCCATCTCCATCTCTCTTTCCCTACCTTTCTTTACTCTCTCTCTTCCTTTCTCTCCCACCTCTCTCTCGCTCTATCTTCACCTTCCAACTTTGTTACTATATGCCTAAATCTCTCCTTCTCTCCATCTCTCCCTTTTCACTCACTCTCTCTCTAAACTACTCACTCTTTATGTCTTTATTATTCCCTCCCTCTCTCCCCATCCATCTCCTTCTCTTTATATCTACCTCTCCCCCCCCTCCAACTCCATCTCTCTATCCTTCTCTCTCTCCTCCTCTCTTTCAAGTCCCCTCTCTTTTCCTTCCTCTCTTTACCTTTCTCTTATACCTCCCCCTCTCTCTCTCTCCCCCCTACAATCTCTAGGCTTCCCCCATCACTCTCTTCCTGTCTCTCAAGTCCTCTTTCTCCCTTTATCTCCCTCTATGTTCTCCCCCCAAACCCCGCCCCCCCCCCCCCGTCGCTCGCTCTCTTTCTCTCTCTCTCTCTTTTCCATTCAATCCTCTCTCTCTATCTCTCTGCCCTTCAATCCTCTCTCTTCCCACATCACTCTATCTCTCTCTCCAACAATGTTACTATATCCCTCTCTTTCTCCGTCTCTCTCCTTCTCTCCCCCCTTGTCTCTATCCCTCCTTCTATGTCTCTTTATCTCACCGTTAAACATGCCACTCGCTCTCCACCTCTCTCTTGTCACTCCCTCTCTCTCTACTTCTCACTCTCTATGCCTTTCTTATTCCCTCCCTCTCTCCCCCTCCAACTCCATCTCTTTATCCCTCCATCTCTCCTCCTCCTCTCATCCTTCCTCTCTCTTCCTCTCTCTCTCTCTCTCTCTCCAATCCTCTCTTCTTCACCATACCTCTCTCCTCTCTATCGGACCTCCATCTTTATGTCTCACTGTCCCTCTGTCACCCTTCAATTTATCTCAATCTCTCCCTTGCCACTCCCCCTATTTCTCCACCTCTATCATATTTCTTTGTTCTTTCCTCCCATATATATCGAGAGTTTATATATATATATATATATATTATAATATATATATATATATATACCAAATTTAATATCAGACACTCCAAAGTTATTAAATTTAATAATATTAATATTATAATATATTAATATGAATATTAGATCTAACAATAATAAGGATATTAATATTAATATTAATATTTTAGTATTAATGTTAGGGTTAATAATGTTTTTTTTGCATGGTATTAAGAATAATTTGATCCATGGTATTTGGGTCATAGACTTCATATATAATTAGATGTTGATTTCTAATCCTATTTGATATATTTTTATTTATTTACCTTACCTCTTTTATATTTATTTATTTAATGTGCCTCTTTTATAAAGATGGTATTTGGCCCATGGTATTAATAATAACTTGTGGACGTGTGGCTGATGAATAGGCTTCACCTAAATAAAACCTCTTTTTTTGATTTTTGAATGCTAGATTGCAAAAAGATGACGAGCTTAGTGGAAAGGAGTCGCCTTCACTAAGTGGGCCCGCAGGCTATTTTGGCGCAAAGTCTATTTTTAGACATATGGATCATGTTCTATGAGTTGCAGGATGCTATTTGTGGATGGTTGGTCAAGTCGGAAAAAATAGATGGACTTCTATTTTTAGACATATTAGGCGGAATCTATTTTTAGATTGCCAGTCTAAAAATAGATATGTCGAATATTATTAGCTCTTAATAATATTTGGACTATAAACATTATCTTATTCTCTTGGAGCACTTCTGTTAAGTGCACAGATGTGGCACAGGAGCTGAAAGAAGGAATTACACTATTCCCGAGGGTTAATTGGAGCTATTGCATGGAGACTTCAGTTAGAACTCATGTGACAGAGTTTGGTGGAGTTATTGAGGTAGTTGGTGGAGTTGTGTTCAGTTTAACTGAGTTAAACATAGTTGAGCTAGTTGTATCTAGTCTAATTGATTGATACACTAGTGAGAGTGGTGTGAATTAATTATTAATTAATTCACTAATTATTAGCTCATTAATCAACTAAAGAATACATCAGTTAACTATAGTGCATGGACAGTTTCAGTGGAGACCAGTGAAGAGGTAGGTGAAAGAGCAGTGTGACTATCAGTTGTGACTATAGTGTTGCATGATTTGCAACAACCAGTGATTGGAGATGCCAATGAGTATTGCGTGAGCAAGGCTGGACCAATTCGAGTTCATTCGCACATTCTTCCACGTGATTGCGCAAGAGAGGCAGTTATCGTGCGTAGATTGGAGCATGTGTTTTGCTAGATCTAGCTTGATTAGTGTGTAGCAATTGGAGATTGTACCGAGAGCTTGTGAGGAGCTTTGTATAATGATTGTTACATGATCTCTATGACATATAATATACAGATAGTTGGGGGTTTTCAGCTTTAAGCTTTCCCATAAAATACTGTGTTCATATGTGTGATTGTTTATGGTTTTAATGTGCGCATGCGATTGTTTTATTTCCGCAATTAATGATCAATGGTAGAAGAGATTATGTATTGTGCATGAAGTTAAAATAGTGTGTGATCAGGAGAATCTCGGTGAATAATATATCAATTATTCGGAATTTCTACATTAAAATATAGAGATTTATGGAATAAATATTAAAAAAAAAAAATTTATTTATTTGCCATACCTCTAATTTATTTATATTTTTGTTTATTTACCCTACCTCCAGAGTAAATAGAAAAAAAGGTTTTGTTTATTTACCATACATGTAGTTTATTTATATTTTTATTTATTTACCATATCTTTTTTTAGTGTTTGTAAACCTCTTCATCTATTAATAAATTTATATTTTAATAAATTTTTAATTGTTTATTTATATAGTTTTGTAAGTTATTTTTTAAGTCAACATTATTTATATTTTATTATTAAATTTTTCTTCAGTTTTTTTTAAATTTTAACATCCAACATACTTACACATTAAAATAATACTAAACTGTAAAATACGACTCTAGCCACAACAAGTATGTAGCAACCTAGATTTTTACAACCTCTTCTTCATATTATAACCATAAATCCTCTATCTTTACTCTATTAATGACAATACGAGTTGATCACACAACCTTCCTTGTTAGGCGACCTAAATGCACAAATCTATGGTTCTCAACATAGTGCAAGCACAGCAACATATACTTAAAAGCATAGATGACATCTCGATGAAATTTTTTTTTGTTGGTGTCTTGTTTCGTTGCATGCTAAAGCCAATATTTAATTAATATTGTAAAATCTCTTTCGGTAATAATCACATATAATGGAACGTTGTCGACGCGTTTCGAACCAACCAGTGTGGTTCATCATCAGGACTAGGTGAGAGATCAGGTCAAATCAATAAGCTTAAATAGATGTAGAGATGTTTAAACTAGCCGTTTTCTAAATGGCTAGTTTGACTTTTTAATAATTTAAAATGTTTTTAATTAGTAACGGCTAGTTCCCTCCTACTATTAAACCAATTAATAAATTTATTCATTTAGTTAATAAATTAGTAAACTTATTAGTTATAATTATTTTTTATATCAATTTTATTAATTAATTAAAGAGAGAGGTTAAAAATAATAAATAAATAAATAGATAAATAAATAAATAAATATAAATAAAATAAAATATAAATATAGCAAAATAAAATAATAATAGAATAAAATAAAAATAAAAAGAGAAAAATAAATAAAATAAAATATCAAACTTTCAAACTTTCGAAAAATAAAAATAAATAAATAAATAAATAATAAAAATAAAAATAAAATAAAGACCCTAGTCAATGGTCCCGCAGTGTACGTCTTCCATTCATTCAAGGAACCACTGATAAAATTGCGAGGGTCCTTAGGAAGCATAGGGTGTCTTCGTTTTTCAAGCCCCTTAACACGATTCACAGCTCTCTCAAATCGGTTAAAGACCCGATTGACCCTAGGGATGGGAAAGGTGTCTACATCATTCCTTGTTCCTGTGGGATGCCTTACATTGGCGAAACTGGTCGTTCTATAAATCAAAGAATTTCTGAACATGCTGCTGACATTAAGCATGGAAGATCCCGCTCATCTGCCCTAGCTGAACATGCAGAAAAGACTAACCATCATATTTGCATTGAAGAGGCGAAGGTCATTGCTAGGATTGACCATTTCCATCATCGTAAGTTAAGAAAGGCCTTAGAAATCGAAAAAAGACCCCTTAATCTCAACAGAGATGATGGTTGGAACATTAGCAGGTGTTGGATTCCTGCCTTATGTCCTTGATTTTTATTTATTTATTTATTTTTATATTTTTTGTTATTTTTATTTTATATATATATATATATATATATAGTATTATTATTTTTATTTTATTTATTTTTTTATTTATTTTTATTTTTTTAATTATTTGCATTTGTTTATTTTACTAATTATTGTAACAGTTTATTTATTTATTTATTTATTTCTTTATTAGATATTTGAATTATTTTATCTAGTTATTTTTATTTATTTAGTTTATTTTTTGAAAGTTTGATATTTTATTTTTATTTATTTATTTTTCTCTTTTTATTTTTATTTTATTCTATTATTATTTTATTTTTATTTTGCTATATTCATTTTTAGATTTATATTTTATTTACATTTACATTTTTTTATTTTTATTTTTATTTATTTTTATTTTATATTTATATTTATATTTATTTATTTATTTATTTTTATTTTTATTTTTTATTTATTTTTATTTATTTATCTATTTCTTTTTTCTTTTTCTTTTCTTATTTTTTAACCTCTCACTTTAATTTAAAAAATTTATAACTAATATGTTTACTAAATAATTAAAACTAATAAGTTTAATAATTTATTAACTAAATGAATAAATTTATTAATTGGTTTAATAGTAGGAGGAACTAACCGTTACTTATTAAAAACATTTTAAATTATTAAAAAGTCAAACTAGCCGTTTAAGCATTCAGTTCTAACATCTCTATCTATTTAAAATTGGTTGATCGATCTCCTACCCTGAATCGATGATGAACCACCTTTGGTTGGTTAGAAACGCGTCGACAACGTTCCATTATATGTGATTATTACCGAAAGATTTTACAATTTTATTTATGGATCAAGAGCATAGATTCTAAAAAAGGATTAATTAATATGTTGGTGAGTTTTCGTTAAGAAGGGTTGGGTTTCGAAATTTGGGTCACATCAACCACATAATTCGTGATTGCCCTCAATACGTAGAAATTCCAATCACCTTTTAGTAGCAATTGTAATCTTTTCAATTGTGTTTTAGTATTCCATATGCCAAATAAACCTACAAAACCCCATACAATGCTAAGTAGAAAAGAAAAGAAAATAATTCTATTATCTCTAAAACACATCACAAGTATTTATCAAAGCACATTATTTTGTTATGGAGCATATTAGGTTATGATTAAAAAAATGTGAACAAATTGATATCTTTTATAGATTTCGGAGGAATTTAATATTTTACATAAGTATAATTTATTAAGTTCAATAATTGTTTTAGTGAATGAGCTTTTAAAGTAATTTTCTTGTTTTTTTCTCTCTTCCTTTTTTTCATTTCGTTTCTTATTTCTCGTTTCTAGTAGCATAGCTAACCACAAATTGTAATAATCCCTAATTCTTGGATGCATAACCATGCCAAGGTAACTAGAAAAAGAAAAAATTAATGTATCTTCATAAGATGTTCAAGCTTCCCACACTATTGACTAAAGCAGTAGATATTTATGTATCCCTCAACACAATAGATCTACTCTCGTTGATCTCTGAGACATATATTCCATTGTTTCCATAAAATCTAGAAATGATTTTAAAGCTCGGTTGTAGCCGCTGCAAAAACCCTCCAAAATTTTTGACTCTTCAAAATTTTGGAGCCCCTGCATCCCAAATCTCAACTTGAGACTCTTACCAATAGGTTTTCCCACCTTCAACTATCTCTCAAGTCTAACTCTAAGAAGTTAGAAGACCATTTTTTCTTAATTCTAAGTGCATCAAGTGTCTATCTTTTAGCCTAAAATATTGTGACCTTGCGACCTCTTAATTTTTCTTAAGTCAAGTCGCTAAGTCGCATCATTGAATTTGCGACATTTCGCCCTTGTTGCGACCTCGCACAAGTTGCTAAGTCGCAAAGGTTGCAAACCATTTGATGTTCAATTTTCGCAACCTAACGACCTAGTGACCTCGTGCCCTCAAAAGGGTTGCAAAGGGGGAAAACTCGAAGTTGTGCAAATTTCTGAATCTTTACACTTTATGCAGAAATTATTATTGTTAATCTGGTTATGCTCCTCCTTAGATAAGTTATTAACTGAATAAAATTCAAGTTAAAATAGAAGCAAAACACATAACAGATCTCCACCAATTCAGATCTAGAATAAGGTCATGCACATATAGACAAAGTGACACAGATATTTCTGGACAAATAGTCCTCGGAAAAATCCAATGCGGGAAAACCAGACTTCTGGCTGTTGGAGGGTTTTATTATTAAGAATTTTCTGAATACAACAAGGTTGGGTTCCAAATCTGGAAATCTCGACAGAGAAATAATAGATCTACAGCTCATTGGTTGATCTAGGGCCAAAATAATGATTGATCCACACCCTCAAACAGGATTTACAGAACTCAGCCAACATTAGGGCCTAGAAACTCCAGCGTTGCTCCAGAAAGCCTCTACGTCCCTCAGCGCTGATCCAGAAAGGGTTGCGTTACCCCAAACTGGGTGATGTAGTCCTTACGCTGCCCCTTAGGGTCTCTGCGTAACCCCTGAGGGTTTCTTGCAAAAAATCACACTGTCCTTGAGGGACTACATAACACCTGCGTAGCACAGCTGCTGCCCTTCCTTCTACTGCTCTATTGCTTCTTTGTGCTGCCTCTCTGAGCTGATCTCTACCTCTTGTTGATTCTAGACCCTAGGATTAGATCATCACCTTGGCCTAAATTCCCCTCTCTGCAGCTGAAACACTTCTAAGAATTCTTAGCAAACCTGCCCTAGAATCTCAGCTTAGCTTCAGTGCTCTGCCTCTATGTGTCTTTACAGATGACCCCAAGCCTTTCCTTTATACTTTTCTCATTGTGAAACCAACGACCATGATCAGATCTTCAATCAATGGCTAAGATTAAAAGAAAACTTGATCTGTGTCACTTAAGACAATTCCATCACATGTTTAATTAAATTCACTTTAATTATTTAAGTTCCCTAAGTTTTAACTTAGGAAATACATTAAAATAATTAATTAATTTAATATCTCCTAAACCGGATGAAAATTCCCAAATCAATTTCTGGGTCTTGTAGTTCAAGTGTACTCTAGTCCCTCCAAAAACTTTGGGAGCTAGAGAACAACTGATGCTACCCCAAATACACAAAATCTCAACACTTCCTCTTAGCATCAAGTGTGTGCTCTAGCAATACATCGCACTATGCATTACAATACTTTGGGTACTTGTTCTGTGCTGTTGATGCTTGGCCTGATGCCACTCAACTCTGCACTCTACTACCCATGACTTTGTCACTTCCACTGCAACTTTTGTACTACAGCTCCCTCTCAATTTGTTGCATCTGTGTTGCTCATAGCACTACCACTGTTGATCTGGTGCACTGCAAATCCAGTTGTTGATAGAAACAAATGAATCTTTTGCCCAATCTTTGACAGAAAAGTCAGATGGGCTGCATCCTCATCACTGAAGCTCCATAGGCTACAGAACTGTGCTGTCATATGAAGGATGATGCATAGCTACAGCTCTGCACTACGTAACCAGACTCCCTCTGCACTACTGAAGTCACATCAACCCCTTGTGATGAAATGTATCATGTTTTTGTTGCACTGTGTTGTCCCTCTGAAGCCTTCTACGCTACTACAACTCTGCACTACGTAAGCAGCTCTGCTCTACGCTGCTAAAGTCACATCAGCCTTTGCGCTGCTACTGCTTCTACGTTGCTGCTGCTCTGCTCCTCCCAGTTTTCTAATCTGCCTTTGCCTCATCTGTGATCTATGCACCCTCTGCTCTACTTGTCCCGCTACTGTCTTAAGGCTGTCGTAGCTCGTTTGTGATCCAAGAGATGAGTTGCTCAAGGATCCTACCTTCTTATATGTAGCTCCTCTACATATCCATGTCGCCCCACTTTCATGGTTCATGAGAGATCATGGCTACATCATCTTCTGACCCATCATATACCACAGCAGCCTTGGAAGAAGAAGCTTCCTTGTCCTTTTTCTTTTGAGTACAAGTGCTAGAAAAATGTCCCATTTCACCACACTGGAAGCACTTGATCTTTGACAGATCCTTCTTATTCTTTCCCTACTGCCTATTTGATGCCAAGGCTACATATTCCTTCTTCACTTTTTTCAATCCAGAGCTATACTGCTTCTTGGTGAATCTGTGGAGTTCTTCTTGATGTAGAATTGACCACAAGTTGTCCCAATCTGGGAGGTCCGCTCTGCCCAAGATACTTTGGACAAAGGTTTCCCACTCCTCTATGACTGCATTGAGGGCAGTCCTGACCATCACATCGTCTTCCACCTTAGCACCCATTGCAGTCAACTAATCTCTGATTGACTGCAGTCTAAAGAGGAAATGCTCCATGTCTTTTGCCTTGGTCATCATGAATGACCTCATCTATGTCTCAAATAACATCTTTATTTGGAAAGATTTTCCCCCATATAGGGAGATTAAGGCCTTCCACATCTCATTAGCTATCTTCTTCTCATATAAATGTGGTACAATATGGTCCTTAATTCCATCCATAATCAGTAGCTTGGCATGCCCAGCAGATTCCTTATGCTTCCGAAGGAGATCCAAATCAGTCGATGTGGGCAAAGTTTGCTCTGCATGGTCTCTAAGATTGTATGCCTTAGGACTATCAGGATCCTTGCCTTCCAAACTAAAAAGTTTGAGATTCCATCCAGCCTATCCTGATCACGTAGTCCATGAGGAGCCATATGCTCAGAATGTGTCGGAACTTCCTTTTCTCTTTGCCAGAGAATTGGATCTAAGGCCCTTGACGAAACAAGCGCCTTTTGCTCCCTCTGACAACTAATTTCCCTTCTTGGAAATCTACCAAATCAACAATGATTCAGCTCTCTATGATCCTCTGATCAATCTGTAAGTTTCTTTGGCTAGAAACTCTCTGAGAAGTTGATCTCCTCCCACTCTTTGTCACTTGTTCTTAGGCTAAAAATCTGAAAACTTCATAAATTTAACCCCACCAGCACCTTCTGAATTTATGCAGCTACTCTTCAATATTTTCTAGATTTGATAGATTCAGATCTCCATCACACTAGCAGGCTTCATACCAATCCAACATTGTTTCTAAGCTGCCTCTGCGTAGTAATTGTGTGTTCTTGCTAGGAGATAGCGTTAGACTGTGTCACCCTTCCCTCTAATTGAATCTGCCTCTGAAAATTGCATTGTCCCTTCAGATCTGCGTTTCTACTGCTTTTCCAACTGCTTTCAGTGTCTAGAACCTTCAATCTCTTGCTGATGACCCTCCTAGATCTGCAATTTCTCTGATACCATGTGGAAATTTCTGAATCTTTACACTTTATGCAAAAATTATTATTGTTAATCTCGTTATGCTCCTCCTACTTAGATAAGTTCTTAACTGAATAAAATTCAAGTTAAAATCGAAGAAAAACACATAACATATCTCCACCAATTCAGATCTAGAACAAGTTCATGCACACATATAAAAATTGACACAATTATTTCTAAACAAATAGTCCCCGGAAAAACCCAATGCGGGAAAACCAGTCTTCTGGCTGCTGGAGGGTTTTATTATTAAGAATTTTCTGAATAAAACAAGCCTGGGTTCCAAATCTAGAAAACTCGACAGAGAAATAATATATCTACAACTCATTGGCTGATCTAGGGCCAAAATAATGACTCGTCCACACCCTCAAACGGGATTTACAGAACTCAGCCAAAATTAGGGCCTAGAAACTCTAAGCGTTGCTCCGGAAAGCCTCTATGTCAGCCTCTGAAGCCTTTGCATCCCTCAGCGCTGCTCCGGAAAGGGTTGTGTTACCCCAGACTGGGTGATGTAGTCCGTACACTATCGCTTAGGGTCTCTGCATAACCCCTAAGGGTTTCCTGCAAAAAAATCATGTTGTCCTTGAGGGACTGCACAACACCTGCGTAGCACAGTTGCTGCCCTTCTTGCTGTTGCTCTCCTGCTTCTCTTCGCTGCCTCTCTAAGTTGATCTTTGCCTCTTGCTAATTCTAGACCTCGAGATCAAATCATCCCCTTGGTCAAAATCCCCTCTCTGCAGCTGAAACACTTCTGAGAATTCTTAGCAAACCCACCCTAGAATGTCAGCTTAGCTTCAGTGCTCTGCCTCTATGTGTCTTTACAAATGACCCCAAACCTTTCCTTTATACTTTTCTCATTGGGAAACCAACGACCATGTTCATATCTTGAATCAATGGCTAAGTTTAAAAGAAAACTTGATCTATGTGACTTAAGACAATTCTATCACATGTTTAATTAAAATCACTGTAATTATTTAAGTTCCCTAAGTTTTAACTTAGGAAATACATTAAAATAATTAATTAATTTAATATCTCTTAAACCAGTTGAAATTTCCCAAATCAATTTCTGGGTCTTGTAGATCAAGTGTACTCTAGTCGCTCCACAAAATTTGGGAGCTAGAGCAGTACTGATGCTACCCCAAATACACAAAATATCAACAGTTGTGACTGTTGCGACCTCACTAATTTCCCGCACGTGCAACCCTTTTATATGTAGTCACTCGAGCCATTTGGTTATTTGTTCAATTTGACTGAGCTTTCCAGAGCCTGGGCAGCCCAACAGAAGCACAACTTCCTCCATGTAGGTGGCTTTTCACCTACCGGTAATTGTTTTGTTTCGCCATGTGTCCTGTACTTGCTACCGACCTTCCACCTTCCCTCAAAGGAGGGTTTTATTTACTTCAGTAACTCTCCCAAAACCCATTCTTGTTCCTAAAATGATCCTAACTTAGTATCTAGCCTTTTCACCCCCTCTGCCTCAGCATCTAAGCCCATTTCTCATCCACTTAACCTTTTTTTCCCATTTATTGAGTCCTTTTGGCCTAGAGAAGCCACTAGACCAAATATCTAGCTTCATCTCCCTCGTTGGACCACCC